>OZ030027.1:40027805-40530305 GCA_964023405.1 Apodemus agrarius
GGATCCTCTGTGGGAAAGCGCTTAGAAACCTACTATGAATTGTTTTAGGCTTTAAAAACCTGTCAGGCACTGGAATATAAAGCTATTTGATCAAAATAACCAAATACAAACAACCGTATTGTGAGGTTTTTGTTGATGTTGTTGTTGTTGTTGTTGTTGGCAAATAAGTGTCACCAGTGGTTTCCTACATTGGAAAGGGTATTTTTGGAGAAAAGTTGGTGCCATGAATGATGTAAACCTCCATGTGACTCTGTGGAAATGGCGGAGTTAGCTGTTAGGATGAAAGGATGATCCTTGGTGGTTTTGAACAATCTTCTGGACTTTGCTACGATTCACCTCCTGTACCCAGCCTATCTTTCAACCTCCTTCAGGTCTCTGTTTAAAATTAGTCTCCAGGGCTAAGCTCACCTTTTCTTTTTAATCTTATGCTTATTTTTCATGATGATTTAGGAGGGAAGTTGAGAAACATTATCAGGACAGGCGATCACTTGCAGACACACAACTCTTTCAACACCTACCACGTTCCAAGTCATATTTTTACCGCATCTATCTTGACAATAAAAATTGTGCTTGGCTGCAGAGGCATGCAGTGCAGAGAAAGGAAGTATGGCAACTGGAAAACGAGCTGAGCATGTGTGTGCATGAGTGTGTGTGTGTGAGTGTGTGAGTGAGGGTGTATGTGTGTGTGTGTGAGTGTGTGTGTGTGCGTGAGAATGCATGCATGTGTGTATGAGTGTGTGTGTGAGTGAGTGCATGAGTGTGTGTGTGTGTGAGTGTGTGTATGTGTGTGTGTGAGTGTGTATTGTGTGAGTGCATGTGTGTGTGTGAGTGAGTGCATGAGTGTGTGTGTGTGTGTGAGTGTGTGTATGTGTGTGTGTGAGTGTGTATTGTGTGAGTGCATGTGTGTGTGTGAGTGTGTGTGTGAGTGCATGTGTGTGTGTGAGTGTGTGTGTGAGTGTGTGAGTGCATGAGTGTGTGTGTGTGTGAGTGTGTGTATGTGTGCGTATGAGTGTGTATGTGTGTGAGTGCATGTGTGTGTGTGAGTGTGTGTGTGAGAGAGAGTGAGTGTGTGTGTGTGTGTTTGTGTTTCAGCAGTGAGAAGCACTCTGTTTCCCGCTTCCTTTCAAAGGATAATGGTGTTATTCTGGTAGGTTTCCTTGTTTTCTTTTACAGGCACACAATGCCACTAGAGGAATAAGACAACTGTCATATCTATAAGACTTGCCAAACAACCTCAAACCAGTCCAAAAGGAGCTCCCTTACCAGCTCTACAAAAGAAAG
This sequence comes from Apodemus agrarius, assembly GCA_964023405.1. Taxonomy (NCBI): domain Eukaryota; kingdom Metazoa; phylum Chordata; class Mammalia; order Rodentia; family Muridae; genus Apodemus; species Apodemus agrarius. The sequence goes on from OZ030027.1 coordinate 40,029,087, forward strand.
CAATTTAGTCTAGCACGGGCAGATGGATTGTGTCAGAAATATTGACTATTATAAAGCTGTGTTTTTCCAAACAAAAGCCTATATGAGATAATTATTTCTTTTTGCAACAGGGTTTCATGTAGACTAATCCAGCCTCAAACTCACTACAAGGGCCTGGAGCAGGATTCGAACTCTCTCCATCTTCCTGTGTCCATCCCCCAACTGCTGAGATTTACAGACATATCTTTTAAAGCTATATTATAAAAATACTGTAAGAATATGCATGGTGCTGTGACTGCGTAGAAGAGAGTGCCATTCACATTTCTGTAAACTGACTTTTAAACAACTTAGAAAATGATTCACACAAGATATACATTAATAGTGTCCAATAAGGTTTATAAAAACGTCCGCAGCACCAAAGGCTGAAACTTTGAACCTCTATACCTAACCTTTTAAAATCAAATGACTTATTATACTTCATTTTTAATGGTTTTCTATAAATGAGTTGTGATTTTCATTGAAATGTGACACTATAGCAGTTATAAGAGGTAACACCTTCAAGAGGTGCTTAAGTCATGGGCCACCACCCTCATCAGTGGGTTGAGGGTATAGTCATTGTGGTCAGCTACAATGGGGGCGGAGGTAGGTCGGTTACGTAAACAGAGCTTGGAGCTTCTTTTCCTTTACTTGCCAATGACGAGGCAGTGAGAGGCCCTTGTTGGCTGCTATAACTCTGTCTTGGACTCCCCAGCCTCCAGAAGGGTGGGTCCAATAAGCTTCCATTGCTGAACATTTATCCAGCTCAAAGCATTCTGTTACAACAGCAGAAAGTTAACAAAAATCATTGTGAGATATACTTGGAACATTTTTTAGCACCAGGCATGATTTCCCTTCAGCTGACCAGGTCTTAAATCCAGACAGACAGTTGTTGGGAATTGTCAAGCTGTGGAGGTTTTCCACGCCTTGTGTTAGGGATTCTCATCTATGGCTCTATGCATCTTGTGGGGGAATATTGTGAGCACAAGGGGTGTAACTCCATTTAAAAGCCACAGAGGCACTTAAATATATTATTATAATGTTAAGTATATATAAGATAATAAGATTCATTGAAGCTTCATTGAACCATGCTTGGTACTAGAAACCTAACCAACTAGTGAGGTCACTGACTGTAGAAAAGAAACTGCTGCTATCACATTACCAGACCAGCATTATTTCTAGCTGTATTCAAAACCATATCCTTAAACCCACAGCTAAGTGTAGCTCTCATCTCTCATCAAAGAACCTTGTCTTTATAGCAAATGGAGGCCATCACAGAAATCCCACTAGGTTATAATGAAGAGTCCAACAGGTCATGTGGAGATCAGCCCTAATGGATTACATCTACAACATAACTCCTGTATCTAAGACTCAGGAAACATAGTGGTAGACAGGGTGAAAAGATTGCAAGAGCCAGAGTACTAGGAAGTTTGCTGTGAAATTATGTCTTCTAAAAGATAACAGGAAAGTTCCAGGCATGATACCTCAACAATATGGCTGCTGAAACAAGACTTGAATGATGATAATATCAACAGGCATACTTATACAAGAATGGAGCTCTCAGAGTGTCCCACCCCTAGACAAAGATGCTATAGGCACCTAATGACTACACAGAAAGGGAGAATTAGCCTCTCCTAAGAATGAGACTTCTAATTGGGGTTCAGCCAAGAAATAATATGCACACAAGCATGAAAGATGGATTGAGGGTTTTGTATATACTTATTTATGCTATATATTCACATACATGAAGCAGTAACAATCAAAAAGAGACTATCAATTTGAGAGGGAGTAGGGGGAGCGGACTTGGGACAATCGGAGAGGACTTGGGAGGAGTTAGGGGAAGAACTTGAAAGGATGAAGTGATGCAGATATATTTTGATTAAAATGAGTTAAACATGAGACACAGAGAGAGAGAGAGAGAGAGAGAGAGAGAGAGAGAGAGAGAGAGAGAGAGAGAGAACTTCAAGTGTGCAGTCACTGTGGGTGCAGTCCAAACAGCATGCCTGTTCAACCTAATGAATTCCTTTGTCTTGCTATTCAACCACTGTCTATGCTGACCAAGTTGACTTTGGTATTTTATGATATGTTTTGAAATCTCAATAATAAAACAAATGAAACAAGTTTGATTTAGATGCAATATGTATAAATTGCCTTTGGCGACCAATATCAATAAAGGAGAAGCATTGGAGCAGCTGAGCAGTAAATGCACGATACTGCTCTATAGAATATTTTGAATAACTAGCACATACTGAGGGGAAGCAGAAGCCTCAAGAGGATAGACTCACACAAAAGCCAGGCTCTCCTGCCATCACCTCAGCTGTACGGTTGCCCCAGCCATTAACAGCAGTCAGGCTGTCCGGGAGCAAGGGTGAGTTATTTGATCTGAAAAGAGCATAATCCAAGGAGCTAGATGATCACCACATCCCTTGCACACTATCACACGTGAGCTGTCAGTTGGTGTCTTCTGAATGATTAAAGCCATCTGTTTGACCATGAATTTAAGTACAACCATGGAGGCCAATACATACATACATACATTGCCAAGCTATTGTAGGGATTTTTTTAATAGGTCAGGAGGCTCATTTGTATAATTGCAATGTCAGAAAATCACAAAGGCAAGGATGAAGGAGAGAAGCTGAGTGTGAAATGGTAAAGAAAAATAGAGCACACGCTAAGGCGGGATATCATGGGAGCCGAGAGCAAAAGCCCAGAGAAACATTTCAGCAACACAATCCCACAAACCTGGTTCAGAATCATTCAGTTCATATGTATGCCTACACACACACACACACACACACACACACACACACACACACACACAGAGAGAGAGAGAGAGAGAGAGAGAGAGAGAGAGAGAGAGAGAGAGATTGTGTATGTGTCAGAAGGGGAGACAGAGGGGGGAGGGAGAGGGAAAAGGGGAGGGGGAGGGAGAGGGAGAGGGGAAGGAAGAGGGAAAAGGGGAGGGGGAGGGAGAGGGAGAGGGGGAGGAAGAGGGAGAGGGAGATAGAGAGGGAGAGGAGGAGGGGGAGGGGGAGGGAGAGGGAGAGGGGGAGTAAGAGGGAGAAGGAGATGGAGAGGGAGAGGAGGAGGGGGAAGGGGAGGGAGAGGGAGAGGGGGAGTAAGAGGGAGAGGGAGATGGAGAGGGAGAGGAGGAGGTGGAAGGGGAGGGAGAGAGAAAGGGGGAGGGGGAGGGAGGGGGGAGAGGGAGGGAGAGGGGGAGGGGGAAGGAGAGGGGGAGGGGGAGGGAGAGGGGGAGGGGGAGGGGGAGGGGGAGGGAGAGGGGGAAGGGGAGGGAGAAGGGGAGGGAGAGGGAAAGGGGGAGGGGGAAGGGGAGGGAGAAGGGGAGGGAGAGGGAAAGGGGGAGGGGGAGGGAGAGGGGGAGGGAGAGGGGGAGGGAGAGGGGGACAGAGAGGGAGAGGGAGAGGGAGAGGGAGAGGGAGAGGGAGAGGGAGAGGGAGAGGGAGAGGGAGAGGGAGAGGGAGAGGGAGAGGGAGAGGGAGAGGGAGAGGGAGAGGGAGCAAGGTGCCTGGTAGTCAAGAGCTGAATCCTACCATCAGACTTCTTGGATGTAGAGTCCACCTTGGAAAGTACTAGAGGCTTGACCTTGTTCAAATGAGTTAAGCTTCTCATGCCTTTATTTTCACATCTAAAAAAATGGAGATATAGTTGCTCTCCTTGATAGGCTTGTTACAGAGAGAAGTCACACAACACTCATACTTTGAACTAAGAGGAAAATACAGGAATATGACTTTCAACTATGAACTTTCGAACCCCCCACTATCCCCATTTATATAGCAAGATAATAACAAGGAAATGAACAAGTCTATATGAGCTTTATCTGAGCTAATATTTGTATAGCGCTGCTCATAGATTGAAACACAGCAAGCAACCCATAGACATTAAGTTACAAGTTAGTGCTGCTCTGTCACGCGCCTGGCTTTAATAAGCACTGTCAATGTTCTTGAAACCATCCTCAATATTTTTCGTCATGAACTCATTTTATTCTAACAACGGTCTGTAAAGCAGACTTTTGCAATTATCTTCATTAGAGAGAGTACAGGTAGGCATAGGAAAATAATCCTGATTCATATTCTTGGTCTGAGAAAAGCTAAGGAAACAAATATAAAAATTAATTATGAAACACGGCACTAATCCTACCTAATTTAGCCAAGCAACACTTTGTATTTTCTTCCCAGTTAATTCCCAATTTTGTGAGTGAATTGATCTAGATAATTTACTGCTTCGGCAGTTAGCATGCCAAGAGCATGCGATTCTAGGAGATTTTTCTTTATTAATTATACACATCAAAGACACCAGACTCTCTGGCAGACAGCTACTTGTCTCAGCAGCCTACATCCCCCCCTTCTTCCTTATGGAATAATAAAATATTCAAGGGGGTGAAATATTTGCTCAAAGACTGTATCTCCCAGCCCTCCTTATAAGAAGCAATCATTAATTCATTTCCTGTTGAGCAGGCAGTTAGAGTTTGATATCTATTAAATGTTTTGACTATCACTGGGGAAACCCTTTGTTTGCCCCCATGAAATACTTTTGGCCATGAGGCGACTTTGAACTAACAGCTCAAAGGATGGACTGGGAAGTAAGAGAGACCTGGCCTCTTTACTCAACTTCATATAAGCTCTGACTGACCACTGTAGAGAAAATAGCCCCTTGTAATATGTAAGTCAATGTAATTGTTTTGTTTCTATTCTTATCAAAATAATAAATTTCATGCTAAGATGAGTGACAGTGTTAACTAGAAATCAGGGGCAAACAGGATGCATTTGAATAAAATAAGAATCAAATAATTAGATATAACAAAATATTGTAGATGTTATTTACTTCCTGAGGAGGTGAAGCAAGACTGAGTGGTAAATTTGTAAGCTATCATCTAGCTCATGAAGGGAGGAATGAACACTTCTCTATCAACCTAGTATTGTTATTGTGGTCAAAGCTATAATTTAGTACAGAGTGAATGGTATATTGATTAAAGCCTACTACCTGGCTTGCTTAGAGAAATCTACATATTTTTCTCTATTCAGTTTGTTTAAAAGTGCTTTATAGCTCTGAGGGGCAAGAAAGGCCAAGGCCTGCTCATGTGGCCTTTCCTTTAAATGAAGCCCCGACCTCTTGGCCACCTTTACTTTTGTTGTGGTTAACAGAGCATGCTGTAAGAGAACCTCAAAGGCAACCTTTAGCAAAGCACAGGTCTCCAATAAATTAATATTCTCTCATCATGATAAAAACAGCATAAAATATGCAAGATTGATTTTAATATGCATGGTTTTACATCTTTCAAAAGGTTGGTGAGCTATCAAATACAATAAGAGAACAAGAAAGCACTTTGTAAGAGTGTTCAAAGCACTTTGTGGTGGTAATGAATTCTTGTAACTTCTTTCTAAGAAAGAAAGGGAGAATTTATTTACTAAGACTTAGCAGATTGGGGCAAGTGCTGAAAGAATCTTAGAAGGTCATCTGGTCTACCTTTGTGATATTCCAGAGCACTGACCACTTGAGATCTGAGGGAAGGGCACCTGAGTGACAGGACAGTCATTCCTAGGTAAGCTGAGTTGGGGAGTTCTGCTGCAGCAAAGTATGCACAGTGGTCCACAGAGCTGGTTTCTTGAATTCTTAGCAGCTCTGTGCAAATGCTAAAAGCTAGATTGATTTTGTGTCTACGAAGTTGAAAGCAATGACCTTACTGATGCTGCCAACATTCACTGTAATATACTATACTATACACAATAGAACTTCCCTGTCACCTGAGCCACCACCAGTCAGAGTACACTGCCAGCTACCACCTATCTGGGCATACCGTAGCATAGTTCTTGCAGGTATTATCAGCTTACTCATGACAAGTAGAATAATATTATGCACTAGTTACATTTCTGAACTCTAATCAGTCAGCTTGACTCATTTATACTCCACAATAAAACTTATTAGCAAAATGTCTTGGATGAGGAAACCAAGGTTCCTAAGACATAACTGGGAGGATGCCTCATTTGTCTTTGTGTTTCATTCACTCTGGGAGTAACAATTGTCCCAGCTATGCACCTTCCCCATATAAGGGCTGATATATATATACATATATAAATGTATACATACATATACATATATATGTATATATATCATATATACATATGTATATAAGGGTATATATATGTATACATACATATACATATATATGTATATATATATATATATCAGCCCTTATATATATAAATGTGTATATATACATATATATGTATATATATACCTTTATATGTGAATTAATCCCTTATAATGAAATTTCTTTTTTTTATTTTCTATATTCATTGTTTACATTCCAAAGGCTTTCCCCTTTCCCAGTTCCCCCCTCACCATATGTCCCATAAGTCCTCTTTCCCTTATTGCTTCCCAACGGTTTTATAATATGCTAGACATAGTTTTAATTTATTTCTAGGTATGTAGTTTTCACTGACTTGGTTGATGAATACTTGTCTAATGGCTCACTGTGATTGGCATTCCCATCCACCCCTGAAGCTGCTTCTTTGGCCTGAATGCAATCAACGCCTAAGCTTCCTTCAGATGCCAGCTTAATGTGATCCCTTCCCGTTGGCATTTACTGTGTGCCCCTCTGCAGCACACCATTATTATCTTATCGTTGAATCCTGTTTCCTGATGACACACATCTCAGCTTCTGAATACTGTACTTGATTTCTGTGTCTCCTTCATCCATCCCTGTCTAATTCATGGCTAATGGGAGAATACTCATTTACTCATGAGCACCCAGAACATTGCTAAGCATGTCAGCTAATCACAAAGGTTGGTAAGTAAACAAATATGATTGTGGCTTTTTACAAGAAACAGTACCCAAGGCAGGTTGTAAGCATAGTCAGGACATGGCCATGCCAATGTTCTCCTTATATCGCTGCCCCTAGAGGGAACCTCTGCTATATACCCACATCACAGGTCAACTTACCTCCAGTCTTCAAATCTGCTCTTCTCTGCTTCAATGAATAGCATCACCATATGACACAGACATTCAAACCAGAACATGCGTCCACCCTTCCCCATTTCCTGACCATCAGTCCTTGCAGCCCAGCAATTGCCATGTCCTGCTAATTTCTCCCCCACTATACGCAGTTGTCTGAACTTCTGCCTCTCCAAGTCCCTTCCTCTAACTCATCCTTTCCATGATGAGTTACTCCCATTCTTTAAACCTCAAACTCACAGCATCTCAGAGGTCCACTCCATGTTGAAATCTATTTCTGTTGCCTCTTAATTTCCTTTTGTGCTTATTTGTTAGAGACAATTCTGTCTTAGTCTTCAGGACTCATTGTAAAGCTGACTTTTGTTTATAAATCTCTAGCCACAATGATCCTAGCTCTATCAATTACATTCATGTTTCTTTTCTCACATAGCGACTTTCCTAGTAGCCTGTGGTTTTCTCTTGAGTTCCGTGTAAACAAAGCAAGGATCTTTCAACTCATAACATCCAGGCTCAGCAGGGTGTTTATGTACTTGAGGTCAGTTCAGAGATATCATAGAATGAATAGTTCATCCAGCAGGGATCCTTTCCTTAGATCCAGTGATAGTCTTTGGAGTATTATAAATGCGAATGCAGAATGGGAGACAGGCCAGAAGGGTGGGCTTTAGTACGTAGATCGGTAGAATCAACCTTGGAAGCCAGTGAGCTGCAACTTATCACATCATACCTTTGCTTAAAGACAGAGTCCCCTCTTTTAGGCAACTGGGGAAATAATTGTCATATAAGCTGTAAAATAAGATAGAGTTACCTGACATGACAGAGAATGGTAAGGTAAAGCACCAAGAGAATGCAAAAGGTTGACTAACCTTTACTGGAAAAATCCAAGTATACATAGACACACACAGACATGCACAGACACACACATACACACACTCACAGACACACAGACATGCACAGCCACATACACACCCACATACACATGAAAGCACAGCATGTTTTATGACTGTGCTGTCATCCTCTGTCTGCAGACATGACTTCTCCATTCATGTTATGATACATACTCCCATCTTATGTGTGCATGAAGAATCTTTGACTAATGATGTCACTGACGGCATATGCTTTTTCAAGTAATTAATTTTTAAATTGGTATTTATGCCTTACAGAAGGTACCAGGCATCCATTCCAGCAGTTATAGAAAATTTGACAAATGGATACTATAGTATAGCTACTATCCAAACAGGGATTTAGACAGTTTCATTATCAGCAATTCCTCTGTACAACCTTGCTGTCAACTCCCACCCCACCTCCAGCTTCTGGAAACCACTGATTTACTTGAGACTCCTGTAATATTGCTTCTAGGGATATAGCATGGCTGCTTTTGTTTTGACCGTGAAAGGATATTGCATTTTCTCCTTCGGATCATTATGAATAAAGTCATTTATTGGGTTATGGTATAGGGTGTCCTGTGAAGAGCTATTTGCACTTCGCTTAGGTAAGCGTTTAAGCATGGGACTGGAGGACCCATGCTGGCACCGTGGGTGGACGGCCATACTATGCAGGGGTCTGAACAGCAGTTATGGCTGGCTCGTGGCCTTCATAGTGACTCCTAGGTTCCTTAGCTGCCTTTCTCTCAGGTGTGTGGTGATGACCACAGTAGAGTTTTAATCTTCTATTCAACAATGATATCTAATCTTTTTAATGCATACATTTACAATACTTGTCACTGACAAGGTATGCATTAGATCTTTAGACCAGTTCAAAGTCTTTCTTTTTTCTTCTGTTTTTTTTTTGCCTCTACAGAGACCTCTGCATGTTCTAACCCTTTTCTGGATGTGTTGTGTGTGAATAGTTTTGTCTTGGCCTCCAGCATCTCTTTTTCTGTTCTTAGACTCTACGGAGGGAGTGGCAGTTATCATTTAGATGGAGTATAGAGCATCTACCATTTTAAAAGAAACTAGATTGGAGCCTGTGAGAAATCTCAGGTAGGGTGGGAGCACTGGCCACACAAACCTGGTGACCTGAGTTTGACCTTTGCACCACAGTGGAAGGAAAGAACTAACTCCTGATCTCTGTGTGAGTTCTGTGATACCTGTGCCTATATACATAGGCACGCGCGCACGCGCACACACACACACACACACACACACACACACACCAAGTGCTTGTAAACAATGAGTAATTTGATCTTTAAAAACTGGATTGGTTGTTTTGGAAACATAGCTGAGACCCCCCCCCAAACCATCTAACCATGCTTTACCAGTCCCAAGTTTCATGGTTCAATCAATTAGTCCCTTCTCACATATAAATTTGCAGATGAAACAAGATCCAAACCAAAGATCCTTCTTCACCCTATGGACATTCAATGTGCTAGCATCTTCTGAAGCTACCTGCACACATGCTCATTGTGACATTGTTCCTAACAGCCAAGATATGGAAATGACCATGTTCACAAGATGAATAGAGAAAACATGGTAGGTGTAAACACATAAACAGAACATTACTAATGAAAGGAAACCACGCTAACCAGGAAAACATGGGTGAACTTATGTGATATCACACAGAAAGGCAAATTCTACCTATTTTACTTCTCTGAGTAGTCAAAGGCCCCTACCTCACAAAGGTAGAGACCATGATTGATAGTGAGGCCTCAGGGATGTGGGGAGAAGGTGGGGAGATTTGGTTTCTAGGGAGTACAATATCTTAGTGGCTTAAGATGAGTCAGTTCTTGATAAGTGCTGATCAACACAGGACTAACAGCAACATGGTACTGCTTTAAGATTTGTGAGAATAGATTTCATGCTAAATGGCTTTTCCATAAAATAATAACAACTTACAACCCCACCAAGAACACAGGAAGTTTGGGAGATGGTACATATATTTAGTGCTTTGCTCTTGAAAAGAGTATGTGTGCTGGAATATGAAAATGTATCCATTAAGTGTGATTTTATACTACAAAATTACAATACATGAATGTATTTTATTTAATTCACAGTTTACAGGTAACATGTACAAGTTTTCTTTAAAACATATTTGTATGTTCCCACACAAGACCAAAATAAAAGTAGAAACTGTAGATATATAAAACATATATAAATATATATAAAAAATAGAAAACAAAAATTAAAGCACATAATTATAATTGGCTTTGCTGTGTAGATATCTAGCATTTTACAAAAATAGGTGAAGAGGTCTGGATTCAGTGGTGTGCAGTGGTAGCACTGAAGGGTAGTGTCTAGAAATGCTCCCAGGCAGACTAATACCTCTGGTGTAGACCAATCACATAGCATTGCTGGTTCAAGATGTTAATGAACTGAGTTAAATTATTCACGATCAGACCTATGAAGGAGATCAATAATAGCTCAGTGGGTGACCTAGCCATTAACCTCCTCTCCTACTAGAATGCCAGCCAGTCACCTCCACCTGTTAACACTGTTCCACCTGCCAATCTCTTCTCAGTTTACCGGATACTTGGTTCTGCAAACAGATCTTGGGTTCATGTGGCTCTCTCTTCAAGGTGTCTTAACCGCCTTTTAGCCAGGATGCAACCAAGCAGAGTTACAAGATCCAACTGAGAGCAATCATATTTGATTTTCAAATATACAACAAAAGTGTTTTAGTCTGGCCTACAAATGGCCTGGAAATACTTAATCTAAAATATTTGTTTGTGATAAGAAATACAAATTAACTGGTCACTCCACAGTGCTGCTGGCTTCATATGCTCATCTTGCTCCCAGCTCTATTTTCTATGGTCATAAATTAATGTATGAAGGAGGGTACACAGGATAAAGGATGGTATAGAAACCACTTCACAGAAAAGTGAAGTAAGAAACAGTCTAGGTAAAAACAAGCTAAAATAATTGATTCTGAGTTTTTGCATTTGTTGCTAATTACTAGACAGGATATTATTTTTAATGTGGTATACATAACAAAATCATTGCATATGTTTTACTCTGCCTTTATTGAGTACTGACTTGAATGTCTATTTCTGGTCTGTCACTTTATCAGAGCCAATTTTTATTAAGTAAACAGCAACATGATTGTTTAAATATGTATGTCCTACTGACTGTTGACATCTCAGCAACAGCATGCAAACCAGCTGGAAAGGTTTTGTGCTCTCTATGGGGGCAGTATTAGCCTAAGGACCACAGGGCGGACCACAGGGCTAAGGTGTATGCATTCCACAGAAATTGAGTGTTTGACTTTTAGTTCTGGCTTTGTCACATTTCTGTGGTTTATGGTGCTTGGTTTTATATGTGAATATGCCCACGGACAGTGAACACTGAGGGGTCCTAGGAAAGAGCCACATTTAGGCCCTTGTTCCATAAGATATAGAGATATTACAGCTTAGAGAAGCCTTGAAGACAGAACAGCAACTCATCACCTTCAGGCCAGCCTCAGAACTTAATCAGGTATTCTGCACACAACTCCCACTAGCCATTTGCTTTAATCACCAATTACAAGAATGACCAGGTGAATTTTCTAATGAGGAATGTCTCCCGGGACTTCCCACGGTGAAGGTGTTTGCTTCAGCATAACATATTAAGGAATTTGCATTCCTCTCCTGATGGTTACTAACAAGGTTCCACTCAACCTCTTCTGTGTGGGCAGAAAATTGGCCCTCTTCTTCTGCAGCCTCAGCGCGTGCCGCTGTAAGAATTCAGCAGCCTAATAATGACATGGATGCTAGCAGTTACCACCAGCACTCAGAAGGACAGAGCCACTGGTTCATTAAGAGTACATAGCCAATAGGGATTCACCGACATGGTGATTCGGTAGTTTAGGAAAGTATGTATTTCTCTAATTGAGGAGCACCTCATGATAACTATGCTACTCCTATTGTGTGTAAGACTCAAAGGTGTGCCACTGTGCTTGGGGACATGGATGGGAAGGTTAAAAGATTCTGCCCACAGCATACAGCACACATCCAGCCATGCAGCGGTTACAAATCCAAGACAACAGAACGCACAGATCAACAATCTCAGCCATGGTGACACTGAGAAATTTATTATTCGACTCCAAAGCCGTTCTATCTCTGCCCCTGCTGTGCGATATGACTGAGCTCCCGCCACACGAAGCAGAAAGCATCCTAACTGATATAAACCCATCATTTATATTCCTCTTACTTTGGTGGGAAGTTATATCTGGCTCCTTGTCGTGTGAGTTGTATATTTTATGATATGAAAACTCCCCTTCCTTTTCAATGTCATGAAGAAAAATTGAAAAGGAGTGTTTAGTTGATATTCTCTTCATACTTTCTAAAAAGATTTGGAACCATACCCCTTCTGGGCTGCTTATTTCCAAACACTTTGTGGTTGACTTTGAGTTTATATTTTTATTGTTTCCTTAATGGAATAAACACAAGAAATCACATAATACCCAATATGGAGGAGGGAGTGGCACAGACACATGCCCAGTGTAAGTACCATCTCAGAGTGAATTCTTGGCATAACTAGATCCTCTTGCCATCCTAGATAACCAACTTAATACAACTGAATAGCTTCTCATGGACTTATTTTTTTCTTCATAAAACCAGGAACCTATTTTCCATGCCAAGTTGTAATTATTAAGTGAAGTAGAAGGAAGAGTACTTCTAACCCTGACTTTAAAGTCATACATTTAAGGACTTAGTGATAACGAATGTCCATGTGTGATCATCTTCCATTTCCTTATAATAGAAAGATGATTAGAATGCATTGTCTGATCACATCATCTATAACACTTGCAAAAAGAATGACCGCGATGCAGTTGGCCAAAGAAAGAATGTACTGATGATGAATGAAGTAATCGTAATGAATGCTATAAAAGAAAAACTTAAGGTAGCATATTTGGGATTGGCAGGGACACCAAGTAGATTGGTATAAAGCAGACTGGATGACCATATCATATCATGTCACAGGCAGATACACTGAATGTCACAGTTTTGCCAATCTTACCTCTTAATTTGATCTTGTTAGTCATCCAACAAAATAAATCTGTTGGATACTAATCTCTCTGGAAACAATTCATGTGCAAGTAAGGAATGTGGTGAGCAGTCTCCCTGTGTTGAACTGAGTTCATGATCTATTTTAAATAACCAGCATTTGCTTTTCAAACAAAGGCATCTAATGAGCTGGTCCCTGGTGACTCTTCTACTGAAGACTGATGATTTTTGAATTCATTAACATTTGCATTTCCAAGACAATGAGCTTGAAAAGAAAAGACTCTATAAGTTGGGAAACATTGTAACATATTTATTATCTGGTCGGGACCTGCTCTTTTCAGTAGGCATCGCTTTCCTTGGCCAGGGTTCCATGTCTGAACCACAGAGCACGCTAACAGATTTGAATCTCTTTGTTTCCTCTCAGTTCAGCAGAAGTGGGATATAAGCGTCGCCTCTCTAGACTCACTGGAGAGAAGATACTTCATCAGTGGCCATCCGAGGGATCGACACAGAGTCTCTGTTTCCCTGCTTCTATACAGAAGCGCAGTGTGTAAAGTGATACTCAGATGAGCATAGAATGAATGCCGTGAGTGACTGGTACGCACTGAACGCCCTGATTCAGAGGATCAAAGGCGGAAGTGGGGACACTTGGCATTCTAAGAACCATGGCCACGCTTTCATTAGCAAGAGCTGTCTGTGAACATAATACATGCTATCGACAAAAGCATTTGACACTAATGCTTTTACCTTCCTGACACAGCAATGCCAGTCTTAGCTGGATACATAAAGGACTCCACAGACAGCACAGCCTTCTTCTGTCTTGCAGCTAATGGTGGTCATCCCTACTGGTTTCTCGTGGCTCCTAATAAGAGGAGGCTGGAGGGTGGCTCAGTGGTTTTGAGCACCTGCTGCTTTTGCAGAAAACCCAGCTTTGATTCCCAGCACTTACATGATGCTCACAACTGTCTATAGCTCCATTTAAAGGGCATCTTGTGCCCTCTTCTGACCTCTGTATACATCAGGCATGCAAGTGGTACATACACATAGGTAAAATATTCATACATATAACATGAACATATAGACCTGAAGAATTTTTAAAATGACAAAGAAATGCCTGCAAAGGGAGGCAAGGGTTGGTTCGTGTTGGCTTACAGTTCCAAGGGATACCACCCAGAATGAAAAGGAAGGAGAAATGGTGGGATGCAGAGGAGGCTGGACACCCTGCATCCACACTCAGAAAGTAGACAGCGACAGATGCTGATGCTCAGATCCTTCTCCCGCTTTCTATTCCGCTAATCAGTCGGGCAGCTGAGGTGAATCTTCCCATCATGCCTGTAGCCTAATATGGATAAGCCCTCATGGGCATGCCTGGAGATTTGTCTCTCGGGTGTTATATATTCTTACAAGTTGGTGTCCATACAAACCATCATACAGTCTGACTAGGCCACCTACAGTCTGTAAGTAGAAACAATGCCTGTAAGTGTGGAGTCAGATAGATCCACTGAAAGGAACAAGCGCTGTTGGCCTTTTCTGGAACACGGGGCTGAAACCGAATCACTCGTTGGCACTCCTGGGAATAACAACCTAGGCACCCATCTCACTAGGGATGGAGAGGCCTGGGGTGGACCCATCTAGAGAACACATTGACTGGAAGTTGGGCATCACAGACTATTAAGAGCAAGACAGACTCCTACCAGGATTAAGTCATAGGTCTTGTGACAGTGACGCAGCCGCAGCTTTTCCTTGTAAACTAACTGATATACATGTTCTGCCTTATTTAACCCCCAAGGGGGATCCTCAGCTCTCCCCAAAGCTCAGGTCCTATTGGCAGGAGTGCCATCCACTATATTAGAAACGCTACTGTATATTCAAAATGTAGAGAAGAGCCTAGGATGGGTGGAGCAAGGAAGGATCGTGGCAGTGTGAAGTAAGGCATTGAGGACCCCTGCTTCTGCCCTTCCCTCTAAATGGCACAGAGCCCTGGGTGTCCTGATCATAAAAAGAGGAGCCCTGGGTGTCCTGATCATAAAAAGAGGAAGTGATGTAAGAATATGTTCTATGGTGGTGTGGGGGAAGGGGGTGCCTCAGTGGGCCCATGCTGGGCATCCCTTCTCCCTGAGGGACCAAACACATGATGGTATAATATAGAATAGAGTTTATTCAGGGCATGGGGAGGGGGATTAAAGGGGATAGTAGAGCAGAGAAATGCAGAGAGAGGGAGAGAGTAGAGAAGTAGAGGCTGGCCATGGCCACGTGAAGAGAGGGGAGAAGGGAATGAGGAGAGAGGAGAGCCCAGAAGGGCAAGAGGCAAGACAGAGACAAGAGAGTAAGAGAAAGAGGAGGGGGCAAGCAGGCCCTTTTCTAGTGGGCCGGGCACACCTGGTTGTTGCCAGGTCACTGTAGGGTGGAGCCTAGACAGAATCCTAACACTGGGTAGTAGCATAATTATGAGAGGGACCAGTCATTTAAGAATTTAGGGGGTCTGAGGTATAGTCTCATGTCATCAACAATGAGTACCATGTGAAGACTGAATATCGAGTAAGGCTTCCTGTAGAATCCTGGTCAGAACAAAAACTGACAGGGTCTTTTAGTCAGAGAAGGCCCAGGAGTGCCAACAAGCACTAATGTGCAGGAGATCAAGGCAGCAGGAGGGAAGGGGGAGTCTGGGCGTGGGGTGGGGGTGAAGGTGGGATGACACCTGGAACTGGAACAATGGGACATTTAGCTCCCAATACACATACCCTATAGATGGATCTTTGCTGTTTCCCTGCACAGCCGCAGGCTTTCCTATCAAATACCATTTGATTGATATCTAGGCTCCTTCATTGGGTGAGAACTTCCTTCCAGGTAATGTTGCCAACCCAGGCAGGCCCCTGTGCCCACAGTGTGCTTCTAGGAAAGGAACTGCTTCTACCAGGACAGAAGCAGATAGGTGTATCCTAAAACAACAATGACAATGATGAGGACCCATCACCGCGGTAACTGGAGCGCGAGCAAATCGGCAGCAGACACGTGCATCCATCCTTAGAAGATGCTGTCAAAATGTTTTTAATGTGCATTTAAAATATGTGGGTTCGGGGGAGGGGGGGCTTTCCCGTCTGCTGTTTTTGCTCCTGATTTGTTTGCAGCCTTGAGTGTGAATGTGTAAGCTTTTTCCTGGGGGCAGAGTCTTCTGCTCCCAAAGCAGGAAGCTTGCAGCAGTCCCTAGCAGGATTCCTTTCAGGTTAAAAAAAAAAAATCAGAGCTGTGATTCTGAAAGAAACACACTCCAGAAAATTGCAGACTAGGTGTGGCTTCTTGCAATGGATCCCACCCTGGAGAGGAAGGGAAATCCACACGGTTTTATTAGGTTCTGCCTTTACAAGGGCTGATGGGCACCTCAATCCTTCAAATGCTGCAAAGAGCGCTAAGGAGCCCCGCCTTGCCTGCCAGCTGTTTTCCAAGCAGCTTGTGTCTGTTGTTTTACTACCAGGGAAGGGAGGAAAGCTTGCTTATGCCAGTCAGCCTCTCATGGGCTTGCTGAACACCAGAAGCTGGGAAATATTGCTCTATTTTAAGGAAACTGTCTGCATCCCGCTTCTTTCTCTCTCTCTCTCATCAAGTATTATGAGTAGAGTGACTGCTGATCTCCACTCATGGTGGTTGGATACCATAAAAAACACTCAAATGCCACCTGGGACAGCGAGCCACATAACACCATCCACTTTCCAATAAAAGTAAGGGAGAAACAGACAAGGCTAGAGATGCCACCCCCCCTCCATGAGAATCTATGTGGAGCCAGGAGAGGGAACGGGGCTCCTGAAGTTTATATAACGGAGAAGGAAAAAGAGGTTGCCCATTAGGTCAGCAGATGACCTGAAATGTGTGTGGTCTCTTCCCTGACGCACAGGACACAGACATGCCACGACTGCAGGCACTGAACCCCTGGGAATTCTAACTGTGCTCCGGGGCTACCTGGTTGGCTGAAAGTTTGACTCAAAGCTTGGCTGCCATCAGATAACAGGTGCACTGGTATTCCCTTTCTCCACTCCCAAGGGCATCTTCCTATAAAATGAAATTTCACGCTCAGCCAAACATTAGAAGCATATGATTTAAACATATGCCAGTCTCTTTCTACACGTCAGCAGCTTCTCAATTCCGCACCCCTCGCCCCCACTCCCCTGCAAACAGCTATGGTAGAAGCTTCGCAGGATTTGTTGCCAAGGGGTCCCTTCTCTCTGTCTTCACCATAAAACCTTTCATGAGACAGCAGAGCAGCCCTGAGAGCTGAAGTGATGATGTCTTACAGGGTGGTGATCTGTGTCTGAAATTATTTTCAGAATTACACCAGAGTTTTCTCTTTGCAAACATGTGCCCCAAAATATGTTACCATGGACCATGACCAATGAGCACAGGCAGATCCAAGTCTTGCCGGCTCATTTAAGGAAAAAGAGACTGTGGAAAAATGCTACAAATCTAGATATATCTTGAAATGGTTATCAAGTGATTTGATCAACTTGGAAGCAAATTTTTAGCCACAGAGCGTGATAATTCACTCTTTCTAATATAATTACATGATAAAGGTTGCCCAAATCAGGGTCATAATTAATTTACAATGAATATTCTACTAAAATACAAATAAAAACTTCAGGAAATACTATTTAAATTATTATATAAAAATATCAGCATACTTTGTGTATTCTTCAAACACACACACACACACACACAAACACAAACACACACACACACACACCCCTATGGTCTGTTAAATTAAGAACATTTGAACAAAGGTTACTGGTCGGGCATGGCCTTGGTGGGACAGGGCCAGCCGGCGTGGGTCTCCACCAGTGTCAGTGACTGCTGTGGGCATAAGGCTTGTTTGTATAATAATGTATATGTTTTATATTCTTCCTTTAAGGAATGTCCTCCCTGTTAATATTAGTGACTTCATGACGAAGCAAGGCATGGCTAATGACTCATCAAGATGGTAGATGCTGGATGCAATAGGAATTATGAGGGGCTTCGCCAATCTAAAGAAACAAAGGCAGCTACATTAATGAGCCAGCTTGTCAAAAAAGATACAAAGGCAGGAAGATTCCTGTGTTCAAGGTCATTCTGGTGTTGGGATTTTGTCTAAGCCCCTCCCTACAATTACCTGGCAACATCTAGGTAGGCCTGGCGCACTATAAACAGAGCTGCTCAGCCCCTCTCTCTCTTGCTCTCTCTTTCTCTTACTCCTCTCTTGCCCCTCTTGGGCTCTCCTCCCCTCCCCATTCTCTCCACTTCTCTTTCTCCCTCTCTCTGCCTTTCTCTGCCTCCAATGCCCCATTAACTCCCATCCTCTGCCCTGAATGAGCTCTATTCTATACCACGTCTGTGTGTGTCTGATCCCTCAGGGGGAAGGAATGCCTGGGCATGGGCCTGCCTGGGCACCCCCTTCCCCCACAGTGCCTTATACCATATTCTCTAAACCTCTTTCTCTTTTTATAACCACAACATGGGTGCCAAAACCACAACATCTGGGATCTAAGAAGGTTAGGCCCAGGTGTGGTAGAAATGGTAATTTCAGGACTGGGTACCACACAGCTAGCTCATCCTCTGACTTAACCCAAGCAGGAAGATCTTTGAAGTCTTTTGAAATGTTAAAAGAAAGCATGTGCTTGCTGTCTCCTAAGAATTAAGGGCCTGGGGTCAACGGATGCTGATTCACAGGATAATCAGAAGGGAACCTGGAGTAAGTGACCGAATTGATGTGTAAAATAAGAGATTGGGCTATGGTTTGCAGGAGATGAGCTATCCAGAGAAATTTTTAGAATAGCAAGCGAGGACTGCTTGGAGAACTGTCTCAATTAGAACACAGAGCTGGTTCTTTGGGGTCTAACTTCTTGAGTTCTTTGTATATATTGGATATTAGCTAGCCCTCTGTCGGATGTGGGGTTGGTGAAGATCATTTCCCACGTTGTTGGTTGCCATTTTGTCCTTCTGACAGTGTCCTTTGCCTTACAGAAACTTTGTAATTTTATGAGGTCCCATTTGTCAATTCTTGATCTTAGAGCATAAGCTATTGGTGTTCTGTTCAGGAACTTTCCCCCTGTGCCCATGTCCTCCAGGGTCTTCCCAAGTTTCTTTTCTAATAGTTTCAGTGTGTCTGGTTTTATGTGGAGGTCCTTGATCCACTTGGAGTTGATCTTAGTACAAGGAGATAAGAGTGGGTCAATTCGCATTCTTCTGCATGTTGACCTCCAATAACCCTATCAAAAAATGGGGTACAGAGCTAAACAAAGAATTTTCACCAGAAGAAATGCGGATGGCTGAGAAACACCTTAAGAGATGTTCAACATCATTAGTCATCAGGGAAATGCAAATCAAAACAACCCTGAGATTCCACCTCACTCCAGTCAGAATGGCTAAGATTAAAAACTCGAGAGACAACAAGTGCTGGCGAGGATGTGGAGAAAGAGGAACACTCCTCCACTGTTGGTGGGATTGCAAAATGGTAAAACTGCTCTGGAAATCAGTGTGGCGGTTCCTCAGAAAATTGGGCATGCCACTTCCAGAGGACCCCAGCATACCACTCCTGGGCATATACCCAGAGGATTCCTCTGCATACAATAAAGACACATGCTCCACTATGTTTATAGCAGCCTTGTTTATAATAGCCAGAAGCTGGAAGGAGCCCAGATATCCCTCAAAAGAGGAATGGATACAGAAAATGTGGTATATTTATACAATGGAGTACTACTCAGCAATTAAAAATAATGAACTCATGCAATTTGTAGGTAAATGGTTAGATCTGGAAACTATCATCCTAAGTGAGCTAACCCAATCACAAAAGAATACACATGAAATGCAATCACTGATAAGTGGATATTAATGAGCCCAGAAGCCCTAAATACTCAAGGCACAATTAGCAAGTCAAATGACTCCCAAGAAGAAGAAAGGAGAGGACCCTGGGCCTGTAAAGATTGGATCCAGTATTGTAGACCCAGAACAGAGAAATCGTGAGGGGGGGGGAACGAGTGGGGAATAGCAGGGGGGGAGAGGAATTATGGGACATATGGTGGGGGGTAACTGGGAAAGGGGAAAGCCTTTGGAATGTAAACATAGAATATAGAAAATAAAAATTAAAAAAAATACTAAAAAAAAAAAAAATAACACAGAGCTGTCTGGAGATCTCCAGAGAAAGCAGGTCAGAGAGAAAGAAAGCAGAACAGAGAGAAAGCAGGTTGGAAAGTTCTCTTGAGCAGAACATTGGCTGCCAGCTTGGACTCATGATTTGACTTCAAGTCATTTGTTTCACAGCTCCCAGACACGGCTTCCTCAGAACTCCTCTCCAAGCCGAGGCTGGTCCTTGGCAGAGGGCAACTCTGGGCTCCTGAGAGGTGAGAGTCGCTGTGCCAGGACACAGATGGTGTCAGATGGAAGAACTAGGAAGGACCTGTGCAAGACAATGGGGTAAAACACGATGCTTACAAGTGCAAGCACTCCGGGGAGGTGACAGCTGACTAGCTGAGCTGTGCCTGTGACTGGTGTATGGTCTCCTGTCTGCCACACATGTGCACATGACTTCTGTATTCTCTCAATTTCCCCACCCTGTCCATGTTTTCCTTCTGCATTGGGTGAGGTGACACATTCTCTAACTCATCCTGGTTACTAGCTTGAAGCCATCTCTCTAGTCATCTCTCAGCATGTCATGGCTTCGCAATAGCTGGCCCGTTGTTTCTATAATGTAAGCCCCATTTCCTCAACTGAGACCACTGGAAAGATGGAAGAACCAGGGCCTGAGGTTCACAGCCTTTCCATGTTCATACTGTTGGGATATAATACAGTGTGTGTCAGCCAAGGATCTTCTGTGTGAAATGAACCTGCGGGGTGTGTGTGTGTGTGTGTGTGTGTGTGTGTGTGTGTGTGTGTGTGTCCTGAAAGAGTAGCAGGTGAGCATGAGATGTGGAGGCTGGGCTCACAGCACCCTTGGTAACACTACAGCCTAACTATTGGTTACAACTTAGCACGGGGCGGGGGAGTCTGTGAGTGGGTGTGAACAAACCAGCAGAAGCAGACTAGCCTACAATCAGACCTGTCGGATGGTGAGAATTTGTGTTGAAACCTTCATGAGTGTGTATGGCATACAATGATATAAAAACATCTCTTTCTCACTGGAGAAAGGCTAGGGAAGTTTAAGATGCATTGAATTAAGTCTTTTCAAAACACATTCCGCTGAATACCATGTCTACTAATATGATATACAGAGAAGAGTTTCCCAGCAATGCCCAAGTGTTAGGAAACCAACGGTTCTGAGCACACACTCTATTGCTGGAATTGCCAGAATCTTCAAAAAAGTCAGCAAATGTTCAGCCTTGGAAGGTAATAGTGAGTATATTCAAAAGGAATAGCATATTCTAAAGTCATAATGATCACACTCTAAGGTCACAGTGAAAACACTCTAATGTAGTAGTGAACACACTCTAAAGTCATAGTGAGCGCACTCTAAGGTCATAGTGAGCGTGCTCTAAGGTCATAGTGAGCACACTCTAAGATCAGAGTGAGCATACTCTAACATAAGTGTAAGCATGTTGTAAGGTAATCTTCCATACATTCTAAGGGATACTTTTGGCCATGACAACCTCCAGAGGTGGAAGATGAGAAGTTAGCATATTGCCCTATCCACTATAAATGACAGAAAAGCTGATTTTGCTAAAGAGACAACCATGTCTCCATTTGAGCTGCCCTGCACTATCCACCGTCGTAAACATGAGCTATCTGCATCAGTCCAGAGACATAGTGCCAAGAACACTTGGCATACACAATAAGAGAATGCTATTACCGCAGCTTCACCCAACAATGGAAATTCATTTGGATTCCGCCCATAAACCACCCAGCCTAGGTTCCCCCAGGGACTCAGGGTGAAGGAGATGCACTGTGACTAAATATCCGCACGCTAAGGAAACCATGGCCTCCCGTGAAGGAAACTGAATGGGGCAGAATGAGCAGCCCTCTCTCCCAAGGCCCAGGGATCATTGAAGAAGAGGGGACTAGAACGAACACACCTGCCAGAGGATGTGGGTGAGCACGAGCAAAGTGTCTTCTGGGCACAAGCAAGGAAGCTGCACATATGAAGGAAAAGCAGTTAGTTATAAGAGCATGCACAAAACCTGAGCAATCCTAAGCCAGACCAAAGCCCAGTAAGGATGAAATCCCAACTCCTGCTATTAGCCATTGGCTACTGCTGGGGGAAGGAGAGACAGTTTTCTCTGCCCAGAGACAAGACCATCTGCCCAGGCCTTAATGGCAGCGAGCACAACTTACAACCTCTAGGGATGTTCATCTCCTTTAATTAGAAGGAGATAGGTGGGAGAGCATGGGTGAGATGCAGTCAGTTTCTGCAGCATTGCCTAAGGTGCAAGTAACAACGCAGGCAGACCCTTGATGCTTAGAAAGTGGGTTACTACAGAAGAAAGTCTGAGGACATTCTTACTGGCAATCATCACGTTATTTTTGGATAATATGAAACTTGATAATATTAAATAATGAAGGAGTATAAAAGGAGTGTTATACCGAATTCAAAATATTCGCCACAAGATTTAAAGATTGAACCTCATACATATTAGATATGTACTTTATCTCCAAGTCACACCTCTAGCTTTCTACCGCTGATCTGCTAGACACTCCAGGTACCATAATACAGGTAACTAAATATCTTCACCTAAAATTTTATAAAAAAAATTAAACTCTCAACTTATAATGAATCTCCCTAAATTATAACTAAATTAGCCAAATCTGCCTTTTTGTTCTTGCTAGCTATGGATATTAGAGACCTGAGTACCATGTGATCTCTATTTTACCAAAGCTTGCCTTTTTTCATGATAAATTAAGCTTTATTCCAATCTTTGCTTTAATATTTAATTCTCCTGTCATATTTTTCTTGATGTTCTCTATGAGAATTCTATTTACCTCAATTATTATCATAAACCAAGTTAGGGAACAAGATACAATTGTCAGGCTGCAAATTTTTTTTTTTGCAATAATAGTCATTAACACATCAAATTGAGCCAATATACTCAAGTATCATTCAATAACTACAACTTTAAAAAAGAAATAGCATTAAGAAGAATTTCTATCTGTATGATGCATGTGAATGCTCATGTATTTTTAAAATACTAAATTCAGTTTCTGTCTTTGTGGTTGGTGCCTATTTGCTGAATATCTGTTTAATAACCCAGTGGCTGCGAAACCTGAGTAGGGATTCTTCATCATGTAGACAGGGTACTCACTGAGTACCTCGTAAAAGTCAAAGTTGTAAGTAAGCAAGGACATTGTGATTGTGTTCTACACAGGCTCTGTGAGCTATATTTTGAAAGCCATTGTTATTGTGTGCTACAGACCTATTCTGTGAGTTACACTTGGGATAACTATAGACTGCTAACATAAGACTTTGTGTATGGCCATTTCCAGCACTCCCCTCCCCCCCCCCATACAGAAGGAAACTCAATGGCATGTTAGGAACTTAGCACCTACTTCAGGAAGAAAAGTGCCCCAAATCCCTTTATAAAGCCTACTAAAACTATATGTGTCAGTATGTGAGGATAAGATGGGAGAAATATTAAATAATACCCCCAACCACGCTTATGCATATTCTTTGCAACACTTAGAAATTGCACAACTATTTTGATAACTAACCTTTTTAATCTCACAGCTTAGGGAGCATGAAAGCCAAGTGCATGACAGAAATTATCAAAAGGCTTAAGGGAAAATTCTGAAAACATACAATATCTGAGGTGAAAATTCTCCAGGTCAGAACAGACAGGGCTACACTAGAGGCCTTTGAGGAGTATATGGGAAACTAACCTAAACAAACCTCAGGGAAGCAGCTGTGAGAAAACGTCGCAAGAAGCTCAGCAGACTAAACAACAACACCTCACTGCCATAGATACACATTATACATACATGCACACATGGATGCACACACTCTTGCACATGCATATACATGATTCAGAGCCACTGCAGGGGACAAAATAATACATGGGCAGTGAACACACATTTCAAGAGTTGGAGTCAGCATTTGCTGTCCAAATTTTGGGAGAACTGTAAGCCCAGAAACACTTAATGAATTTAAAGCACAAGAAATATGAAATTAACTGTTCAAAGCGTCATCATAATAAAGTTGCTTAAAGTCACTGAAACAGGAAGTCCTCATTAAAGGCACGTATATTCAAAGGGACAAAATGAACACTATGGCAGGTTTTTATAATCATCATCATCATCATCATCATCATCATCATCATCACCTTTGAAGATTTAGGAGCAATATACTTAAAGTAGTAAGAGAATGCTTTCAACTTAGAATGTTTTTCCTAGCCAAGACATCTTTTAAAAATGTAAAAATAGAAGCTTTTTTGATATATTAAAGAATATGCAAGGCAAGAATTCCTTTTAAGTAGAAGGGGAAATGTTGATACAGAGTCTGCATGACACAAAGGAATTGGGAACTCGGGAAATAATTAGTGACTAGAAAGCTAACATAAGTAATTTTAAATTCTTTGAAAAATAGACTCAAAGCAAATTTATCCAATATTGTGGGATATGAAGAATGTACAAAAATAAAATATATGAGAAAAATAGCACAAAGGTTAAGAGTACAGGAAGAGAAAGTACAGTGATCATAGGGTCCCCGGGCGATATGTGTAGGCATATATAAGGTCCACAGGTGATGCTCACAGGCATATGTAAGGTTCATAAGGTTACCATGTTAGATATAGCAGTGCAGGTAAGATACTCATGTTATATATGCAGGCATGTGTAAGGTTACCAGGTTATACAAGCAGGTACATATAAGGTTAAATACAAAGTTTAAATATGACGATACAAATAACATAGTACTAAAAGATATAAATAAGAGTGGGTCAATTCCCATTCTTCTGCATGTTGACCTCCAGTTGAACCAGTACCATTTGTTGAAAAGGCTATCTTTATTCCACTGGATGGTTGTGGCTCCTTTATCAAAGATCAAGTGACCATAAGTCTGTGGGTTAATTTCTGGGTCTTCAATCCTATTCCAGTGATCTACTTGTCTGTTGCTGTACCAATACCATGCAGTTTTTAACACAATTGCTCTGTAGTACTGTTTAAGGTCAGGGATATTGATTCCCCCAGAAGTCCTTTTATTGTTGAGAATAGTTTTAGCTATCCTGGGTTTTTTTGTTGCTCCAGATGAATTTGAGAATTGCTCTTTCTAGATCTATGAAGAATTGAGTTGGGATTTTGATGGGGATCGCATTGAATCTGTATATTGCTTTTGGCAAGATGGTCATTTTCACTATATTGATCCTGCCAATCCAGGAGCAAGAAATATTTTTCCATCTTCTGAGGTCTTCTTCGATTTCTTTCTTCAAGGACTTGAGGTTCCTGTCGTACAGATCTTTCACTTGTTTGGTTAGAGTTACGCCAAGGTACTTTATGTTGTTTGTGGCTATTGTGAAGGGTGTTATTTCCCTAACTTCTTTCTCAGCCTGCTTGTCCTTTTACAAGAAGGCTACTGATTTGTTCGAGTTAATTTTATAACCAGCCATTTTGCTGAAGTTGTTTATCGGCTGTAGAAGTTCTCTGGTGGAGTTTTTTGGGTCGCTTAAGTAAACTATCATATCGTCTGCAAATAATGATAGTTTGACTTCTTCCTTTCCAATTTGTATCCCTTTGACTTCCTTATGTTGTCTAATTGCTCTCGCTAGAACTTCAAGTACTATATTGAAAAGATATGGAGAGAGAGGGCAGCCTTGTCTAGTCCCTGATTTTAGTGGGATTGCTTCAAGTTTCTCTCCATTTAGTTTGATGTTGGCTACTGGTTTGCTGTAGATTGCTTTTACTATGTTTAGGTATGGGCCTTGAATTCCTGCTCTTTCCGAATTTTGTCGAATGCTTTTTCAGCATCTAATGAGATGACCATGTGGTTTTTTTCTTTTAGTTTGTTTATGTAATGGATTACATTGATGGATTTCCGTATATTGAACCATCCCTGCATTCCTGGGATGAAGCCTACTTGATCATGGTGAATGATCATTTTGATGTGCTCTTGAATTCGGTTGGCAAGAATTTTATTTAGTATTTTTGCATCGATATTCATAAGAGAAATTGGCCTGTAGTTCTCTTTCTTTGTTGGATCTTTTTGTGGTTTAGGTATTAGTGTAATTGTGGCTTTGAAGAATGAGTTGGGCAGAAGAATGTGAATTGACCCACTCTTATCTCTTTGCACTAAGATCAACTCCAAGTGGATCAAGGACCTCCACATAAAACCAGACACACTGAAACTATTAGAAAAGAAACTTGGGAAGACCCTGGAGGACATGGGCACAGGGGGAAAGTTCCTGAACAGAACACCAATAGCTTACGCACTAAGATCAAGAATCGACAAATGGGACCTCATAAAATTACAAAGTTTCTGCAAGGCAAAGGCCACTGTCAGAAGAACAAAACGACAACCAACAAAGTGGGAAAAGATCTTCACCAACCCCACATCCAACAGAGGGCTAATATCCAATATATACAAAGAACTCAAGAAGTTAGACCCCAAAGAAACAAATAACCCTATCAAAAAATGGGGTACAGAGCTAAACCAAGAATTTTCACCAGAAGAAATTCAGATGGCCGAGAAACACCTTAAGAGATGTTCAACATCATTAGTCATCAGAGAAATGCAAATCAAAACAACCCTGAGATTCCACCTCACACCAGTCAGAATGGCTAAGATTAAAAATTCAAGAGACAACAAGTGCTGGCGAGGATGTGGAGAAAGAGGAACACTCCTCCACTGTTGGTGGGATTGCAAAATGGTAAAACCGCTCTGGAAATCAGTGTGGCGGTTCCTCAGAAAATTGGGCATGTCACTCCCAGAGGACCCTGGCATACCACTCCTGGGCATATACCCAGAGGATTCCCCTGCATACAATAAAGACACATGCTCCACTATGTTTATAGCAGCCTTGTTTATAATAGCCAGAAATTGGAAGGAGCCCAAATATCCCTCAAAGGAGGAATGGATACAGAAAATGTGGTATATTTATACAATGGAATACTACTCAGCAATTAAAAATAATGAATTCATGCAATTTGTAGGTAAATGGTTAGACCTGGAAAATATCCTGAGTGAGCTAACCCAGTCACAAAAGAATACACATGAAATGCAATCACTGATAAGTGGATATTAATGAGCCCAGCAGCCCTAAATACTCAAGGCACAATTAGCAAGTCAAATGATTCCCAAGAAGAAAGGAGAGGACCCTGGGCCTGTAAAGATTGGATCCAGTTTTGTAGAGAAACCATGGGGGGAGGGGGAATGATTGGGGAATAGTTAGGGGGGAGAGGAATTATGGGACATAGGGAGGGGGAAACTGGGAAAGGGGAAAGCCTTTGGAATGTAAACATAAAATATAGAAAATAAAAATTAAAAAAATAGTTAAAAAATGATATAAATATCTCTTCTAACAATTCCCCAACATAAAACTGTAGGAGCAGGCCTATAATTCTATTATGTGTGCTAAGTGTGCTAAGTGTGTGTGTGTGTGTGTGTGTGTGTGTGTGTGTAAAGTGCAAAGACTGTAGATATGAGACCAACCAATGTTACAGAGTAAGACCCTGCCTAAAATAAAAGTTGCTGAGGGTGGAGCTTAATAAGACCGTGACTGGTTTACACTGGTTCACTGGTTCACTGGTTCTCTGGATTAGATAGATCACCACACTTCAAAAAAAATAGTGGTGCTCTAGTTTTCCTTCTTTCTAAAAATCATACAGACTACATCTCAGAGCAAAGGATATGACTATTGCTAAGATACATGAGACTAACCAACAAGGATGGATGGGAGTATTTATGATGAGAACTTAGTGATCTTTAGTCATTAGATACCTTATAGCACAGGCTTAAAAACCATGAAACAAGAATCCTCCACCAAAAGAAACAAACTCACAGATATAGTTAAGGAATTCAATGCATCTCCCGATGATTTACAGAATATAAAGGCAGAAAATTAGTGGGGTCATATAGAAATGTTTAGCAAAGATGATCCATCAGCTTAAAATAATAAATATTCATGACTTTCTGTCAAAATATATCTGAAAGCAGTATCAGTCAAATAGCAATAGAATATTTACCAGGTTGGGCTATTTTCTAGGGTATAAATTAAGACTTGCCTGTAAGGATTTATGTATTGAAATTGCCTTCAGACCACATCAGAGGTAAACTGGAATAAGCAACTGAAAGTCTGGAAAAATCACTAATATATAAAAAGTAATAACTTGAATAAAAATATGCATTATAAACTGATTTAAGGAAATGCAATATATCATATAAGTATATATGGGATATATCATGGTCTTACATGGAGGCAAGTTACAGCTTTGGATATTTATATTAGAAAAGAGAGGTTGAAAACAACAAGCAGAACTTTCACCTTAAAAGCCTAATAAAGAAAAAGCCCCACCCAAAGCAGGCAGGAGAGAAGTCACAAAAAACAAAAGATAAATGATGAAATAATCAAACAAATATACAAATTCTAAGGACAGAAACTCGAAAAGATCAAAAACTGATAGACTTGTAGATGGACTAAGTAGTGGAAATTGCAACCTTTATATCATAAATGAGGAGGCGGCATGACTTAGATTTTACAGATACCAGTGATATCCAGGTACATATTTCTTAACATTTTGTTGGTAAGCTTAAAAATCTAGGTGCCATGAAAAGAATCCTTAAAATACAGAAATTACCAAAGCTCACTCACAAACAAATACATGTACTTTGGTCACAGGACATGGAGATATCAAGTTGGTATTAACTAGCAAGCTTCTTCTGTGTTGGCTATCTTTCATAGTACTTGGAGTTACTAGATAGGTTTCTGGAGAAAACAAAGGAAAACAGCATAAACAATATTCTCAGCCAGCTGTGAACCCGGTGAGCTACCATGAAAGGCCTGTCAAGACATACCTATGTGTGCAATAGTGGCATGAACATTATGGGGTTAACCAACTGCTGCTTTTGGTTGAATTTAAGGTCTGCTCCATAGGAGGAAACACATTCCTGGTACTGTACATTTGGCTAAGAACCTATGTTTGGAGAGCTTTATACAAACTGCACAGTCTCAAGCTACACTACAAATGAGTATCTCTAGATCCATAGATTGAAGCTGCTCTCAGTCTTCAGAGAAATTACTTCTTGTAGTAGATAGAAATTAATACAGGAATTCACAACTGGCCAAACTGCAGGAAATAAATATGTATGGAATGGTCAGCCAGACATAAGACATGTATATTGCATCCCTTTCCCCACAGTTTCAGGGCCCATCTCAGAAGGGCTGGGGCACAGACATGGTAAGAGTTGGAGGTTGGGAAGGATTGTAACAGAATAGTGCCTTGTAGACATTTCACTGTACCGATGAGCTCACAGCAAGGAACTGGTGGTTACCTGCAGGAGGCAGTGGTGGTACACGCCTTTAATCCCAGCACTTGGGAGGCAGAGGCAGGCGAATTTCTGAGTTCCAGACCAGCCTGGTCTACAGAGTGAGTTCCAGGACAGCCATGGCTGTACAGAGAAAAACTGTCTCGAAAAAACAAAAACAAAAAAGAAAAGCAAAAACAAAACAAAAAACAACCTCCACAAACAAAACAAAACAAAACAAAACCAAAAAACCCAAAAAAACCAAAATCCAAACCAAAACAAAAAAACAAGACCAGCGGGAGCTCAGGCCAGTCAATTCTCCAGCTTAGGGGGCTAGGAGTCAAGGAGACCCCACCACTAGCAGAGGAATTATTGGCAGTTGATGGCTGCCAAAGGAGGTACAGTCTGTTTTCTTCAAGACTGTGGCCACTGGTGGGTCAACTACATTCCATTGGTTTGTTTGTGAGCAGCACATACTCAGTGGGTCAATTGAAAGTGACAGGTAAGGGGGACATGGAGTTGATAGAGGGTATACAGTAGGATCTATGAGCACTGAGGAGGGCAAATATGCCAACCTATATCATGTGCAGGTATAAAATTCTCTAAATATTAATGAAATTAGAGTTTTGAATATGAATGGATGACATGAAAAGCCTTATATCCAGCTAAGAAATGGAGTTTATAGTTAAACAGATCCCTGAAAGGAAAACTCTAGACCAGGTGGCTTCTGTGTCTTACCAGACTTTTAAGAAAGAAACACTAGCAATTGTGCCAATGCTGTGCACCCAGTATATAAAAGTAGTGTTCCCCTTAAATAGATAAGCATCCATTGTATAACAGTAGTGTCCCCTGATATAGACAGGTACTCAGTGTGTCAGGGTAGTTTTCCCCCACATAAACAGAATGAGAGAAAATTGGGCAAATGTATCTCAGAAATGTGATGGAAAATCTTAGCAGGATGTTGACACACACTGGAGGTGAGAAACAGATCTTAAAAACTATCTATCGTAATCATTTGAGGAAAGGCAAATTTGGTTTTAACATTTGAAGATCAATATAATTTACCTCATATACGCTATTCCCTACTTACAATAGCGTGAACACTTTAGTGTTTGGCTTTCTGGTAGTAAGATAGCAGTGTACCTCAGTAGAGGGTGTTTTGAATTAGATTTCTTCTTGAGCTAGTGAGAGGATGGGGTAGGATACTGGGTGGTGGCAGTACAGTCAGTCATACCACCATGATAATGATAGACACTACATTGAGCTGTGCAGGGAAGGCTGCGGATTTGGAAGATGATGTGGATTCAATGTATGTTATTTATAATATCTTAAACTCATAACATATTTCATCAATGGAATATCACCCCAAGTACCCAGATGAAGTAAACATATTATCTCAGTTAGTACCAAACAAGTCCAATGAATGTTCCTTCTATGTAGGTGGTGGTTGTGACACTTTGATCAGAAATCTGCATGTGAACCCTGGAGGTCCTATTCCCCAGTCAGTTCTTGATTGATTAATAAAGATGGCAGTGGACAGTGGTTGGGCAGAAGAGGCAGGACTTCCAGGTTCAAACAGGTAGACTAAGAGATGTAGGAGGAGGAAAGAGATTTTCATCGTGCTTCGGAGGGAGAGAGAGAGCCACCAGCGAGGTGAGATCCTGGGTGGAGTGGCCATTGGCTGCTTCCCTGACTAGGCCTGGGGTAACAGGCAAGAGATTAGAAACACAAGCTGGAAGCTTGGTCCACCTAGAGCTTAAAGTGGGGGTAGTAAAAACTACACACTACAATCTACTCTTAGCAAACTAAGTATGTAAGGAAATGGCTTTAACTTGATTTTAAAAGAAGTATCGTGAAATATTATAAAAATATTAAAATTACAAATGTAAATCAATCTTCAGTGACAAAAAATTAAACGATAGTGAAATTGGAAAGAAGGAGGGAAGGGGCAGTGTCTACAGAGTGCAAGAGGGACTTGCTTCTGGTTGCTGTTCTTCACACCCACATACTTGAACATGCCAGGGGGGAAGAAAGTGCATACCCAAAGCCGGTGAGGGCAACTGTGTGTATTATACCTCACAACGCTCTGAAAGCAGTCATGATGTGAAAGTGCGAGAATGCCAATGGTGGGAGAAGTCACCAGGAGAAAGATGATGCATCTGACAGAGATGGAGGAAGAAATGGGTAGAGAAAGAGAAAGGAACGGAGAAAGTGAGACAGGTTAGACTGGGGACAAAAGGCTTCTTAAGGACCTGGCTATCCTGAGATAAGGAACCCTTAAGTCAAACTCCTTTCCCAAGAGAAGGCTTTGGCAGAAGTCCCTGCCACCAGCAACTCTGCACTGTAATTTAACTCTGAATGCAGGCCTTGCTCCAGCACTGAGGAAGGCCCTGGAATTCAGACCTAACATTGGCAGAATCTTCTCTTTTCAAGGGGGATCAAGTATTTTCATAGGGTCACTTTAAAAAAAAATCACTAAGTATGTATGACTAAAGCATAATTCAGGGCATTCTGTCTCCACGAGACTTTCTACTCCAAAGGCACACAGCAAACACGAAAGCAAATGCATAAACACTCTCCCTAATTCTGATCAACTTGTACTGAAGGAAATCCCTTGAAGGATTGTGGTTCCTCTGAGATGCTATGATTACTTCATAATTCATCATTTCCCCTAACGTTTCTCACTGTGCTCTGCATGTCTGAGCTTTGAAGACAATTATGCCAAGGTCTCTAAATTTCAGGGTATGTCATCCTCATTCTAATGGACAGAGGCTATCAATTTTGTTTCTGTATTATGGAGAAGAATCATGGGACCTTTTACCTAGTAAATTGTATCTATTTTTAAAAAGGAATACAGCAAATGCATTTTCTCTGTGAAGAGTGCTATTAATCACTATTTCTCATTGATCAAACGCAATATGAAACCCGCCACAAGCCCTGTGGCGGGCTTCAGTAATTGTAGCTTCTAACCCTTATGGCTCTGCTGCTTCTTTTTTTTTTTGCCAAGATGGCATTCTTAAAATACAAATGTACTAGGAAGCATAAAGTGGGAGAGAAATTATAACATGCTAAGATTATGAGCTAGGGAAGAAAAGAAGTAGGGACAAGAGAAAATAGGTGATCACAATTGTCCAAATGTTCACCTGGGAAAGGGCAGGAGAGCATTTGGCATTTGGTCCTATGTGTTGCATGTGGTGTGTGTGTGTGTGTGTGTGTGTGTGTGTGTGTGTTACAAGTGTATGGTCAAGCATGTACACAGGCCAGAGGTCAACATGGCTGGCAGCTCACTGACTGAGCCAGGCTGTGTGGCCAATGACCCCCAGAGGTTTGCCTGTCTGCCTGCCTCTGATTCCTTATTGCAGGAATTACAAGAGTACACTTCCTTGCCAGGCTGTTTTCCATGGCTTCTGAGGACAAATATTTACCAATGCAACTATCTCCCCAGACATAGATCACTCTAAGATCTAGGAACTTTAAATAGAAAGGTTGTCTAGAAAAGACTAGAAAACATGTTGTCGTCAGACACCCCATAAAGCAGTGTAGTGCGGCTAGAGATGGAATGCAGGTTAGCAGGACACTAGGTGGAGGACATGGGTAAAATCCTTGAAGCACTATGCACAGGATATCTGCAGGGATGTGGTCATTCTCTGTATCTCACTGTGCTCTGTGGGTCTCTCACTGTGCAGACCGAGCAGCAGGCTCCGCCCGCCTGCACTCTGCATTCTACCTGAACTCACCTCTGTGCTTTAGAAGCCTCATGCCTGCTCGGTCCCTGACTAGCATTTGAGAATGCACCCTGTGAACTAAGATGATGGGGGAGGGCTGGGATGAGTTATGCGAAAGGGCATCCAAAGATGAATCAGTTATGTGAGGGCACAAGGTGCTCCCGTGTACAGACGGATGAGACGCTGCTGAAGAATGGAGGACTTGTTGAAATGCTAGGTCAGATCAAGTAGAAGTGTAATCCTTGCAATTTTACCATGGCCAAGGACTTGCTAATTAGTATTTATCAAGTGAGGGTTCTGAGCCGCTATTCTCTACATTTCTGATGCACAAGTTGTCTCCAGCACACACAGGAGTATCTTAATTCTTTTATTACCCAGAACGGTTCTTAGACAACAAAAGGATAAACTCAAAGTGCCACCATTTGTCACACTGGGAAACAAAAAGGAAATTATATTTATATAGAAGTATAAATAATACACAAAACATGTAAAATTTCATTTATAATTAAATAGTTATGATGATGCATAACTCACATGCTTTGGTGGCTGGATTGGGGAGTGGAATGTGGAGATCTTTGGAGGCTGATGGCCAGCTAGGTTAGCCAAAAAAAGGGTCAGGTTCAGTGAGATCCTAGCTCAGTGTCCCCCTCTAGCCTCTACCTGCACACACGAAGCCACACACCTTCATAAACTACCTAGACCACTAAGATATAGTAATGCAAATATTATTAAATAAATATTTTTCGTGAAATGCATACCTCCCTAAAATTACAAATGTCCACATCACTGACCATGGAAAAAAATCTAAATGTAGCCTTGCCAAACCAAAGTGGGTGGTTCCTAATGGAATCATGCCCTTGTGTCTGGAGGGAGTCAGGGTGTTGCTGAATCTACAGCCCGGCAATAGGGAGGCTTATGTGATGTCTTTTTGAGTAAAGACATCTAAAATGAGAGAGACATCCTGAGTTCATATAGACATTCAGGCCCAACACCACTACCAAATAGTTCGCTGGTCTA
Source organism: Apodemus agrarius (assembly GCA_964023405.1). Classification (NCBI taxonomy): domain Eukaryota; kingdom Metazoa; phylum Chordata; class Mammalia; order Rodentia; family Muridae; genus Apodemus; species Apodemus agrarius. Next base: position 40,063,130 of record OZ030027.1, read on the forward strand.
ATCCTACATGGTAAAGTCAAAGCATGGGGCTGATATAAATAAACACAAGACACAAGGCCATAAATTTTTAGTATGAAAGTTTTGTTTTCTCAAATGTTACACAGCATAGCACCATAAGAACTGATAACAAAGATTATGCTAACAACATGTGTCATTGCTGACCTGCATACCATAAGAAGATAATCGTAAAACAGCCATTAAAAATACTGGAATCTGGCCGGGCGGTGGCGACACACGCCTTTAATCCCAGCACTTGGGAGGCAGAGGCAGGCGGATCTCTGAGTTCGAGGCCAGCCTGGTCTACAGAGTGAGTTCCAGGACAGCCAGGACTACACAGAGAAACCCTGTCTCGAAAAACAAAAAACAAAACAAACAAACAAACAAACAAACTGGAATCTACTAATTACATCAAATATTCCAGAATGATCTGTGACTCCCCTAAGGTGTTAGAACCTCACTTCAAAACTGAGTGAAACATGGGGTCATGTGAAGAAAATGCAAAACATATGCATCACCAAGCTCATGTGAGGATGTGCATGAAACTGTCAGTCTCCAGTGAAATTCTACTACATCATCACCAGAATTGGAGTGACTGGGACTGTGGAATCATTGGAATGCTCACTCCTGAGAGTGTCCTGGGCTTCTTCTCCAGTAGGCACAGACATTCGGCTTGTGTTAGTACACAGTTACCCCTCAGCCCAGCGACTCCAACACAGATGTTAAGTCAAGGGAGACAAGAATAACTGTCCCGATGGGATTGACACAAGAAGTGTCTAAGACTGGAAGCAGCTTCGCCATCCTTCAACAGAGGTGAGGAAGAAACGGTTGTTCCATGGGTGAGACTCAAACGTGTTTTGCTGAGTAGATGAAGCCTCACGCCAAAACATACTGACTACATGGTTCTTTTTATATGACACACTGTTGTGGCAAAATCATCTGAAGGTGTGAACAGAGAACTCTAGAGACGTTTATTCCACTCAGAGGATAGTGGGCCAGCCAGGAAAGGGCATACAACTGCTTTCCAGAGGGATGGTCATGGTTTTTCGTCCCAGCAGGGGTTTGGGATGCACAGATGTCTGCCTTTGCAATTATTCAGTCTCCCACTGGCTATAAAATGTGTCACGAAAGTGAATGATAGAGTGTCAAGCTCTAGGTAATGATGTGCGTGCCAAAGCTCATGTAGGCAAAATATACTCACATCTCCAACCCATTTCAAACTTGAAGTACATAAAATAAGGACTGTTCACTGGATAGAGATGGGTGGACAGATGCATGAAATAACTGAGGAAACATGGTCCCTCAGTCATCATGGAGAGCTGATCCAGGAGCTCCCAGGATGCCAAGGCCTGCAAATATGCAAATCCCTTATGTAAAATGGCATAGCATTTGGGTAAGTACTATGTATATGTAGTCTTCCACTGTGTCTTGTTGAACCCATGTATATAGAGTCACTGGCCCACAGGGCCTACAAACAGAAAAATTGACAGCAGATCCCCAGATGACCCTAAAGCGATCTTTCAACAGCAACCCATAACCACCGGACAAGAGAGGTTACAGCCTTGTAGTGGGGGAAGTGGAGTTCTATGAGACATTACCCAGGGTTCTGCAGGGTGCCCAGAGTGACTGTGCTCCGCTTCCCCACTGCATCATAAGCAGTTCTTGATCCACCCAATCACTGTCCTTCCCTGACTCGCTTTCCCAAATGAAGGGCACATGTCTCAGCTCAGTCCAAGGCTCTGCTTTTAGACTGGTGAGCACTGAGGTGAAAGGAACAGAGTATTCACATGATGCTATGTGAACAGATGGGAATGAGGGGGGAGTGCGGGCGAGGGGGGGGGGTTGTGGTCCTGAAAGAATTTGGAGAAGTCTTAACAGCTGCATGCATAACATGAACGGTTGGATGTATCAGTTATGATTCAAGGTCCCCTAGGAAATGGCCAACTGAAAATATCTTTTGCTATGGCAGTCATGAAATCATAGAAAACATGAAGATTGCTATATAGAGACAATTTAAAGAATTACCCACCTTCCTCAGATTCCCAGCTGTGTAGGCATCTTTTGTAGACACCTGTCCTCAGCTATGCAAGTAGACTTGTGTTAGGTGCCAGTATTTGTATGTTAGCCCTACGATTCTCATGGATCCTTGGGGCTTGGGTTTTCTTTGTCCACATTTAAAAAAAAAAGTGTGGTAGCCTCAAGCTGGACACCATTTTGGCCTTTTCAATCACTTTTGTTATCACTTGGTAGGCATCCAGGAAGATCTTATTAACTCACTATTTGGTGACTGTAACTCAAGGGGGAATTAGAGAGCTAACTGTATAAATGTATGAAAGATACCCATTGCCACAGAATAGTCTGTGTCTTGAATAAAGCAGGCTTTGGCTTATTTCCCAAGTTTAGAATACAAACCCCAAACACATTATTTCAGAACAAGTAGATTTTCAAGACAAATTAGATGCAGCGCTGCCCACTGCAAACTCAGTGCTCCTGGGAGGCAGTGGGGGGATGGGGTGGACAGGACTGAGGCAGCACTTGTGCCTGGCTCAGGGAAGGAAGCAACAGGATCCTACCAAGGGATAGAGACGAGCTTAGACCTTGAGGCTGGTGAATTGTCTTAATGAGGCAATCACCAGCCATGAACCTGTTGATTCTGCTTATTATCTTAGTTAATTATTCATGATTTTGCTCTGAATATTTGCATGAGATACAGGAGTACTTAAAGGCACGAACATTAATAATTTCTTTTCTTTTCGGGTAGAGGGAATCATTAAGTAAAAAAAAAAAAAAACCCTCATTTTTGAACTAATTCTAATGACATTTATTGAGATGTGTTAAAAATGAAAGGATCTCTCTGAAGATTATAAAATGCTCAAAAGTTAGGAGCAATCTGCTTTTGCTATTAGTGAAACTCAAGGACCATTAGAGGAAGGAGCAGTCAAATTACAGTATCAATCAGAGAATATTTTCCTTGCAACAGACAGAATAAAAATAACTGCATCTTCTTACAAGACAAATTGCTTTCCTTCCTCATATCTGTTTGATCATGTATGTTGACTTGAATAATAGCTAGATGAACTAATATGTCTTCCTACTAACAAGTGATAAAGCTTTATCATGGGTAAATGTTGTGGATAGTCCTGGTGCTGTTTGTATTTTGATGCTAATTCTGCTTTCCCCTGCTTCCCCAGAAGGGGCTGCGGGGAGGAGTGAATCACACAGGCAGGTGACTTCTCCCCACCTTAACTTGCAAAGTAAAGGCTGGTGACTGGGCAGTGGAAGGGAAGGTGGAGCTGAAAAGTTTGGGGGAGAAGGAGAAGGGAGAGTGAGGAGGAGAAGGGAGGAAGATGGAGGAAGAACGGGACAATCCAGATTCTGAGTGGCTTTAAATAGCCATAGGTAGCTATGAATAAGGGATGGATAATTACAGGACAATTTGTCTTATCAAGGCGGGCAATTTATATCAATATCAATTGACTCTGAAATTATTGTGTGGGCATCTTGTGAATTGAGAATTTATTGATATATAAATCTGATTAATTATAAGCTCCTAGAGTTTCGATTTACTGGGTTAAGGGGACTTGTGATAACTAGCCGCAGGGGGTTGTGGGAAGACTGCTGCATGGGGATAACCCAGAGGTGGGGAGACCACCACATCACCGGGGCGAAGAGTAGCTGGGAATTGTACTGGATGGTATCAAGTATTTCCTGCAACAGGTAAAGGTTTAGAAAATGCTACATAAACACAAAATTGAGTATTCCTATTAAACTCCAAAGTGATGTGATTCGCCTGCTTCATGACTAGCAGAAGAATTATGTTTGTAATTAAAAAGAAATAGTAGAAAATTTGTGGCTACTCTTTGGGTTATATGCAGAACTTACCCATGTTTTTAATCCCAAGGGGAATTATGACACTTGCCAGGTAATTTCATGCATCATTCTAATCTGTTTTAAAAATGATCAAAGCAGCATTGGGGAACTATATGAATGACAGAAAAATGGCAGAAGAACTGATGTTCATGAGCAGAATGCCCCAGGTGAGAGAGAACTGGAGACTACCTCCAAAAAGAGCTGTGCATCATCAGCACGTCAATAAAGAAACTCTGTGTGCATCATGGCCATGCCACATACACAGGAGCAAGCCAGAACTTAGCTACAGCATTTATTCACAGCCACTGTTCAAACAGACTTACATGTGCCCTTCCCCCAGCCTTGAGCAGGCTAAGTAGACCTTAAGTGTTCGCCACAGTTGGACCTTAACAACCCAGGTGGAGTCAATTTCCTACCGGAGCTGAGCTTGCTTTGCAATTCAATGCAGATGAAATGAAGGTTGGGGGTTGGGGGTTTTCCCTATATAAACAGTGCTGACTAATAAACTTGGAGCCATGATCAGAAATTTCTGTCTTGTTCTCATTCTTCTCTACCCCATCCTTTTTCATTTCCAGCCCCCCACCTTTCAGGTAACCCAGTTCATCCATGGCTGCTGGACAGCTGCATTCATGTTTCCTTAGATGTGTCTTCTCTGGGTCCCTAGAATCCCTAAGTTCTCTCCACACTCACTATTCTAGCAAGAACTTAGGTATGCACGTGGAAGGCTCGGGTGCTATCCCAATCCAGCTCCCCTGCCTGACATGAGAACAGAACGAAGCCAAGGAAGAAAGATGCCATAGTTCCTTCTTAGAGCTGTTTATACTTTTGCTGGTGTGTTGATTTATCCCTGTGACAAATACCTAAGAGAAATCATTTCAGGGAAGAGTCATTAGTTTGGGTTCAGGCCTTCATAAATTCCAGCCCATGGTCACAGACTGTAATGAGAAGAAACATTTCGATAAAATGTACAGAGGACCAACCAGCTGCTCATCTGGTGGCCAGGAGCCATTCCTTTGCTAGTAGCCCCCCCACCCCATTCTAGCTGGTCTTTCAGCCAGGAGGGGTTGCCCACATTCAGAATGGGTATTCACTGGCAATGAAATCACTCACATAGACGTACTCTGAAGTGTGCTTTTCTAACCCCCTATGTGCCCCCCAATCAAATCTGCTTGGCAATAAAAATTAACAATCGCCAGTGAGATTTCTTCTTGTTGTTGTTTATTTTTATTGTTGTTTTTTACTTGCTCCCTGAGGAGTTTGGGATCCTTAGTAAATATCATCAAAAGGAAGGACGTTTGCTTCCTGTGTAAGTGCCTACACCTTAGAGGTCTTCATTAGAGGCTAAGAGCAAGACCCCAAGGAAGCAAGTTTGCTCTCGGATGATGGGGAACGGGATAGAGGGGAAGCATCAGTCATCTACCTCTACCTTGTAATTTTGTTTCTCTGCTGAATTTAATGAGTCTCTTTAGCTTGAGGTATAGATTTGATGAAAGGACAGTCTTGATTGTCAAAAGCAAGAGGTTGTGATTTTGACTTTAGTATTCATTAAAACCAGTTCCCAAATACTCTTGGTTCCCTAGCTATTAATAAACACCTGCCTTCTTGCAAAAGAATAATGAACATAACTTAAGAGTTTTGAAATTTCTCTCTAGTTTGCTGAACTGATAATTTCAATTTAAAGTCTCATTTGCCCAGATTCCATGTATATCTAAATTCATAAATTATGAAAAAGGTAATAAGATGGTGGATTTAAATTCACAAAATAATGGCTTCCATCTAGTCTACTTTGTTTGTGCTTTTGTTGTTGTTAATTCGAGAACTCTGGGTAAAATACTAAACACTTCCGTGTCTTACTTTCTTTAGCTGTTTAGAAGGCTTAGACCGGTTATGTCTCAGTTCTTGTTTCCTTCCAATTCTACAACTATAAATCATGAGGGAAAAAAATCACAAATAAAATTTCATTTTATCAGCTCAAGTTACTGGGACTTTATAAGGTAATATTTAAAATTGTAAGGGTTTCAGCAAAGGGCACATGTTAAACCTTACAATTTTTTTTATCACTCAATTAAAAAGTATTAAAAAAAAAAACCTGCTAAGACTTCTAAAGTTGTCAAGCAGCAGACATGAATGCCAGTCTGGTTTCTGACTGACTGCTACTTCACTCTCAGTCACAGTGTGGTGGCTGGATGAACTTCACTAGTGAAGATACATTTTGATATAACAGAGTAAGGATTGTGTCAATATTTAAAATTTCACATCTCCTCAGGTAAACTTGTTGCTGGGCATTAGGCCTTCAGGTGCCCTCTGATTTCAGTGACCCAGCTGTCTTCCCTCCTAGATCATGGGGGTCCCGCGACATCATTACAACTACTCCTGTATATCCTCTATTACATTTGGTAAATGGTTCTAAAACCTCAGTGTGGTTATAACGGCTCCTTGGGTGCAGAGAGATACTGGGGAACAGCAGTCAAACAGCTGGAGAGGGCGTGCTGACAGCGCACAGTTAGCTCCGATGCAGAGAAAGCAGCTATCCCGCAGAATGTCCCCAGAAGGATGACTTCGCATGGATGCCTTCTTCATTACAGAGTGGAATTTCCCATGATGCCTTTCTGCAGGAGCTCCATCTTCAGCTGCCCAGGAGGCGGGCCCCTCCCTTCCCACACACAGCTCTTCCCAAGAACAACCCATCAGAGCTGTCTGGCTTCCCCCTTTCCCGGGCCTCACTTTCTGTCTTCACTTCCTTCTGGGGCGGCTGCAAAACAGGGATGAAAGATTCTGTGTCCTCACTCTTTCATTAGTTATTTATTTCTCTCTCTGCTCTTGGGAAGAGGGTTGTGGAAAATGTGCGAGCAATTCACACATCAATGTTTCAGAGCCTGTGTCTAAATGGGGCTGCTAGCGAAAGCATCTTCCCGTAGGCGCTAATTAAAAAGCAATAAGTTCACTTCGCTGGTGTTCGCCTCTCCAGCTCCCCCTCTTCTCCAGACACACAGTTTTTCACTCTAATTTGAACACTATGTGTCCCTGTTCAAAAAAAAAAAAAAAAAAAAAGAAGAAGAAGACTAAAACAAACAAACAAAACTCAGTAAAGGAAGACAGGGCATAACATTAATGAACAATTTGGAAGAGGTATCTTTTTTTTCTTTAATAAAATCTGCTGCATTCCTGGAAAATGCTACAAGGGGGACAGGTCATGCATCCCTCAAACGATGGGTACCAGGTGCTTGTCACAACAGACTACAGGAAATGATGGCAAGTTTGGCCTCGGCCTGCACCTCCACAGTCATTAGGACGTTTATTAGATGCTGGTCATGATCAGAATAGAGTTAGTGGCGCTACTGTGCTGATCATATTCAGGGCCACCACCGTAGCAGCAGCAGCAGCAGCAGCAGAAGCATGGGTGTGGTACAGCGGCAGGTGCTTTAGATAAACCACCCCAAGTAATAAGAAATAAGGAACAGAAGTAATAAAACCCAGAGTGATTGGCACGGGCTTTGTTTAAATCAAGGTTTATCTGGCAGTGACTATCCAATATGTTTAATGGGGGAAGTAAATAGAAACAGGCACACAAAAATAACATTATTAATTCATCCATCCAACTTATAAATTATTGAGCATTCACTTTGAAAGAGTGTCTGTTAGGAACAGAAGGAACTCAGAGGTGTAGTCCTACCAGAGTTTCTAGGGTCTGTGACCCACAACATGGGGACAATGGCACTGGCTAATAAACACGGGTGGCATGAATCCAGAGGTGCATCTTCAAATGCCCTGTGAGGTTGCTGTGATACGGTAAACAGAGGTACTTATGGAACATAGGGAGGGGGGGAACTGGGAAAGGGGAAAGCCTTTGGAATGTAAACATAGAATATAGAAAATAAAAATTTAAAAAAATGGAAAAAAAAAAAAGAAGAAGAAGAAGAAGAAGTAGCCAGAGCCAGGAGTAGTGAATTGGGCTAAGATTTCTAAACTGGTGATTTTCAGAGTAAGATGCCCTGGGAAACAGTATTGCCCAGCAGAAAACTTCCCTGCTAGGCTAACCCAAACTAGCTGTTCTGAACTAGTGGCTACAATCCACTCTCAGGTACTATCAGGCTTCAAGAGGGTGTTGTTGAGGTTGCAGGCTGCCAGTGTGCTTGAAACATTGCTTTTCTCATGCCCCTTAAAAACCTTCCAAACGCCGGGCGGTGGTGGCGCACACCTGTAATCCCAGCACTTGGGAGGCAGAGGCAGGCGGATTTCTGAGTTCGAGGCCAGCCTGGTCTACAGAGTGAGTTCCAGGACAGCCAGGGCTACACAGAGAAACCCTGTCTCGGAAAAAAAAAAAAAAAAAAAAAAAAAAAAAAAACCTTCCAAACACGTCAGGTTCCTTGTCCAAATCTCAGGGAAGTATATCTGGCTGAGAGCTCAGGAATCCAATGTGGGATGAGTTCATGTGTCCGCTGCCAACGGCAGTGGACAAGTCCTACAAGAATAAGACTTCTTCCTGCCCTGCTCAAACCAGTCCCGATTCCCAGTGTAACAAGACTAGGGTAAGTACAGATACCTGCTCCTTGAAGACTCAGCAGAAAAGTAGCCTTCACTGCCAAAGTCAAGGACTTGGCTGAATTTCAGCCCTCAGCAGAGTTGCAGGGTCTGGACCTTCTGGGAATACAGACCTCAGCCTTCCCAGGACTGGGACAGAGGCCAACTGGGAACGCCACAGGGACTAGGGTAATGAAGTTCCTTAGGAGCTGCAAGAGGACAGTAACAGTTACAGGGATCTCGAGGGACAGACTTGGGACTCCTCTTTTCTAATCATCTCTGCAGGTCATCCACCTCTGCATTCTTGCTGGACTTCAGAACAGGGCCACCACTCAGTCATCTGAATTCTACTGCCACCAGTCTCTCTTTGGTTAGTTCTTACTTCTTACTTTTCTATGACTATTGTGAAGCACAATGACCAAGGAAACATGTAGAAGAAAGAGTTTATTTGGGGCTTATGGTTGCAGGAGGTTAGAGTCCATGATCACAGAGCATAGACAGTAGGCATGATAGCTGGAGTAGGGAACAAGGCTCTTATTTTAAATAAGCACAACGCAGCGGGGGAGGGGAAACCAGCCCTAGGTAAAGCTTTTACTCTCAAAGCCAGCCCTCCAGGGATGAACTTCCTATAACAAGGCCACCCCTCCAAATCTACACAAAGAATGTCACCAAGGGGGACTTAGTGTTCCAATGCTTGCGACTATGGGGAACAATTCATCATCTAAGACCTTCCATGGTCTTAGAAAATTCAGACAGCCAGTAATCGGACCCCGTTGACCCCAATTCAGAACTCCCCTTCTGTGTGTCTCTATAGCTGGCGACAGCACCCAGGAGAAGATTTGACGCTTTTACTGCTCATGACATCTTCATAAGCCAAATGAAATCATTCCCAGGGCTGACCCTTCTTCATGTCAGAGACAGCAGACAGTGCTAGGCATTTTGAGGTAGTGAGGTGGGTATTTTATTTTCACTCAGTGTTTTTGATCTTGTGGGTTTTTTGGTTTTTTTTTTTTTTGTTTTGTTTTGTTTTTTTGGTTTTTTTTTTGTTGTTGTTGTTTTTGTTTTTAATAAAAAGAAAATCTACTTAAATTGCTCTGACATGGCCCCAAGGAGAACCTGGGCCAAACACTGTTTCTTTGTTATCAAGCAATGGGCAGATGAGAGGCTTCCATTTTTCTGCATAATCCTGTTCTTGTTGGAAGCAGGAGGTAAGGAATGAGGCTGTAGCCCTCTGGGCTGGGCAGGGCAGGGAGGAGGAAGAGGGAAGATGACTTCCTTGGGTTCATGGTCTGGTGCTATCTAATTGTGAGTCTGGGCAGATTAGCTTCCTTGTCTATAAAGGGGAAATATATTGTCCTTTGCAGGGTTACAGAGAGGAATGACTGAGATAGCCGCCGGGACGGCTAGCCAGAGGAAATGCTCTGTATGTGTTAGCTCTGCTCAGCCTTAGCAGGAGACCGTCCTCACACCGGGTGCTTGGGAAGGAGACACACGCGCCTGTAGATTTTTTGTGTGTCCGTCTTCCAACATCGCCACACATCCTGCTGCAGGCATGATCTTTTGAAATTCTGAGACAGTCCGACGGAGAAGAGGGCAGTAAAAAGTAAAATGTAATGGGCACATCCCTGGACAAATCAATTACGTTCCCTGTTAAGAGTGCAGTTTCTATGCGGTGGGAAGGTAAGCTGCTGGGGCGATATGGTTTAAAGCACACTGGGGGAGGGTGATAGGCTGTATAAAGTAATGGTTTTCCTCCAGGACAAACACGTGCAGAGAAACTGGCGCCTTCATAGTTACTATGCAGAGCTGCCGCCGCCGACACTTCATCCCTTTTCCGTAGGCAAACAGAAATTAAATAACATTTACTCTCCGACTGCAAGTCAGCCGGCTGGATCTCCCCGAAGCCTGCCCTTCCCTGCCCCCACAGCCCGTGAGCAAGTGTCTTGCCTCTGGCTCTGCGCGTGCGGGGAAAATAGACCTTATATTCTATTTCATTTAACCTGTGTCTCTTTCTAGAAGCCGCCATGGTGGGGTTAAGTGGAGACCTTCCTGCAATAGGAGAGCTAGGCAGTTTAAAGGCATCCTGGGGGCCTTGGGTTAGCCGGCTTTAGCTCACCCTTTATCCAGATCACTGCCAATGCTGGCTTCACACCAGACTGACCCGTGCGATATGCTGGGTTCCCATCAGGCCGACCCATGCTGTATACTTGCACCAAGCCCGCTTCTCACTCTTTGTGTCTGGTTAGGCTTGCATCCCCCCCGTCTTTTGCCCTTGTTTATGTCACTGCTCAGATGGTCCTATTTCTAGGAAGCACAGCCCCACCCACTCTGTGCTTTACAAATGGATCTTCTACACAGAGACTCTGGATCATCCCTGTGAATGTGGAAGTCATCTGGGTACGAAACTGTCCTACAGGTCTAGCCTAGGCAAGCTGCTCCAGAGGTCACAGAGCAGAAATCCCAGGATAAGTTAAAATGCCTGGATCATAAAACTTTAGAACAAATTAAAAAACATTCTTGGAGAAACAAAACAACAGAAGAGGAAAGTATAAACAGCTTAGGAGACGGTACAGTTAAGATGAAGGGACACCACAGTATAGAAATCCTCAGTCATGCTACGGCTCATTCTCTCTCTCTCTCTCTCTCTCTCTCTCTCTCTCTCTCTCTCTCTCTCTCTCTCTCCCTGTGTGTGTGTGTATTTTTCTGTCACTCTGTGTGTGTCTCCATGTCTGTGTCTCATCTGTGTCTGTGTCTCTGTGCTTGTCTGTCTCTCTCTGTCTCTGTCTCTTTCTGTCTTTCTGTCTCTGTCTCTGTCTCTCTCTGTGTGCGTATCTCAGTTTTTCTCTCTGTGTGTATGTCTCTCTGTGTCTCTGCCTCTCTCTATGTGTCTCTATGCTTCTTTCTTTCTGTCTCTGTGTCTCTATCTTCTGGCTTATTTTCTCTCTGTCTTCCTCCCATCTCTCTGTCCCTCTTATCAACACTGGCTGTCCTGCTTAGAGGAGGCTATGAGGACAAGAAGATAGATTCACATCAGCGAGTGTCCAGGCAGGCTCCCTGGAACCACAGAACACATTCACTTTCATGGGAGCCATAGGGGTGCGGTCTACCAGATCATGGTCTGGACAGAGTACACACAGGTACAGAAGGGACATCGTCAACAGGTGGTCACAGTAGGTTTTTCTGACTGTGATATGCTGATACACACTTAAGAACCAGGGGACATCTCTGGTCATGTGCCTTATGGGTAGTATGCATGCACTATTTGCTCCATCCCCCTCTGAGCAAAGATCACAGCCATACTCCATTTGCTAGCAACGTGCTGACTAACACACACCTTGGATTCTGCTTATCCGTAACAAGGTTTGCCCAGGTGCTTATTTACCACACTCTACGGGGGTTTGCTTGTATTTTAAAAACTATAAACTTGCTTATATTAATGGGGACCATAACAATGCTTGTCTGTTACAACTGGGTTTCTGTGACTTTATGAAGGACAATTGGCTTTTAATAGAGAAGGTTTAATAGAGAAGGTGCGCAAAAGAGAAACAGAAAGACAAGACACCCAGCAGTATGGCTGCAGGATTCTCGGAGGGGAATCTCAGAAAGTGAGACAGACTCAAGCATGGGCACGTGACTCTCAAGGAGGAGAACCCACAATCAGGCTCGGTACAGCAGCGAGCTTTTATGTATGATACTAATTGTACATTGTGGGGGAACCCACAAATAGATCATGGAATATACCTGACTTTCTTTTGAATGAAGTACTTGTTTGATATATTGGAGGAAAGGGTTGCCTGGTAAACAGTAAAAATCACAGACGGCCATCTAATAAGAGAAAAAATGTAAGGCCCTTTTTGATATCTATATAAAGACAGTATTTGGCCAAATGAATGTTCTAAATTCGGTAAACTAAAAGGAAAATCATGGGTACCAGATTAATGTAAAATCTAGAGGTTAGTGAGATTTTGGCAACCAAAATAGAAAAAAGGTATTTAGCTGCTTTAAGTGTGTGGCTTGATAACCAGTGTCACCACCGCAGCAGAACTCAGAAACGGAAGACTGTGAAGCACAGAAGCAGCTCCCAGAGCAGATAAAGGTCACTATTGGTCATCAGAAGCTCAACAAACAAATGAAACAAGACTAAGATTACAAGAGTATCTTCATGTTTGGGGGAGTTAGAAAATACTCATTTCCATGTACTGTAAATAAAAGGAATGATAACAGTCCTTCGAAACACTATTTTGCAATATATATTAAAATATAAAATATTATAGCTTTCAATTTACCTGAAGGGCAAGAAAAGATACCGGCTGCTATTTGCAGGAAATAGGGTTCTACAGTTAGGAATCAAACACACGTGTCATAAAGGAAGAGCAGAAATGTAAAGGCCTGCGTGTGTGTGCATATGCATATACACACACATGCATGCAATAATTTAATGAATATAAACACACCCTTATAACTGGAGTATTGCTTGTTTTCACACACATACATTTCTACCACACCAATTCCCTGGAGATGACATATTTCTCCAAAAGGAATTATTTAAATCATAGCAGTATAGACTACTATATGATCGTACATATTAAAACTTAGAACTATAAGAATTACCTTTGATATAATTGCTAAAATGACTTAAATCAGTGAATCACTTTCAGAAAAAAGAAACCAGCAATGGTTGTATTAATGGTCTCGGTCTCTGACTTCTCATATGATCAAGAAGCTTTATATGCTGGGGATACATTGCATGATTTGTAAAATAAAAATTCAACTTGAAAGTTGCTTTAATTGTTAAAATTCACTGGAGTAATTATACTTATTTCCCTCCTTCAAAAAATACACTTTCAAAAGAACTCCATGTTTCTACCCAGTGCTAGTCAGAGAAGGAGGGGAGGGAAATGGCCCACCTTCTGAGAGAACTTTGATCTAATTTAGCAACGCTGATAGGCAGGCCCACTCTCTGTGCCTTCCGACTCTGCCAAGAACTCGAAGGAGACAGAAGTTTGCATATATATTTAATAATGAAAAACAAATTAAAGAGAATTTCTTTGAACTGGGACATTTGAATCTCGGTGGCAGCTGCCAGATTCAGACAGATTAGTTGCTCTGCATTGGGCTGCAGGGGTGGGGGGGTGGGAGGAGTCTCTCTCACGCTGGCACCTGGGCCCCAGTCATCGCCATGATTAACTAATGGAACGAGTGCTCTTCATCTCACTTTGGCCATGGCCAGCTTACGGATGAGGGCACTAGGTGACATGCCTTTGAAGCTCTGAATCAATTTCCAGCCAGTGCCAGGCAACCCCAAGATGACTCTTAGCTCCTGTTTGCCAGGCACTCTCCAAGACTGGTGGGACAGCTCCGATGGCCTCAGTCAGTCAACCAGACCGAAAAGTTCCTGCAGAGCCACTCAGGATTGTCGAAGTAGAATTGCCAGATCACAGAGGCCCCTGGGAAAAACACGTGGCCCAGCTATCAATCCTTCAGGATCAACCGTAAACAATTCACTGCCAAGAATGAGTAATAGAAAAGGGAGTTCTGTTTTTGTTCAGAAACGTTCTCCTATAAGGCTCTCTGGCTTCCTCAACTGTGAACAATTAGAACCCACTGGTTTTTATAAAGGAAGTTGTGAGTTTGGTAGTGCCTACTGTTTGATCTTGAGTGGGAACATTTGAGTTCGATAGGCCAGCCCTGCCTTGGGTTGATGGTTCCTGGGGTCACGATCCCCCTGAAAGCTGGAGGGAACTTGCTAGCCCTCAGATTTCCACAGTCAACCTTCCCACTACATGGCTGCATTGCCATGCATTTATAAACAGCAGAGTATTGCCAAGTTCTGCCAAAGTGCTGCAGGTGGATGTGTTTGTGTTCAAAATGACCTATATTCGCATTTTATTATATCAACAGGAAAAGTAAAGACCCTGGTTTTGTTGGGACTTGGTTTCTTTACCAAACCAGAACTTCTGGAAAGGCTAAAAGCTCTGTCTAGAAGATGGTTACTTAGGGTACTAGGCAAAAACATTATTAGGCTATAAACCGAAGGTCCCTGCCCAATGTGGAAAATCAATCAGGAAAAGCAATCAGTCAGGGTGGGGCTCTTTAACTCACTACTAAGGGTGGTGTTGGCCCTTACAGAGTTTGAGTGCACAGCAAGGGGCAAGTGCTCTCTCCTTCACACAGCATTGCAATGCTATAAACGATGATGCCGAGGCGGTAAGTCCAGTGACACATGCAGTCAACCAGAGTGAACATACCTCACTCTCCCTGTGGAATGCTGTCCTTTCTGATCTCGGGTTTTATTTTAGGCCACTGTGCACAACCTATGGCTGCAGCTAATGTGTGTGGGATGAATTGGTGAAGTTCCTCATGCTGATACAGGAGGGAGTGGAGGACAGGGCTCCCGGCTACAACAGTCATGCTCACTCACACCACAGAGCTAACCGCAGAGTCCCGCTGGCCAATTCGCATTTGGGTCTTGCCTTTCATTATCTGTAGGTTCTTTGTCAAGATGCTTCCTGGAGAGGAGGCAGAGTTTCTCTTGTCACAGATGTGAGTGTGTGTGTGTGTGTGTGTGTGTGTGTGTGTGTGTGCCTCCTAGAAATGGACACTGGGTGAGGCAGTTCAGGAAAGTCTTTGCTGCATGGCATTCATTACAGGTGTGTGTGTGAAGAGATTTCTCCTTGCTGTGGCATCTGGGAATCTGAAGCTATGCCAAGAAAGTGACAGGGATACAGAGGACTGTCACGACAATCAGCAAGTTCTCCCCAAGTTATATCTTCAGTGTGTCTACAGCTTTGAGAAGCCTTTGAGCTGTGAATATTTAGTTGTTCATGCTGCAGACCTGGAGTGAAGTCCTCAAACAAGAGTGGTGAGCCAGTGAAAGTGGAGAAAGGAGCTTCCCCCGTGGTTATCTCTGAGTCCAGGAGCAAAGCCTGCCCTTCTCTCTGCAACACTGAGTGGATTGTGTAGGATCGTTTCATTTTCGTCTAGTCAGCTGGTTTTCAAAACTTTAAAGCAGGGGAGCGAGCTCAACTGCCCTGCTCAGCATAATTCTAGAATCAGCTCTGCTGGGAGAGGGAGCAAACACTGCGGAGCTTGGAGCATCGACCTCTTCTTCCTTTCTTAGCATGAGTCGGTTCACTGATTCATCCCACATACATGTATGTACAGCCACAGGACAGGCACAGTGACACAAACAAACAAACAAACAAACAAGATGCCAGATAGGAGGCAAAGTGGTGTAGATTAATTCTAGCCAACAACACACAGGTCTCACTAGCAGAGGAAAGTATATTTAGTCAAAGAAACTCTCCAACTACATAAAGCTTGTTTGTCTCTTTAGACCTTGCCTGATAGAAAGAGCCAAGACCCACGCCTGACAACATGCCTCAGTGAGAAGTGTTAAGAAGAAGGTGAAGGGAAAGACTGAGAAAGTTTGGCACTATCATACGTCATTTCCCAGATGTTTGTGTGGTTGTGAGAGGCGGGACATGCATTTGTGTCTGAGTTTTGCAGCAAGTGTTGCAAAGGTAGACTTGGGATTAAGGACATGAGTCAGAGGGACCACTCTCCTCTCTTTTTGATATTTCTAATACCAAGGGAGTATTTCTTCCTCAAATACAAACACATGGATGCTGGATGTTTAGCATAGGTGTGGTGGCGGAGGCAGGGTGGTCACAGCCAATATGAGTCTCTCACAGGCTCCACCAGGATATTGGATTTTCACACACGGTGGAGTTTCGACGCTTCTTGAATATAATGGGGTGGAGGAAGTTAGGCAGAAAATGAAGGACGAAGTGGTAAAGGAACAAGCAGAGAGAGGCTCAAGCTTGGGCTCGTGGTGGGAGTACATTATGAACAAATCCAATAATCCAGCCTGGTTCTTCTAAGGCTTCAGAATAATGGTGACAACCACCACTTAGGAAGAAAGCGAGCTACAGACCACTTGAGCCATCCCTAGATACTGGGTCAGGAGCAGACTACCCTGGTGGTCTGTTATTTACCCCCCGACCCCCATGTTACTCGGCCTGCCTTGATGGCCCTGTGCAGCAAAGAAATGCACAGGCCCATGAGCTCAGAGGTGGGATAGAGCCTAGAGTGATGGAGCGCAACACCCGCGTGGTCAAGCTGAGAAGAGGCCCAGAAAGTCAGCGGTCACCCTAAAGCTGCATCTCTAGTGAGAGAACTTGGCTACGTTATCCAAATCCTGGAAATACATTTTCAATTTTGGTGAAGAGTCAGATATGGCACATCTATTCTATAATACGAACGAATGACTCCAGCACTCCAGTAGTCCAACCTCCTAGCTTACCATCATTTGCTCCGTCTTACTGATAACTAGGTAAGAACAAAAGGCGTCACATGCGAAATGTGTCATCTTTCTGTATTTTCTTCCAATCCACTGGCTTCTTTCCTGTATCAGGGCATCTTAGAGTTGTTACTTGCTGTATTCTTGATATGGCAATCCTAGCTGATTGTTGTAAATACACTAAGCTATGTGCTTTAGAGATTGAAGATGCTCAGAGTTCAGGCACTAGACTTAAAATCATAATGGCATCCACTCCAGTAAGAACTGGGTAACTGAGAGAAGTGTTGTATTCAGAGATACCACCAAGCCCCGACCTAACAAACAGAACAGAAACATTGCTGTCCACACTGCAGGGTCTCAGCTGGGGGAGTGGTGCTTCTTCTACATCCAGTCACACTACAGCCTCTCTGGAAGGGTGACGAGCTTACAAGGAGCATAGAAGGAATTCCTTTTCTCACCAGAACAAATGGTTAAATCTTAGAAGTCTGTGTATGGTAATACATGGCTGTTTTCTTGTATCTCAACTTGAACATTAAGAGTCCAGGATTTCCAAACTCAAGCAAAATGTATGTAACCTGGAGACTGATCTCATGCGTCCTGCCTTTATAGAAGAAACCGACATTCGAAATGACAGAAAAATGGAACACCGAGAAAATGGACAGCTTGCCCCCCAGCAGGGCTCCCAAGACACCTGTCCCCTAGGTGGCCCAGTGCCTTTCTCTGTTAATGTGTCACGCCTTTCATGTTCCAGGACATTGCTTGTAATGCATTGTCTGTGCTAAAAGCTTTTATGTTACCTCTGTCATCCTGCAAGGTTTGGGACATTTTCTGGAATCTGCTAAGCTATGGAAGGACATCACCAAATGCTTCCTAGTCACTGAAGACGCTGATATACCAAAACTGCATCCCAGTGAGCCTCTTTGTGCCAGTCATGGCCCCAGTACATGAGTTGTTTGTGTCTGGGAGATACTCACGTGTGCTTTATCCCTCTATTCCTTCATTTCTGTATCACAGTCTTAGCCTGAGCAGGTCATGGCTCCCAGGACATGTGGAGGGGGCCATGGTGTTATGAGGCAACTCAGGGGATGTCCACATGTCTTGACATGCCCGGAGGACAAGTTCCAGCACTCTCCTCCTAGACAGCCCAGGGAAGCTGGCGTGTGAAGGATTCTTGCAATTTGGATGCTATTTCTTCTCAGATGTTGTGAGTCTCTTAATTCTACTAGGAAACTCTGCGGGCAAACATGCCTGGTATCTCTTGGATGGGATCACAGGGAAGCTAGGGTTTATGTCACGGTAAATTATAATAATCACTCCTAAGGAAGACTTAAACCATGGTAACTCAAAATTTTATTTATCTTAAGTTTAATATATATTGTAATATTATTGTACCACTTGAAATATGCAAAAAATAAAGACTACTGAAAACTATACCCATGTTTAAAACCTATCATTTATGTCATTTTTGATAATTTCTTCAACACATTTGAAAACCTAATATGGATGGATGGTTTTCTCCAAAGGCAGAGGAAGAGTCAATAAAGGAAAGATTTCTATAAATTCAAGAGCATTGATCTCATATACATCTACTTTCTTAGCAAAATAGCATTTTCTACAACCAGAAGTTTCCAGGAAGATGAGGTTTTATGCTTATACACCCAACATTGCATGTGGCTTTTAAATGCTGAGAGGCATGGAATGTTCAGTCGCTGAAGATCTCATACAGCTTGAGAAGGTAGTCATTACTCAGATGCAAAGCCACCAAGAGTGGAACGCTGCATAGATCCTATGGATAATCTGGACTTCTGTCACGAACCTAGGCTGCAGCCAAGTAACATGACATGGTTCCTGAGGATGAAGAATGCACACAGGACATGCCTGGCTAGCTCAGGCCTTCCACGACCATCTTCTGTTCTGGGAACACTGAATTACTGCTCTGTGGATGTTAAGTGAGAGAAAGGTCCTCACAAGATAGTAGCCTATGTGGTTCTCCATGTCTAAAACCTGTTTCTAAATCATTGTGGACATAGCTCAGTGGTGGCAGGCTTGATTAGAAATCCTGCTTCAGTATGGGCAGGAATGACTTTGATGAAAGCCTCTGTCTTGCAAGATCCAAAGATGTGTTGCTGCAAAATCTTCACTTGCCAGCCTAGTGTTCGGAAGCTCAGCAAAGACAATGCAAAGACCTGTCAAACCAACGATCCTGGTTACGGTGTCAGACAGACCCTATCGCTGCAGGCTGAGTGGCTGAGGCAGTGCCTCATTTCTAACCACTGGACTCGTTAACCGTCAACTTTTGCTGATGTTGGATGGACTGCACTGTGTACCCCCACCTCCAGCACCCACCCAACCCTTCATTTTTATAGTGGCCAAATCACTTAGCTCCTTTCTTTTCCTAGTTTTCGTTCTGCTTGGTGTTAAGAAAATGTTCTTAGAATTAATAAAATACAGATAGGTCTACCAAACAGATGCCTTATCTCACGAGATCCTACTGTGTTTTCCAAGATGCTGGGTGTGGAATAACGAATGCACTAGCCACTGCTCACAAGGTCCTCTGGAACTGTGACCCATGACTACAGTGGCTGGGGAGCTGAAGGTTTCCTTTTCTTTAGTTTTAACTTATTAAAATCTTAGGACCTGTGTGTGGTAAGTGGCTGCCATCCTGGGCAGCTCAGCCATGCAGCAAGTTATGCTAATTAATGCCTGCCCCTAAGACCTGCTTTACCCTTCTAACCAGTCAGACCAAGTACTCAACAACAAAACAGACTGGCTGAAAACACTAGCTTACCCAGAAAAGCGATAAAGAGGACTAGCTCAAGTCTCCTGGAATCTCCTGCTTTGAGTTTGCCTCATTTTTCTGCCACCCTTCTTCCATCCAGACACCCTCGCTGCCCCCATCCCCAGATTCTTATTTGCTGTGAAGATTCAGAATTGATGTATCTGAGCAGGACTCATCTGTAACTCTCCAAGAAACTGGAAGAAAACCAATTTCCCCCATTTGCTAATGGTATTAGTTCCATCTCCTAAATGAAACATTTATTTCAAAACTTACACATAAGCTCGTGATTAAAAAAGCACCACTGTCCATCTAGGTCTTCTGCTTTTCCTGGCCTTCTCACAACCTCATTCAGTAAGGTGAAATTGGTTTTGTTGTGAAATCTGTATTGGGCTCTGCTTCTGAACACATAAATTGGCATTTTCCTCAATTTGTGATATTAATTTAATATATTTCACCTAAACTATATTTTCCAGTGTTATAGATTTTTTTCTGAGCTCATCCAAATTTCCCAGGCTCAAAATAACACACACTCATTTGAAAACAAGTGCTCACTAAATTTTGAGTTGCACTGGATAACTTAAAAAATGTTTCCTAGGAAGCAACACATTGGAATTAAATAAAGAACTAAGTATCAAGACCAATTCATCTTCAGTCTCTGGAAAATTATAGTTTTTTAAGTAAAAGAAATAAAACTTCAGGGATGAACATACTGGTCTAAATTAAAACATATCCAAATCACTATGGAAAGTTCTCTCTGTCTACTAAACAAATAATGGGAAGGGGATAGCACTCACGTTAGGATAGCTAGAGCCCAGTATTCCCTATGTCCTTCATGGTAAGCTATTTGAAAAGCCTTTTATCCCCAGGAAAGACTATTGCATATAACTTGGTCTAAAGGACAGCAGCTCTGTGTTATCAGAGGTCCAACATTTCAGCTCATTTTCAGCTTTTATTATTTCTGTACTCTGAGATGGAATTTAATAGATGGCTGGAGCAGCTATGACATGACATTAAGCAAAGAACATGTCAGTGGCATCCATGGCCCCAGCAAAGATGGGAGCTCCAAAACATAAATCAAAGGAAATAGGAGAACATCTTATAAGGAAAGGACGGCAGTGATCCTGTACATCTAAAGTATTCTAAATGCCCGGGGGAGCACGGGAAGTGTGGATGCTAAGGATAATGAATTCCCTCTAGGGACCCTTGCTCGTCTTAGAAACGCATATTCTTTTCTCAGGTAATGCAATGGCCACCATGATACATGCCCATCTGTCCAAATTCACATGATTAGCATATCAATAAAGATGTTGAGAGTGAAAACATCCTTTAACTCTTAAATGGTCTACAGACTTAGCTTATATAACATGCTATTACATTTCAAGTTTCAACAGGAGCACCAAATGCAATAGATATTAACAAGCAAAGGGAGTCTGGGTTCTCTATGCAAATCACAAATATGAAACATGCTCTGTACTTTGGAATAGACTTGAATTTTTAGAGCAATTTTAAGATCATAGCAAAAGCTAGGAAAGTGTGTAGATAATTCCCTTACACAGCTTGCCAGGAACATGGTACAAATTCTAAAACTCTCACCAACCAGTGTGTATAAAAATTGCTTTACTAGAGATGGCTTAGAAAAAAGGCATGGGGAGTTCTGGGGATGGAGTTCTGCTCTGTGGCTATCTATATCCCACAATAAGAAACCCACTACATTTTAAATCAAAAGGGAAAACCTTATTGGAATGACTGAGAGACCAGGATACAGTTCTTCTAGGGCAGACACATCAAGCACAGTCCTCAAGCTCAGATCTGGTTTGGGCCGCATCCCAGAAGCTCTGAGCAGTGAGATACTTGATTGGGACCAACATGCTGGGTTCAGGCTGGGTTCCCAAGCTTAATCTAAAACAAAAGACATATTGAGTGCTCCCAATGGAAAATGTGGAAGAACTATGCCAAGATCATGTTCCATTCTGGCCAAGATGTCCTTGAAAGCACAGGGGGCAACAGAGAAAGTTGTTATGGAGAACAGTAAAAGCCCAGGGCTTGAAAAAAAGAGGTGAAGAGTTCTCTATCATAAGGCCAGCTAGCAAATCCATGCAACCAAACACTGTTCTATGAGGACTAGGGATTTAGATAGGATGACTACAAAAGCCATTTCTGATCCAAGTTTGTTGCCAAGGCAAGTAGTGAGTATGAAACTTTTGGTTAATTTTTTATGGGCTAACTATATCATGACTGCATCCTGTGTGTTCTGTACCGTGTGGGGTACAGAGGCAGGGGAGGTAGGCTCCCACACTTTTGGAGCTGAATCTTGTGAATGAATGCAGGGATACCTGAGGAACAAGGTCTGTTCTAGATTTTTTGGTCACACTCTATTCCTATGAGCATGGGTGTTATATCCATTGCATGGATTTATGCAGATTATCTTCTTATAGCAACACTGTACAATCTGTAGGTTATATGACACTTGACGCTGACCTTCACCAAAACTACTTTAAATAGTGGCCTGTATTTTGGGGCTTTTAGCCTATCATGGGGAAGGGGAGAGTTTTCTGTCTCTAAACGGATGATTCCAGTTTTCAATTCTGGCCATGCCTGATTATTTTAATTGCAGGTCACTTCATAGGCAAGTAGGTCAGTGCATAGTTATTAGAATGGCTTTTTAGATGAATATGAAATTCTTCCTGCCAACTGATGATTTATAGTGCAGAAAAAAATCGAGAGTAATTCTGACGCTAGCCAGAAATATAATTATTTGATACTGTTTGGGAGAACCCTTAGTTCAGACACACCAGGACATGACGGGAGGATGTTAGTGATATTCAGAGATGTGTGTGGCCTTTGCTGACAGATTAATGTCAAAGGTTCTGGTTTCATTGGCATGGCATATTAAAACAGGGCGACTTGGCTGGCTATTCATTCAAAAATTCTTCATCTATGACTGTTCCCCCTTTCCACGGTTTTATTTCTCTAAGTATATAAGCCTTTTCTCACTGCACTGAAGGAGATCCCACATTTCACCTCCTATCCTGTTCCTGAATCTTGATCCTGCTTCAGGAAGTGCAGCTGGATAAGACTGAGTCTTCAGGAAGAGGCTGCAGAATTAGGTCTCAGCTCTCCCCATGCCCTGGTAAGGAAACTCCTGTAACTCAATGCAGGTGCTTTCAGTGTGGCGCGGTTTCAGTTCCCCAGAATTCATTCTCAGTTTGGTTTCATTCTCATTGTGTGACCCAAGTAAAGTCAATTAACCTCTCCATTTCCCATCTGGCTTTAATGATACATTTATGCAGGTAGCTTGATATTCCCAGGAGGAAAGGCATGCATGCATAAGTACAAAGGCTTCTGTAAAATAATGCTAAGACAGATCTTGGTCCTGAGCGGGTCCTGAGCTGAATGCCCTGCCTAACTCAGGAATAGCATTTTCAATGTGACTCCCTAATCTCCCACAGTTTATTGTTGTGGTGTAATACCCTTGTTTGTTTGTTTTTTTTCTTAAAAATAAACCAAAACATTGACAAAAGATCTACTATGGCCTGAGACAAGACTGCTAAATTCTGTTTATGTTTCCCCAGTGAGGTTTTAAAGTAATTTACTTCTTAAGCAAAGAACAAATAAATTAACCCACTGCACTATAGATCTATTTCTTATTTCCCCAATTCCTGATAAAGCTTCTAAGTGGTAAAGTGGATAATGCATCAACTTCATTCTGTAGAGGAACAGGTAGTCACCACTGTATACTAACAGAACGAACCACTGGAAAAAAGATAGCATTTCACATAGCAAAACAATGTCAAGTTTGGCTAAATTGCCAGATTAAAAATGGTAATACAAATATGGCAGATGAAAGCAAAATCTCCACTCAGTAATTAAAGTAGTGAGTGTCTGAGTGTTTTCTGAAACAATTATGAATTCACAAACATGGTTGCCACCACCCACTCCCAACACCCAACACAAACTACCATTAATCACTCCTACCCAGGACATCTTCTCTCCTTGTTAAAAATGTTCTGTGTTTTGACTGGGAACTTAGGGTTCCAAACAAGGAGAATAATTGTGATCAGTCTAGGTCATTAAAAGGCACTCTAGTTCTCTTTCGCAGACATTTGGTTTCTAATGTCATCAATAACTTTCAGTGGCCATATAACCCAGCTATGCACAGTAAAATGTATGGAAGGATCCTAGTGGAAGAATTTTAAGAATTATTGTCACCATTATTTTAAATTAAAGGGACAGAATTACTTTCCCTACTTCATATGCACACTTGATAACACAATACCCAAAGATGTATCAGGAAAGACATACAAATAGTCTGGTTGGAACTTGAAAGAACAGTAATGACCCTGGGCTCACCTCTGTTGTTCTACTAATGCCAGTAGACAGTATTTGAATCACAAAAAAAAGAATTATGGCTTTTAAAAAGCACATACAACTGCAAATTAGAATATTCTATCAGGACATTTTTCTTCAGAAAGCTCTGCATGATCCTTTACACTTTAGACATACTCTTAGGTTGTAATCTGTCAAACATTCTTGGTGGTTCAATAAATATTTCTGTTGTAGATGTTTTAAATATATGCTATTTATAAGGAATAGAATTCTAAGTAACTCGACTAAATTTCAATTAAATTGTTAATAACTATGTGTCACTGCTAACTGATAGGTTATATATAACTTTTAACATCTTCTAACTCAAAAGCAAATAGCATAGGCATTAGGTCCCTCATTGTGATAGTGATTGGCAGATGGGAAAACTTAGGGGAGAAAAAGAACTACTCAAATAGAACAACTGGCAGGCACGGTAAACTGACAGGCACAGGTAAAATCTGAGTTCTGGTTCCAGTTTATTGGTAGGCAGTAAGTCATAGACATATACATATAAAATCATATACATATAAAATATATGTCATAAGACATATATAAGTCATATATAAGTCAATAAGACATATATATGTCATAAGACATATATAAGTCATATATAAGTCAAATATAAGTCATAGACATATACATATAAAATCATATACATATAAAAATGGATTCACATGTTTTGGGAATAAATTATTCAGATTCCATAGGTACAGGTTGGGGAATTTCAGGAGCAGCATGGGTCAGGGGTTGGGTACAGAAGCAGGCTCCGTGAGACCTGCATAGAGCTTCTGTGACAGCCAGTTCTTTGGTTAAGGGCAGATTATACTGTGCTGGGGATATTTTCTTCGGCAAGGATGATGCTCTTTGACTCTTTCCTTTTCTTAGAATTGCGAAAGTAAATTCATATGAAAGCCCAGGAGGAGGAGGAAGAGGAGGAGAGGTAGTGGAAGGAGGAGAAGCTCTGAAAGGTCTCATAAAAACAAAACAAAACAAACAAACAGAACAAAAACAGTGAATGGTAACTGCCACTGGGGTCCAAACGAAAATAAATAGCCAGATTAAACATTTAATGAATTAGAAATGTTGACACCACTTCTTCAGGGTTGGATAAGCTGAAATCACTTAACGATGAGACTAAGAATTTCTATCTATGGCAATTGGGCGTAGACAAGGCTGCCTGTGTAGAATCTAGACAGCAGAGGGGAGACAAGGGCCATTGCCAACAATTGCCCATGGCTCAGATAGTAACATCTCACTGCTTTCTTAATTTTGTTTTGATTTATAAATAATATTTTACTTGTTAAAATAGGCAGTTGTATATTTTACATCTCTTCTCTTACACATTCTTTTAAGTGTCCCTACTGATGATATTGCAACAAAAGGAGAAATGATTTATTTTTAGTTTGCAGCATCTTCCTCATTTTTCTACTTTTCTTTATGTCTTTCTGGGGATGAGTTCCTTTGGTTCATAGGAGCTGAGGGTTATTTGAAACACCCTTTCATCTATTATACTAAAGGTATCACTGTGGCTCCAGGATGGGGCTGATTCTTCCTACCCACGGAGTCAGCATCACAGGTCAGTGGGCAGTCCCAGGCCATATTTAACCCTCTCCCCACCCCCACCCACTCCCACCCCCACCCCCGACAGCTACACACTCATGCTCAGCTCCACCTGTGTCAGTCAGCCTTGTCCCTTGTTGGTCTGACCCGCCCATGGACCTTCCTGCAAGGCCAGCTGCAGCCCCTGTCCACTTTCAGGCTCATGATTAGCATGCAAATGTCTCAACGAGGAGGGCAGTGCTGTCTTAGAACTTCTGTCCCTGGGTGAAATCCAGGGTGCTGGATTCAACCTGAACTCCAGAGAATGTTCTAAATTGCAGCAACTAGCAGAGTATACAGTCCATTCGATTTGGGAAATAGACTAAAAACTATTTGTAGCTTGTCTGGTTTCAAATGTAAATGACCCTCCCATGTCCAACAGGTAGGCCCTTGGTGCTGGAGCGGTGTGCTGCTCTCTCCCAGTCTGAATGCTGGCTCCAGCTTTGCCTGTCTTGTTCCATAGACTTGGTGAGGATCGTGCTTTCCCCTCCTTCCCTCTCGCCTGCCCTCTGCCCTGTCCCCTTGACGTTCCTTGCACCTACCTCAGTCTTTCCCACCAGAAAACAGGAAATCACTGGATAATCTGCTGAGAGTTATTAAAGCAAGTCTAAGCATCCTGGGAACTCAAGATGTGCAGCACACCAACCAGTCATGTCCTTTATGTGTGTGTCTTGTGACCATTCTTAGGAGCTGGCTCTTCTAGGGTGCTGTGGATCACCAACAGCTGAGTTTTTTTCAAATAGCCACTTTACCTAATACAACAATGTAGTCACAAGCTACGTCTTTACATATACATGTGTGCATCTATATATATATGCACACACACATATATATATATATACATGCATCATGCATTTATCTGTGCACATTATATATATTATATATATATATATATATATACATTATGTATATGTATGTGTATATGTATGTATGTATGTGTGTATATATATATATAACAATGTGCTCTGAGCTTTTCAGAACTCCTGGGACACCATGTATTCTTTTACTCAAGATGTCTGTAAAATGACCAGATCAGCACCATGGAGAGCACAGCTAACTAGGCTGAGCTGTAGAAACCATCCTGCAGAAGCACACTGAGGAAATGAGAAAGCTCAGGCAGAACAAACCCTGGGCTGAGAGGTTGAGGTGAGCCCAGCACTGCCTCGGCCTCTGCTCTGCAGACACGTGAGAGCTGTATGTGTTCACTGGCTTGGATGCTGCAGCTGCTGGAAGCTCTTCTGTGTAGGCCTCCTGGCTGACACCGGACGCAGGCATCGTTGCCAGGCTTCATTGCCACTCGGGTGCACACGACACACACCAGAGAGACTTCAGGAAGTATGTGCATCTTTGTTGCACTCTGCAACCTCAGACATGCCTGACGCCAACATGACAAGAGAATTGCATCCTGGGGAAATAACTTCTAATGTTGAAGGCAGAACAGAAAGTGAGCTTAGATATAACCCCAGCCTATAATTCTTTCCAAAGATGTGTGCAGCTTCCTAGGCAAGTAGACTCCTGACCAACAATTAATCTGTAGCAAATATTAAGTTTAAGAATGATTATACATTTAAACTATATTTCTTAATAAATTTGCTCACATAAATTTTGCCTAATCTATAAACCAATTTTAAACAAAATCCATCATGCCAGGCACTTTACATCTTTTTCTATTTATTGCACCATTTCTCATCAGAAACCTTTTAGCTTTAATGCTATTCTGAGGCAGACTATCTCATTAGGGTGGCAAAGATAAAGTTCTTTTTGAGATAAAGTAATTATAGTGATTGTGGGGGAAATATTATCCAAACTTCCTGGCTGTAGTAATCCCCTGGCTTCTGATTAATTTTAAGACTAACAAACTGAGTGCAAACAAAGAGATATGAGTGGTGATAATGCTGGCATCCTGGAAACCTGGAGTGGGTGCTGGGGAGATTTCCCATGTGTAGCTTTAATCAGAAATTAAAGTTTGCATGGGCTTTGCTCCGAGGCCACTATTCCAAGGGAACATGTGCACACACATCCCCTCTCCCAGCTCATGGCCACATTTACGCCAGCCTCCAAGTATTACTGGAGACAATGACTTGACTCTATAAATAAGCTTTGGTGCATTTGGAACTTATTTCTAATTAGATGAGTCAGTTTCTTCCCGTCATACAGTGACTTAGCCCTTTTCCTGAGGAACGTGGGCAGTGCTGAGGGTGACAGTGGCAGTGGACCTGGTGCTTCACACACAGAGGAAAGAGGAGCCATCAGGGTCAGTGACACACAGCCCACGGGGAGTCTAGAGCATCCTTCAGAACAACAGCACTCTCTCCATCAGCGGCTACTCTTAACTGAAGTCGCCAGTTCAAGCAAAGTGTTAAAGGCCATAGTGTCCCTGAGAATGCTTTGGTTGATACCTCCAGGTTCTAGGGAAATCTTTGAGCCGGTGGCAAGAGTCACTTTAAATTACCCATTTAACTGCTCAAAAATACAATCAGAAACAATCACGACACACAGAGCAACCCCTGCCGGGCTCACCCCTGTCTCATTCCTGCATGGCCCCGAGTGGGTAATCTTTGAAGGAGTAGTTGAAAAATTGGATGCCTGCCATGGTTTTCCAATCAGCTGTGCTCACTCTTTTCCCACCAGTACTCACATTTCTAAAGGGCATCTCCATCTAGTTGAAACTCCGGTCAAGGTCACCGTGAAATGAAAAGGATATTTTGATTTGGAAATGGTAGGGAACCTGGTGTGTGAGTTGATTCTCAACTCACTTGCTAGGTCAGGTCGAAACCTCAGACTCCGATTTCCCTTCAGGTCAGAAATGGCGAATGTCCATCTTCTTTGTCAGAGTAGTAAGGACGGCATATTAAATGTGGATGGCTCAGTGCTGCTATGTGCTGGATGTAAGGAGAGTAGAGGAGATACTAGCATTATTGAGTCTCTAATAACAACAAAATGTGTAGAGGTGACCACAAGGATGTGCTTCAGACACACAGCTTTTTGCACACAGTTCTCTAGACAAGAGAAATGAAACCATAGACTCAAAAGTGACTCAGGTGGCTAAGATCTTTTGTTTTTTTCTCCTCTAAAAAAAGAATCCCTCCCCAGATATTCTTAAATGAACCACACACTAATTTATTGCAATTAGCCACTTGCATATGATGTCATGTTTTCTTATTTTTCATAAACAGAAATCACTGTGTTAGCTGCTGATTTTTATAAAGACCTGGAAAAGTGAAACCTAATAGGTGACTATTATTTATTGGAAGTCATCCTCCTCATCACAATATTGCACCTGCTCCACTGGTGCCACAGTGGGGCTTGCAGGCTGAGCAGCAGTTCCAGTGTCTACCAATCACAACACTGAAGTGTGGGACCCTGAAAGGCAGTCTGTGGCCAGTGAGCCACGCTCCCAGATACCTAGGCTTCTAGCACCAACTCCATACTCCTGACTCCTCAACTCCATGGTCCTGTGGCCATCAGTCACACAGGGCCAGGCCCCTAGTGTTCTGACTGGACTCCACCCCCACAGTCACTTGGCTACAGCCAGGTTTGCCCCACCCACCGTTACCTGGCAACAGCCAGGTAACCCCGCCCACTATAAAAGGGGGCTTCTTGGCCCCTCCTAGCTCTCTTGCCCTTATGTTCTCTCTTGTCTCTTGTCCCTGTCCCCCTTTTCTCCCCATTCTTCTCCCTTCTTTCCATGTGGTCATAGCCAGCTCTCACCCCTCTATCTTTTCTTTCTCTCTTTACTTCTCAATCTCTTTTCTTTTTTCTACTTTCCTATAATAAAGCTTTAAAACCACAGACTGCTTCCTCTTATCAAAACCCACCTTGTAGGAGCTAAGGAACAGGCCTCGGTGTCTGCAGCCACCAGAAAAGACCCAAGACTTCCCCACCTGGCCAGGTTTCCTCTACAGGCACATGGGGCCTGCACCAGAATGGGTACACATTCTGGGCAAGGACCTGCACTCACCCCCCCCCCAGTCGGGCAGCCTCACCTCCACAGGAAGCAGTCTATCCTAGGAAAGGCCAGGGCTGTGGGTAGAGCAGAGAAGGCTTTTCACTCCCAGTTCCAGTATTTGATAACAGTGTAATACTGCGATCTCACTTAACCTCATGAAGCCTCTTTGTTAGAGACATTCTACTTTGTAAACGTGTCCGAAAATCGGAGAAAATTACAGATGTTGAAAACCCAAGGAAGGAAACTAACAAGCCGGCTGCAAGCACATCATAACCGAAGAGGCTGATAGATTCCGAGATGCCGGATAGGGTTTCTGTGATCTATGAAGTCAATGTGTGGAATCTCAAGAAAAGGATGAAACCTTCAACGTTACCTGCTTTGTGCTGTGCTATGGGTAAGACACAGGGAGAGCTGATCCAGATAAAGTGGGAGACCAAGTGACGGGTCACCTGACCACATAAGGCACATGGCGGAATGGTGAGCAGCACGAGGAGGGTTAAAGCAGTGGTGAGAATGGGGATCTCTATGTCCTGGGGACAACATGTGAGGTGGGACTCCCACGCCGTCACTCCCAGAAATGGTCCTGGAGAACAGAGTCCTGGGATGTCAGCCTGGGCTGCCACTCACAGGAAGAACCCCAGCTGCCTCTGAACCAGTGAGGTAGAGAGAGCTTCTGCTTCTCTGGAAGGAATCTGCTAAAGCCCAGGTTCTCATACCAACTTGCAAATACACATATACACACATGTAGGTAAGTATGTGTGTGAGTGTGTGATAATAGTACTAAGGGGGTGACACGTTTAGATGTGCTTTGAATACTGTGCTAGGCATTCTTTATACTGACATAGTCTCCCTACAGCCAAAGATACACAGCGTCATATCAGCGAATGGCTGCCCCCAAGCTGACACACAGAACTGGCTGTGCTCCGGGGCACGCTGGCCCCATGCTTTGCCCGGGCACCGTGCTGCCTGCCCAACTGTTCCAGGTTGCTGACTTCATCCAGGCTCTGGTCCTGCACCAACGTACCTACCGTGCAGCACCTGCCACGCTCTGCCTTGCTTAGACGCACCGAGGCATGCTGCAGGGATTGGTTCCTGTTTACGCTGGGGGTTTTATTTGTGTCCTCTGTTTGTCCCACATAGAGCACACTTTCAAATGACAAGTCGCACATGAAATTACATTCTCTTGACTCACACAAACGGGACAGTTAGCCACAATGAGTGCCCCCCCTGTAGTGTGCTGACTATTTACTAATGCTACAGTCTGGACCTCCATGGAGCCTCCCCCCATCCATACCACCCCATATCTAACTTCATGTTTTATCACCTCCCTGATTTCTATGCTTTGTGTGTTTGATCCTTTGTATATGTGATCCTTTGCATGTGTGTGTGTGTGTATGTGTGTGTACATATGTATATATGTGTATGTATATATATATATATACATATATATATATATATATATATACATATATATATATATATCCTACAGGAATACACACACACACACACACACACACACACACACATACATAATATACATACAAAATGACAAATTATCCTGAGAGTTTATCAGTCTAGACAAAATAGTCCAGGTACAAACTCCCCGATCTCAAGTTCTGGTCTTCATGGGTGAATGACTAGATCCCTTTAAGACTCAGGTTACTAACAGCACTAAACTTAAGGTGCTCCTATGAAATAAATGATGCAACACATGAAAACAGTTCAAGAGCTGCTGCTGCTACTGCCTGAGTTAGGACTCCCCAGGAGGTGAGGACGTCCCTACCACTGGGAGCCATCAGGATGAGCATAGAGAATGGGGAGCAGGTAGGAAAAACACTCCTGTAGGCAGGAGCACTGTTCAGCATCAACCCTAGGGAAGGGTCTGTGGCAGTGGCTTCAGATGAAATGATATGGCCTCTTAGTGGATTTCATTATTTAGATAAAGATACTGCATTCCAGATACAACGGAATCATGGGTCTCAATGGACCATTGTTCATTTGGGATGTTTTAAAGGTCTTAAACAAGTCCTCTGTTTTCTCATTGATCGGGACTTGCCCTGTCTACCCATTGCCTGCACAGTGAACTTTGAGTGGCCCCCATCGCTGGGGTCTCTAGCAGGTAGTCGGGGTACTTATTCATAGCTGAGTACATGACACTCTTGCACTTGGTGCTTTTATATGACCAGACATCCCAAATGCTACTACTGTCCAGGGCCACATCCATATCACAGTCTGCTGCTACATCCCACACAGCTCCGGGGACCGAGCTGAAACATAGAGACACACAGACACATGGACAAGCTGAGATCAGGTGGACTGAGCTCTCTGATGGAGACGCCACAGGACTGCAGAAGCTCCGTGTGTTTATAATACACACTGAACAGCTAGCATAGAGGTCATTACATATAGATGAATATATGTAATTAGGAGGCAGGGTTGTCGCCTGGGTACACAACTGAATCAAGGAAACATGTTTAGTTAATCTCAGTAGGGGAGTAGTCTTCAGGACATAAATATCCGGGTGTGGGGGAAGACAATACCA
Source organism: Apodemus agrarius (assembly GCA_964023405.1). Lineage (NCBI taxonomy): Eukaryota > Metazoa > Chordata > Mammalia > Rodentia > Muridae > Apodemus > Apodemus agrarius. The sequence continues at coordinate 40,095,054 of OZ030027.1, forward strand.
ATAGATATTTTTTGTTCACACCATCTGTACACTGACCAGAGAGAGGTTTTACTCTTCCTATGAGCCTTACCACAAGGACGGGAAACCTTTGCCATTTTCCCATGGGCCTAAGGGGGTCCTTGGCATGGCCAGTTCATGTCAGCAGTCCACATTCACACGGGACTTTATACACTCAGGGCTTCTTCCACCTCCACCTCCCAAACACAACACCACTGAGGCAGGATGGAACCCATACAGCAGTTGCCCTAGTGTTTTATATCAACAGTTGGTAAGTTTTTCCTTCCATGCAAACTGCAGGCTGTACCAGCCATCCTGCCTGTGTCCATGCACACAGCTGTAGAGACCTGCCTATGTCTGTGCACACAGCTGTAGACACCTGCCTGTGTCCGTGCACACAGCTGCAGACACCTGCCTGTGTCCGTGCACACAGCTGTAGACACATGCCTGTGTCCATGTACACAGCTGTAGACACCTGCCTGTGTCCGTGCACACAGCTGTAGACACCTGCCTGTGTCCGTGTACACAGCTGTAGACACCTGCCTGTGTCTGTGCACACAGCTGTAGACATCTGCCTGTGTCCATGTACACAGCTGTAGACACCTGTCTGTGCCCATGCACACAGCTGTAAACACCTGCCTATGTCTGTGCACACAGCTGTAGACACCTGCCTGTGTCCGTGCACACAGCTGTAGATAGCAGGTGCAGAGGAGGTGGCCTGGGTTACACCAAACATTATTTGTCAACAGCGGAATCTACATGGCAGAGAATGACCATGGGACATACAGTGTGTTAGTGTTCTTATTTTTCCCCCAATGATTTGAAACCATGAGACCATCGCTGCCCTGGGCGGTTGGGAGGAAAGCAGAAGACCTTGGCAGAGCATGCTTTGGGGCCACTGTTTCCAGTGCAAATGCCCAGGCTCTTCAAACATCTGGACTTTATTGTTATTAGCAGTAGGTTGTAGCTAAATGGATCAGCCTCTGTGCACTGTCCCTGAAGGAGCCCTCTAGTGTATTCTGACACATGCAGCCATGACACCACACAAATCCACATGTGGCACATTTTCAGAATTCAAAGATGCTACTTCATAGGCTCATCTATAAAATACTCACATCAGCATGAACCTGTTACTTCTGCAAACAGGCCTGGTGGCTCGGCCTTTCTGCAGGTCTGAGCTAAAAAAGGAAAGAAAGAAAGAAAGAAAGAAAGAAAGAAAGAAAGAAAGAAAGAAAGAAGGGAGGGAGGGAGGGAGGGAGGGAGGGAGGGAGGGAGGGAGGGAGGAAGGAAGGAAGGGAAGAAGGGAAGGAAAGGAAGAAAAAAGAAAGAAAGAAAGAAAGAAAAAAGAAAGAAAAAGAAAGAAAGAAAAAGAAAGGAAGAAAGAAAGGAAGGAAGAAAGAAAGAAAGAAAGAAAGAAAGAAAGAAAGAAGAAGGAAGGAAGGGAAGAAGGGAAGGAAAGGAAGAAAGAAAAAAGAAAGAAAGAAAGAAAAAAGAAAGAAAAAGAAAGAAAGAAAAAGAAAGGAAGAAAGAAAGGAAGGAAGGAAGAAAGAAAGAAAAAAGGAAGGAAGGAAGAGGAGGTGTAGTGTGTGTGTGTGTGTGTGTGTGTGTGTGTGTGTGTAGCAGGCGACATGGCTGTGCACCAGAGAAACTCTCAGAGCAGATAAAAAAAATGTAGCTTTCTAGAAGGAAAGCTACATTTGACGTGAAATTTGCATGCCCTCCACAATCCCAGCCGCCCAGAATAACATCTTCCTTTAGGTGTGGTCATACTCAATCGGAAGTCAGGGAAGTCAGGCAATGATGGCTCCCATAGACGATTATTAATCTGCACGAGCAGTCCCATGAGGACACTGCCCCCGCTCCCTTACCTGGGCCAAGGTGAGGGTTGCTTGTCTGCAGGTGCCGCACTGAACTCGGAGCTTTCCAGGCTGGATCTTGTGGCAGGGGCCTTTGCAGTAGACGAAAAAGCTGTGGTAGGTGGGTTTAGCTGCTGGGGGAAAAGCAGAGACAGTAGCCAATCAGTGCGAGCCCAGACTGAGCCAAGACCCCATCCATGAAAGCCTCTTAGAGGCAAGCGGCACACTGACTCCACGGGAACATTTTGTGAAATTAGAAGAACGACCATCTAAAGGAGGAGATAGCGATTTTAGAAAACGTAGTTTTATGTTGAAAAGGGTTAAAGGCTCCCCTTCTTGTCATGCCAAACAGCCCTGTGACTTACTCATCAAAGTAAACAGGCCGGCGCCCGCAGCCAGGAGCTGGGCCAGGGTGTTTGCAGCACCGGGAAATTAAATGCTTTCCTAGCTGCTGAAGCCTGAGAAGGGGACAGGCAATTCTGAGACTCTGGAAAATGCAGAGGCCGCTGCCCCTGGATTCTATTTCATGCTTCTGTACACAGCAGCGAAAACTCGAGATCTTTTCCTCTTAGAATCATATCTGTACGGCTAAGCCAGCCTTTCCTTCATGATCTGAGCGATAGGACCACAGTTGCCGGGTCCCTAGGGAACACTTGCTCAGTCTCAGAAACATAAAATAAGAGTCCTGAGTCCCACAAGCTCTGCATTGTGTTAGCAGTCTCTCTAGCTGGACAACTGCCATTCAAATGGAGGATTTGCAAGTGTAACCAGTAAACATGAATGGATCAATCTAATCAAATAATTTCTCTCAAGTGTCAATATTCTCAAAGTGCCATTCCTTAAAAAAAAAAAAAAAAAAAAAAAAGACCCTTTTATGGGTATCTGATGCTTTTTGTGTCTGAAAAGAACTGACTGGAAGCTTTAGGGCACGACAAGTACTTTCTAAATTTCTAAGTTTTTCAACTTAATCATTTTTTGATCATTATCTAATTGTCGAGGGGGGTGAGACGCATGTGTTTATAATTGTAATCATATTGTCGGAAACGTCTAGAAAGAATATGCATTCCTCGTGGCTATGAATGAAAGGTTTTGGTCATGCAAGTGTATACAGCGGACTAAAAACAGTATAGAGACAATGAGCCGACGGCAGACGTCCCTGCCGTTTATTTACTCAGCTCTGCTGATTCTGTAGCTGACAGACCTTTCTAGAATATAAGATAAAATGAGGAGCATCCGGATGCATTTGTAATATATTCTATAACGGCTGCTCTTCAGCAGTGAGTGCTTAGCTGTCAGTTTGAAAGGCAAGGCACACTATAAATACGTGTTTGTGTTGATGCTAAGTTTCTACTTTGACACCTCTCTGTAGCTTTAGTGCCTTTGTGGGCAAGACATTCTAGCTGTGAATATCATATGGTTATCGGCAAATATAATTGTTACATAAACTGTATGTGGGTCAGGATTGAAACACGCAGGCATGAGTCCATGTCACGGTGATGTTTGTAACGTAACAAATGATTGACTGTCAAAAGATCACAGGAACTGTGACAACTCTAGCCTAGGTTAAGAACCCTACTCCATGGCTATTAGAACTTCTCAAAGAACCCTGGGAAAGATTTCAGCTTTCCTCACTGCTGACTGACACTCCTCAGCAGTAGGAAGGCATTGGGTCCCACAGTCTTCATAACCCGCCTGTGAAGCTTAAACAATAAAACTGCAGGAAGGATGAGTGAAAGAAAGCAAAATCTTTCCAAAAGGGAGTCGGCCAGGTGGGCGGGGGAGCTTAAGGCCTGCTGGGAACTGAAGACTCTTTTCCTCCCTTATAGCAACAGCAGTGTCTGTGGTATTATCTCTGCTAATGATGTATCTGGGTGGGGGTTGGGAGAGGATATCCCCTTCCACCTCTGCCTGCTTCTCCTTCCACTATGTCCTTGAGAAGCCTGTTGCAAAATGCTGCATGCCACCTTGGTGGCCCGGTATCCTGTGGGACGGCCTGCAATCCACTGCACCTTGCTCTCCACGCCCAGCCAATTAATAGCCAGGCTGAGGGAGACCCAGGTCAGCACACTGCAAGCTGTTGGCTTGGTTCTGCAGAGCAGCTGGGGTTCCGGGTGAATCACCAGAGCCCTTTGCAGAGTGGCGCCCCCTACCGTTTTGGCAGTGTGCCAGGCTTTACAGTGGGCAGGCTTCTGGGTCCTGCTGTGTCCTGGAGTATTCTGCCCAGGAGTGACAACAAATGCCCCACGCTTTTGTGGGCAGGGTTCCCATTTGGCTTGACTGGCGAGCCTGCCCCTGGAACTCTGGTAGACAGTTATTCCGTGAACGACCTCCGTTAGCAGGACCTTGGCACCTCCAGCCGCTGAGGCGCTTCTGCCTCCGCCTCATTTGGGACCTTAAATATCCTTTGCTCTCCTCATCCCCTAGGTCTCTCCTTCGATAGCCATAGTAACTGAAGTGGCTTATGTTTACAGCACGCCCTGTCTTATATAAGAGGCAACCACTAGAGCAGGGACTGTCCCTAAACGCACTGCCTGCCTATGGATCCCATGCCCCTACTGGGCTGCCTTGTCTGGCCTCAGTGGGAGAGGATGTGCCTTGTCCTGCAGTGACTCAACGTGCTAGTGGGTGGTGATACCCAGGGGTGGGGTGGGCGCCTCCCCTTCTCAGAGAAGGGAAGGGAGGGATGGAGGGAGGGTCTGTGTGAGGGGGTACTGGGAAGAGAGCAGGTGATATTTAATATAGTTTTGGATAATATGCTTGAAACCTAAAGAATCTTTTTGTTTTGTTTTGTTTTGTTTTGTTTTGTTTTGTTTTGTTTTTCGAGACAGGGTTTCTCTATGTAGCCCTGGCTGTCCTGGAACTCACTCTGTAGACCAGGCTGGCCTCGAACTCAGAAATCCACCTGCCTCTGCCTCTCAAGTGCTGGGATTACAGGCATGCACCACCACCGTCCGGCCTAAAGAATCATTTTAATAAGACAGGTATTTATTCTACATGAATACATTAAATATTGTGTAAAACATTAAACGAAACTGCTGCCTTGGGGGCCTTCCTTCGTCTGTCATATTAACGCACGTGCAAACATCTGTGGGCAGTATCTCTGTGTGGCTATGGAGCATTGAAAATGTGGCCAGGGATTGCTCCTTTCTTGTTTTGTTAACTTTAAAAGAAACTTCATTTCAAAAGGTGGGTAGCAGTTGGCAACACAGGTGATAAAAGCACGTCAGTGTCTAGCCTTGTCTCTCCCCCTCACTAGGGACACAGACAATGCTAAGCCAAGAAGACAATACACACCGAGGAGTTCAACTACTCATCTGAGCTGCTAGTATGGAAGCACAGTTGGAAGGAGAAAGGGAGAAAGGAAGGGTTGGAATTGGAGGAAGGAGAGAGCTGGGCGGGTCCAGGCCGCCCAGAGCCAGAGGACCAGCAAGGCGGTTCTTCCTGCTGTGCTCTGACTTCTAGCCCATGGGATTCCACAACTACCTTGCGTGTCCACTGACAATCTCCACGTTTACGATCTGACCATCATCTTCAATGTCCAACTGGAATGAAAATTCTCGCAAGAATTCTTTCTTTTGTTTCCCATAAATATGACGGTTGCATAAAAGAGCATCTAAGATCACGAAAGTGTTGGGCTTTGTATTGTCACCTCTGAACAACGGTCTTGTTCCCAAGCCATAGAACCAGCGTAGGTGACCCAGCATGGGATGTCCTTCTTCACGGCCTTGGCCACCTTCTTCCACACTAGCTGGCACTTGGCAGTTCTGGCTCCTTCTCTCTTGCCCACTCCTGACTGGAGCCTTATGGTTGTTTCTTAAATAGCCAGGCCTTCAATATCATCTGAACAGTTAGTAGCATTTTTCAGCTATTATCTGCAAGCCCGCTCTGTTTGCCATATCCTCTCATCACATAGGGAATGATTCAGTCCTCAACAATTCCTACAAGTCTCTTTCAGACCGTACCAATGGAAAAACATTCTTTTTTTTTTAAATTGAATATCGTCTTCATTTACATTGCCAATGGTAAAACCTTTCCCGATTTCTCCCCTCCCCAAAGACCCCCAACCCCTCCTCCTACCCCCTGCCTCCACGTATATGCCCTTCTGCTCGACACACTCCCACCTCCCCCCACTCGGTTTCCCTTCGTTGGGACCTCTATTGAGCCTTTACCTGACCAAGGACCACTCCTCCCACTGATGCTCAACAAGGCCTTCCTCTGCCACATTTTTTAGCTGGAACCATGTGTACCCCTTGGTTGATGGTTCAGTTCCTGGGAGTCTTGGAGGTGTCTGGGTGGCTGAAATCATTGTTCTTCCCATGGGGCTGTAAACCCCTTCAGCTCCTCTGGACCACCCTCCAGCTCCTCCATTGGGGACCCCACGCCCAGTCCAATAGTTGGTTGCTAGCATCTGCCTCAGCTGTGTCAGGGATCCAGGCACAGATAACTCGACAGCATCAGGGATCTTCCCCCTCATCATCTGCCAGGATTCCTGATGGTACAGGGCTGGGTGATAGTCCTTCAGAAAAGGCTTGAGTGCAGATTTTGAGTATATGTCTCATAAGCCAGGAGCTAAAACTATGCAACATGACCAAAATCAGTGCTACCACTGAAGTCTGGCATACATCTCCATACATAAGACGGAGAGAGTTATTTTTCCCTATACTGACCTTAAGTTATTTGACAGTTCCAGTCTGAACAATATACATAGCACTTGCCTAACATGGCTCCATCTTAAATCCACACAGCAGAGACTCCCTGAGTTACCCCCTCTGCACAATGTCTCACTGGAATCACCACGGGGTATAGAATCCATCCTCGTCCATCACGGGCAGACAAGTGAGGAGCTGCTCAGATTGGCAGGTCACACACGGAAGCTTCATCGTTTTACTAGGACACCTTCCCTCTAGGGAACCATAGGAAGCAGTCTCTGGAAAGCCATTTCACCAAGAGATAAAAGATGCTCTCCTTACAGCTCTTTTACCTCATGGTCTTGTGAGGTGACTATCTCCCTCCTTCCAGGCCCCTAAAGACTCATGGCGCTTTCTGTACATGCCATTGGCCCTAGGCTCAGACTGGTTCACAGCTGGCCATTTTTCTGTCCAATTTCATTCCATTTTATATGGTCCAAAAAGCTAAGAGAAGTACCTTGAGCTTAGTTAAAAACCTATATCTGTTGGGGTCATTAAATTTTCCTCTATCTTCAAATGCTATAAAAGTTGTGGGTATGGCAGGATGAAGACAAGCAGCGACATAAAACTTGCTGCTGTGATTACTGAAGGCTTACAGTGTCTCTGTGCCAGATAAACACAGAGTAACTCCCCACACTCTTTAAAATGCTAGACTCTAACTCCTGAAAGCAACAAAACTGACTCTAAGAGCAACTTAGAACTAAAGATTTGTGGTGAGCAGAAAATAATGATTATTAGAATGCTATAGAGAATTTTAGCATAATTAAATGTTAAAGATCGAAATCTGAGCCAGGTGTGTTGGCATGTGGTCATCATCTCAGCTCTTGTTGTGTGGAGGCCAGGAATTCAAGACCTGCTTCAACTGTCTTCCATTTCCTCACAAGAGTCACATTCTCAAGTTTAACCCTAGATGGGATTCTACAGTAGCATGTCTACACCTCCCATTGAAACCCATCTCCACTGAGTAATTTAAGGCAGTGGAATCCAGACACCACCCCATGATTTTAATAAGCCCTACTCTTAACTCCCGTGAAGGAACCAAGGTGATGCTATATTATAAACAACTTCCAATTATATAGCCATCCAAGGCACATGCCCCTAAAGTAGGTTTAGCAATCTCCAAGGAGACTCCACCCTGAAAAAGTTATGACTTAACTCTCAAGTTTTTCCTGCTTGGGTTTTTAATTAATGGATCTGAATGATGATTTCTCCTGCCGAGGTGAAAAATCTGCTGATTAAATGGGATGCCTTTGCTTGATTTCTTTTTTGGTTGTTGTTGCCAATTTATTTTTTCATTATTCATTTTGAAAGTAATAAAGAGAACTCCCATGCCAAGATAAAAACTGTAGAGTGAAGCATAACGAGGATTATGTTTATGTAAATAAGGCAAAAAGCCAAGCAGATCACATTTTAGATGCTTTTTCTTCCTTCAAATGGGCCAGGGGTGAGTGCCAGCAAAGTTGTCTAGCATGGGGGCTGCTGGGATTCACGGTTAGAGCAACTTATAATACTGATCACTGTATACACAGTACTTAAAGAAAATGTGTACAGCACCCCCCCCCCATGTGTCTATCTAAACTTACAGAGGTGGTAACGCTGAGCCTGAACAGCTAGGCTAAACTTGAGCCATACCTTGCCGCCGTGAGCCCATCTACGTATCCTTTCTAGCCATCTTCTGATCTCCGAAACTGAGATGATAAAAGAACCGGTGCACAGGCTGTGGTAAGGATCTTAACCGTAAACGCAGGCGAAGGGCAGCACTGTGTCCCCCACACTGGGAGGTTCTTACCCAGTGCCTGGTTTGACTTACTGCTCTTCATATTAGAACAAGTCACTCCTACATCCAAGGACATTCTTTTCCCAGTTTTATAATTCTTACATAATATTTACATCTTCAACCTACTCTAAGATTTAGAAATAGCTGACGTGTAATTCTTCACTAATTACTTTTATTATTGCTTCATGCCTAACCAAATCCTTTACAGTTCAGTAGTAGTGGCACGGAACACAAATCCTGTGCAGACCCTTGAACGTATTTACTGCTTACTGGAGTCATTTTTCTTTATGATGTGAGGGTTGTGAGTGCACTGTACTTTTAAAGGGTAGAAACAGGAAGCAATTATATAAATCCACCCTAGTAGGCAAACACAGCTAAAACATTAAGTCCATATAAAATAATAACCATTGTGTTGTGATATTAAAACAGCACTGAAGAGGACTCAAAGTAAGTTTCAAAGTTCCACTTTGATGGCCAACTTCCAAATTGCTGATTATCCTTTGAAAGTAGGTAGAGTTACCATAGTGTCATGACTAAGAAGTCAGGAGCTCCTGGGATGAATGTTATCCACAGGACAGCAGCATGAGTTTGAATATGACATTTTCTAATTCAAATAATCCATTTGGCCAGATGATAATAACTTTGGATCAGGGGCAGTTTTTAGTAATTACTGTGGGGATTGACCTTACAATTGTTTAAAAATAAAAACTGGGCTTTAATCCTGGTTAGCAGATACACATTAAGTCCAGGGATAACAAAAACCATCTCACCTTCTGCTTACACCCCCCCACACACCATTTTTTCATCTTTTATTAATGCTAAAGCTTTTATGGAAATTCCCATTACCACCTTTTACCACTGGTAGCTGACAGGGGTGTGCAGGCACAGGAATTACCAGGGAGGAAAATTAAGCATTGTTTCTAAGGATCAGTATACATTCTTCCTACTGGCTATTGACCCAGGAAATGGTAATCTATCGCAGGGTATCAGAGTCAATAGACATTTTTTGTTTATTTAAAAAAAAAAAGCCCGATCCTTTTCTTGATACTTGAGATTTATCCCAATTAATTGATCTAAATCGCCTATTGTAAATGTTCTGAGTATTAGAGACAGAAACCGATGAAGTAAATGGGAATAAAATCTGCCTTAATGAGAGACTTCAGCAGCCAAGGCATGAGCCTTTATACACCCACATTCCTCATCTGAGTTCATCCACAACACACAACGCACATAGTTTTGCATAAATACTTTAGATATGATATAACCTACTTTACCACTGTCATTAAACAGGTCTCAAGTTTTGATGCTTTCAGTATCTTGTTCCCCTGTGCCAATTGATAAGACAAGATGTCTAATGTTAATAAAGGTTATCTCTCCCAGTATAGATTTTGGAAAACCTTGGTATATTGAGATGCTACTACCAGTTAACATATGAGGACTGTTTTTCTTTAGAGTTGCAGTGACTGATTGTAAAAGTATGGTGATGTGAAAAACAGGAAGTGATTTGTTTTCTGGGTTAAGCAATGATATTGTGAATGACACATACTTCTAAAAACAAACGACAGGCTCATGGGCTCCAGGAAGGGGGGTCCTGACTCCAAAGGCCTCTGGGTTTCTAGGGAAAGATGTGGCTTCACACCACAGTTGTCTCAGGAGTCCCCACTTTCTTCATCTAAAGACTTGCCCCCCTAAGTTCCCTTAAGGTTGAAATGTCTACATCACGGGGACAGAACCCCACCTCTGTAGGGGCTTGCATGGTTCAGACAGGTATCCCCCCTTTTCCCAGGCATTTCATTGTGGTAGCCATGCTGTGCTCCTGAGCACTGCCTCTTCCTGCTTCTCACAAGGGTCGGGAGGCAGGTGAACAGATGCAGCGCTCCCTCATGGATCCCATCCCTGAGAAGCTGGAGATATCCAGCAAGCTCTTGGGATTCGGTACCTGGAGGGCGCAGGAAACCACTTGATTAGCTGCGTATAGACCCTGCCTGTGCTTCCCCTACCATGGGACTCTTCCTAGACAAAAATGTAGTGTCTAGATTTTAAAGTCTCACTGCACAGTTGTGGACCAGTGCATACTACATACCATCTTTAGAAAAAGAAAACTAAATTTAGGGGCATTGAAATAGAGAGTTAAACCCACAACATGATTCATGGTAGACAAGCATCCTACCACTGAGCTACATAGCTCAGTGACCCAATATCCAGCTTTCTAACCTGATGTAAGCCTGGTTGCTTACGGGATGGAAATCCCCGTAGAGAGTAGTAGGTAGTGCTGTCAGAGATACGACCATCACTGCCTTTGCAGCTTCACCAGGAATACTACCAGCCAGTGTTGATGGGGCTCTCACTGTGCCTACACCGGACACTCGGTTAGTGGATGAGAAACCATACCTGTCCACACAAGAGGCACCTTAGCAGTTTTAAAATCCAAGGATGAAACTGACACGGAGCGCTACAGTGACCACTGAGCCATCACAGGCTAAAGCTAAGCTTCCAACCAAAACATCTAAGCTCACTTGGAGCCTGATATATGGTGTGAAGAGTATTCACTACACATACACAGCAGGGGAGAAAGCTGGTGTTCACAGGACGCACACTGAATGACTGGGGTAAGAGTGTACACTTCATCATGGACTCTTTGTAGAGAAAGTTCCGTGACTGTCACTTTCAGACTTGGTATGGCTTCCAGCAGTCATGATTCCAAAATCTCTCCAGGACCCTCAATTCTGAGACACACAGGACCTTATCAGCAGCCGGAGATGAGGTCCGCAGCTCGGTTCAGTAATGCTAGGCAGGGATCTTCTCTTGTTCATACATTGCTTCAGGTCTCAAGTATCACAATGTGAAGTCTCAGTCTGAGGAAACTTGAGAAAAGCCTTCAATGCCCCAAATGAAACAAGCAGCATGTGGATTGGAGGAAGGAGAGTCTGATGTAGAGATAACAGAATACACAGCCCTTTGGATGACAGTGGTATCAAGCTCTCTTTCAGTTACATTTTCTGGAATGCTTGAGTCTTGGTTATCCTGGATGTCCAAGGATTCAGATTAACCCAGATAGCTGAGAAGTTTTGGAATGACGTATGCCTCCTCTCTATAATGGCCTTCATTCGACTCTTGCTCTCCTGACTCCTAAATTAATTCTTTCATCTCCTTCCCAGAAGCCTGGTCTTGGATTTCTGCAGTAGCTAAAGGCCTGGTAGGAGATTTTATTTTTTTACCTTTACCCTGCTCCCCTGACAAGTAAGATAAGATCCACATTGCAGAAAGAATCACCATTTGAAACCTTACTGCATCTCTGCTTTTTAGTCCATTTTCCTGCAGCAAAGGCTTGGTGCTATAGGGTGTGTGGAAGTGACATCCAGGACTGTAGAGCACTTAGCTTAAAAGGAAGCCTGGGAGAGAGGATGCTTTCACTATGTACCCGCCCCTACCCACTGTTATACGGCTAGTGTATCAACTGCTGACCATCCACGTTAGGAAATGTTACTGCTTTGCTCACTTAGGTATTTTTTCTTCATCAACATTTTCTCTTGCTCACTGAAATATGTCAGCATTCCAAACTGCATCTGCACAGCGATGGCAAAAGAGAAAATGCACAAACACCTCTGCTTGCTATGTCGGATGCATCTGAGAAAAGAATGCAGGGAGAGCTGGCTGATTTTAATATTTTTAGACTGCCGTGGTAAGTAATATTTTTCTTAGAATCATAAACATATCTTCTAGTTTTTGAAAAGAAATTATTTTATGTTTGTGTGTTTTGCCTGTGTGTGTGGCTATAAATTATGGGCCTGCCTGGTGCCCATATACTTCAAAAGAGGATGTTAGATCCCCCGCAACTAGAGTTACAGATAGGTTTTAGCCATTGTATAGGTGCTGGGAACCCCAATCTCTGAAAGAGTAGCAAGTGCTCTTAACTTGTGAGCTATCTCTTGAGTCCCATAAAACTATTTTTAAAAACAACACCAGGCCCACCCACTTGTTACCATTAAAATAAAAATTCAAGACTTATTTTCTAAAACAGATGCTAACATCAGGAAACAGCTTATTTTTCTCTGCTCTTTGAAAAGTAGGTAAATAGACATTTCCACCTGCTGCTGGATGGGCATAACTGTGTCGAGAGCTGTGAGTTGACCTAGGCACTGGGTCACTCTCTGGCCCTTCTCTGGACTGTGCTAAGGGCTCACTTGCCTCAGACTGTCCAGAACCTAGCAGTCCTTGAAACAAGTTTCCTAACGTAAACCGTTGATTGCATCATGCCCCTGACATGTCTTCGAGGCCTTTCCGGGAGAGTGGAACTGACCTGCTTAGTAATTTCAGCGCCTGGGCGGCATGAGCCTTACTCTGTGAGCCTCCCTTCTGCCACTCCCCTCTGGTCCAAACCACTCTGTCTTCACTCAGCACACCTTTCACTCTCGGAATAGTTACATGGAACTTGGAAAGAAGTTCTTAAAAATGTAGGCATCTACCCCACACTTTTATGGACAATTGACCTGCATGTAATTGACCTGCATGGGGAAGCGTTGTGTCATTCTCAAATGAGAGTCCTTCTTGGCCAGTGCTGGGCATAAGCTCCAGAGGGTGGGAGGGGAGCGCTCCCTGTGCTGTCTGGTATGGCAGCTGCTGGCCTCGTGGCTACGGAGCACCTAATCCATACCTTGTATAAACAAGGAATGAATGTTAATGCATTTAATTAATTTAACTATAAATACTTTGCTGCCTAGTGTTTATCTGAGTTTGAGAAACACTAGTATAAGGAGATTATATTCACTAATGTTGACTTGAGCCTTGGCGGAGTTTTAAGTTTGAAGATTTTTTTTTTGTTGTTAAATATATGTAAAAATAATTTTTGCCCAGGAAAAGAGACAATAACAAAAATACACGCTGTGAGGGACATTTTGCTGTTGAGGCATAGCCAACTTCTCAGATGCTCCCAGATCTGTTCATAATATTTTTATCCCTCATTAATTGCTTAATTACACCATTTTACATGCATTTACTCTATATTTTGCACTGAGAGTAATTTTGTGTTTTGTGACTTGTTCTGTAGCATGCCCTTGTTTTGAAGTCTATGAAAAGTTCTTACTTTTCCCCATGCTCTTCCTGCCTCTGTCAGCATCTAAAGAGGCACACAGCCTCCTGTTTCTACGAGGCCCGATCCCACCATTCCCATCCTAAGACATCCTTTGGAGATATCTTAATTGATTCTTCTATCAAATGCAGAATGATTAGGTTTCTCAGGGTGCTAAACTCCTTATCTCATATACATATTAATATATAGGCCATATAGATGCCATTAGTAGCAATGGTCGATATTAAGGGAGGAGATCATCAAGCAACCAGTTTCGAAACTAACGCTGGAGTATGACAAAGTCTTTTTGCAAATGATGAAATCAAAACAAACTGACCTCAAAATAACTTAATCTCTGTGACAATATAATGAGGTATGTTCTGCTGGGCCCATTAAAATGACATGCAGTTGGATAATTATTTCTACAGTGTCAGGATTCTAAAGCTAAAAGTTTCGCAGCTTCTGTTATTTGGCAATGCCAAATGGATGTTGTCAAAAAATCAAATCTAAATTGGTTATAAATCTTCATTTAACTGCACCATGCAGGGAAGGTTACGTTGTAACAGCCATGCTTTTGTCATCATTAGGAGAAGGCAGAGTCTGATTTTAACAGTATTAAGACTATTGAAATTATTGTTTGTTCTACATAATTGCCATTGGGACTGAGCCTTTGATGGTCAACCCTGAGTATATGGAAAAGGCCAAAAACAATGGGCAGCGGGGCAAGCAGCGTTCTGGTCTACCAGTGATGCTGGGCCTCCTTGACCTACTGTGACCACCTTGTATGAAGGCTACTCTGCTTTTCCAACTACATTTTCCTAACTGATTAAAGGATCTAATTTCAGAAAACAGACCATTTTCAACCCAGTTTGCCTGACTTTTTGAGGCAATGACCTGTGGTTTGATCACCTGTCTAAACCATCTGGTGGCTCATTATAATCCTACAAATGGTCCCTCAAAAGCTCCATCATGTCTTTTAACAGCAGCAGCAACAACCACACAGACAGGGAGGCCTGATAAGTGGCCACTCCCTGGTGTAGGTAGTTTCTGCGGAACCAAAGAATGAAATTGGACCATAGTAATTTTTAATGTCATTAAAAACCTACTGTGAGATAAAGCTCCTTTTTTGGTTTGCATATGAATAGCAGGAAGAAAGATTTGGGAAATTAGACCAGGAAATCAAAAGAAAATCCTCAATGGCTTTTAAAACTCAGGCTAAATGTGGCTTGTAATAGCAATTGTGGCATAAAGTTATGCCATGGGAAGCCTGTAAGAAGCTGCTCTATGGTAAGACCTGATAGCTATAATATTAAGCATACATATATACACATAGAGTCAATAAATATACTCCCACAATTAACATTCACAGACTATATATATTTGACTAAGAAACATTGTTTATGTCAGAACAAAGTAGAAAAATATGAGGTATTAAAATTAAGTGTGCTTTTTTTCCTAAAAATAAATTTATTTATAGTTTTTAAAAAAATTTGTAGCTGTTCATCAAAAATCTCTCAGATGATCTACTGAAATTATTGATGATCTCATCAGATATTTTTCTTTCATTTATCATTTACCTCATATAGAAAGGATTTAATTTAGCTTAATTTTGCTGTACTTTTTCCTGAGTCTGTTTGTTTCATCTAACAGATACAAAGTATTGCATTATTATGGCAAAAGATAATTCTTTAAAGCAACAGTTTTCTAAAGATACCCAGAAATAAAAATCTATTATCTATCTATCTATCTATCTATCTATCTGTCTGTCTGTCTGTCTGTCTGTCTGTCTGTCTATCTATCTATCCATCCATCCATCCATCCAACCAACCACCCACAACTAATTAATTACCTACCAATCACCCCTTTACCTTTTAGGAAATGAACATGCATATAGCCAAGAAAGAGTTTTTAAATAAAAGAACAGCAGCATCTCCAGAAGGGAACAGTAGCTAGAAGAAGCCACGGTGATCAAGCCAATAAAGAGAACCGTTTGGGAGGAAAAACAACTTCACAATTTGCCAATGAGCCCAGGGATAAAGACCATGGAGAGACAACTCCTGCTTTAGCAAACTAGCAGCTTCCAGGATTGACTCCAATCCAGATTGCTAATCTACTCCAAAACACGCATGCTGGGTTGCCATTTCTGCAGTACGAACAGAGCAGACTCCTGTGGGGTCGTGAGCAGCCCCAGGTTCATCATGGCACCAATGATTATGAACTGCATTTCCTGCTGCTGTTAGGCACTATGGAGTGAGCACTTACTTCAATGGCCGCATGGTGTTGAGTTCTACTGAAGATCACTGGACGTCCAAGGCTCATTTTGTGAGCATACAGATGAAAAGTGAAGCTTGGCAATGAAATTTACCCAGAGTTGCAGGATTTGCTAAGCGTCACCCCAGCGGTTTAAACCTGGCTCTGTGTGATTCCACTGTCCCTGTAGTCTCTGCCAGAGTCCACCTCGGCCTCTAGAGATTAGCTATGATGCTTAGAGGGGAGCATGTCTTTCTGGAAAAGCAACCATAGAGATACAGGAGGAGAGGAAGAGGAAGGACATAGCCAAGTAGTGGTAGACTCAGGTTTGGGTATCTCAGCCGCTGTTAGGATCCAAGAACAGGTCTGTAAGATGTTCTGAACCTCAGTTTCTTCATCTCAAACAGAAATAACAATACATGCCTCTTACAACATCTGACAATAAGTACAGTCAAATGTCCTTGCCTGGCATAAAAATCCATGGCATGAAATTGGACAGGGATGCACCCTATTAGACCAGCCTGTGTGAAGGAGAACCCTCAGCAGAAAGACAAATAAATAACTGAACGACCAATCAACCAAGAGCTCATGAAGATCCAAATGCAAGTCCCTGTGTAATGAGTGAGATATGCACCTGTAATCCCAACATACTCTCGAGTGAAAATCAGGGAAAGTATGAGATCCAGGACAGCCTGGGACCTCTAGTGAGACTGTGTCTTAAAACGAATAAACAATCAGCAACAACAGAACAACATGAAACATTCAAAGCAGGGGTGAGCAAACCCAAGACCAGTAGTATTCAAGGCAGCCCAGAAGGTGCTACAGGAAAGGTAAGGAAGGAAGTGTCTGAGGGATATCAGAGGCCACACTCAAGAGTGAGAGCCTCTGAAAGGGACCTCCACAGGGGCAGGACAGGCAGACAGACACATACCAGTCTTCTTCCATTTCTTTCTTTCTGACTTTCTTTTGAAAGAAGATGTAGAGAGACAGTACTTATAGATAGCACCTACCATTCTGAATCACTGACTGGCTACCCAAGTGCCTAAGAGGACATGGTGCCAGCTCCTCCAACGCTCCCTTTAGGCAATCATTACATCATTAAATCAGGGGCACTGACAGCAGACCTGGTCCTGCCAACCTTGCTTCCTTTCAGAGCGCTAACGCACAATCTGACTGTTTTCTGAGAATGTTTACTCCTAAAGTGAGTGCATGCAGAGCTGTCCCTCTGCTTTGTTCTGCTTGTTCTCGGTGCCCGGCTCTGTATCTAACATTTGCTGCTTTTTGGAAGAATGGAACTGACAGAAGAATGAGCCGGACTTCACCATCCTGGTGTCTGTCACTCTGAATCTGTGTCATTTCTTTGACAGTAACATGGTGGAGAAATGGAATTTGTTGAACTACAGATAATGGTAAGATACTGTTCCTGCAGCTCCGGTCTTGACTGCCATCTCAATGCAAAGTCCTCAAAGTGAAAATGCCTTCTATGATAGCAAAAGGATTTCAATCACATTTGGAGCGTTCGTGGTCAGTGCTTCAAATAACTGTTCTCAAATTGCCAGTTGAATAGCTTAGTCTCACAGACCAAATTCTACACAAGCTGAGATTCATTGCCTAGCATTATGTTATTACCCATATAAGATGACTTTAATATATAAAATCTAAATACCAGTAGCGGTGAAGATGGCTACACCTTTGCTGAGGTTGCCCGATATGGCAAAGAAGAAGAGAGATTTTACATGTATAGCCCACCTCAAGTGCAGAGGATGATACAGGAGGTGGGGCTGCTATGATCATATGAACTCCCTTATCAAACATCTCCAGACTTTCCCAGAGCAAAGAAGAAATGGAAAAAGAGCATCCTGGGCCTTTGAAGTCATGGCCTGCCATGTTGTGAGAATCCATAAAAGGGCCACATGTCGAGGCACCACAGGGACCTCTGAAGCTCAGAGAAGCTCTAATTAGTCAATAGCCATCAAAAACATGGAGGCCTCAGACTTACAACAGCAGAAGTAAGTCCTGACAATAGTCAAGGGGACTTGGAAAAGAACCCCAGACTTCAGAAGGAAACACAGTCTAGCCACTACCTGAATTGCAGCCTTGTGATTCCTGATCACAGACTCCAGCTCATCCATGCTCAGGTTCGTTACCTACAGACATCACGATTACAAATGTGTGCTGTTAGAAGACATCAAACCTGTGGTACTTCATTGTATAGCACATAATGATTATAGGTGGGTTGTTTTCTAAATCTCAGTTAGTTTTGGTTTTTATAGATGATAACCACACACGGATTAGAGGAGAATGCAGTACAAGTACTTAGTGCAGTCATTTCTTTCTGTACAAACTGAGATAAATGGATAATAGGATATGGCCTAAGGACCCAGTCAGTTAATGTTAATAAGAGGAGTGTGCATTATAGGGCTGGCAATCTCCTATACCAGTTAGATATGCCTGTAAACGAACAAACAAATAAACAAAGAAAAGGAAGTGGATGATGGATCAGTCTCCCATGCCAACAGGTAGAATAGCATAGAACAATTTTCATCAAATCTGACAGCATCTATACACTTAGGCACACATACCAAGAAGGCAAATTATTATTTCCTTTAAGGTTTTTATTTACTGCTAGTATGTATGGTGTGAGAAGTGTGTGCAAATGCTCTTGAAGCAACATGCAGAGTGGAGCTATTTCCTGGTCTCCTTATATGAAAACATGTGCTCCCAGTGGTTTTAGCTTCAGATAGCCCTAAGTCCTACTGCTCCACAGAAAGACCCTTGGCTGTGAGGAAGGTTATTGTGATCTGTTTTTAAAGCACAGTGATGAAAACATCTCTGAGGTGTCTTGGATCTTTGATATTTTCACAACTGCATGGCAGATGTTGGTTTCTGACTATAACTTTAGTGCTAGGGAGGCTGAGGCAGAAGGATTTAGGATTCCAGGAGGGTGTGTGATTATCAGAAGGCATCTCGCTAAAAACAGCAGCAAGGAGAGAACAAGACCAGATAAACAAGTGACAGCAAAACAGCATGTTTCATTTTACACAGCAGCATTATGGCAGTGCAGCCGGAGAGACTGCAGATGGAGTTGATCTCTCTCTCTCTGTGAACCCCGAGCAGGGTCTCCTCATCTCCGTGCACTCCAGAGAGCCTACCTTAGCGCCCTACAAATGGCAGACACTTAATAAGCATGCACTGACCAAGAAGTAAGGTGACCAGACCGATCCCTAATACAAAGGCGACAGCATCGTAACCAGGGTGTCTTCCTAGAAGACACTGACTGTAGAGTTCAGTGGAGAAGGTCAGCTGAGACTCGCCTGAGAAGTGGTGAATAATTAATCTCAAAGTGAACTGCTGCTTTATGGTAAGTGACTGAAGATAATACGATCCCAAACTCTGGCTAATGCAAAGATACTGCTTTAAGTAGAGTAATAATCTGACAGGCATTAGGTTAAACAAGGCTAATTTTATACAGTTTACATAATCAGTAAAATCTGTACCTGCCCATGTGTAAGATTTTATATATATATATATATATATATATATATATATGTATATATACATATATATACACACACATATATGTATGTATATGTATGTATATGTCTCTATATATATTTGTCTGTTTATCTATCTACCTATCTATCAATCATCTGTGTGTGTGTAAACATATATTTGGTTGTATAAATGCCTCTTCTTTCCTCCATTAATAACATTGTAACTTGTACAGATTCGAAAGCCAGTGCTTAGAATCCCTGCTTCCTGCCTTGGTTCCTCAGACAAGCACTACCATGCTTGGTGACTGTCACATGGTATAATCTTCTCTTTACCCTTCATGCCCAACAACAAATAAGGCACCAAGTAAGATCTTACTGAATATAAATCAAATGGCTGAAATGTCTTGATACTTTCCCAAAACTTGAAAGCAATCAAGCCTTGTTAATAATGACGGTACACTTGGTGTGATGTTGGTGTTAATGGTATGGACAAAAATGGCTGCAAGCAGTAAGGAGGGAAAGGAGCTTTCTATACTCACCTTGCAAGTCTTGAGTGGAGGCTTGGCTTGGCCTGGCTGTGCATGGCTGCTAAGCCTTACACTAGTCATCTCCAAGGTTCTTCATCACCACCATTCCAAGAGTAAAAACCACCACTAGGTAGGAACCCTGCCATCTTGTTCACTAGTGTGGTAGCTTGTGTAAGAGTAGCACCCATATGCTTATACATTTAATAACTTGGACCCCAAGTTGGTAGAATTGTTTGAGAAGGATTGGGAAGTGTGGCCTTGTTGGAGGAGGTGTGCCACCAGGGGAATTTGAGGTTTCAAAAGACACATGTCATTCCTAGCACACCCTTGCTCTGACTTGTGGTTGTGAATCAATGAATCAAGACGGGAGCTCTCAGCTCTTCCTTCTGACAAGCCAGGTCTCTGACAGCATGGACTCTAATTGGTTGAAACTGAAAGCCCCAAATAATGCTGTCCTCAATAAGTTGCCTTGGTCATGGAGTTTTATCACAGCGATAGAAAAGCCACTAAAGTAACTACTATATCGTTCCTTCTCATGAATACGGTAGCAACTTATATTCCAAAGCTATTAGGTAGACAGTCTTCAATTATAGATTTAGGAAGAAAAAAAATAACACATACACATAAGGAAGGGCATTATGGTAAGATAGTATACCTCAACTGTGGAAGGATTAAAAACATACTTCCTTATAACATGGTCCAGTATTAAGGACTGGGCATTTTTATTTTGGGCATATAGAACTATCAACCTCAAAATAAAATTGCACATTCAGCCCACTGTCATGACATTGACCTGCGACTCAGTCTTAGCTGTGATAGAGACGTTCAGTTTTCAACCTTCACAGTTTCATAATGATGTGATTTCACATACCTAGGGGAATGTTCAACAGCCTTGGAATAGCACCTAAACCTTAAGAAACTATTCAGATATTGTGGGGGGATTTCAGTGGCATGGGCATTCTGCTAGTAGGCCTTAGAAACATACCAGACAATGGCTTTGAACTTTCACTCTGCTGAGTGAGGCTGAGCACTTCTCCACTCTGTCATTTGCCTGTCACGTTCATGGAAAATATCCTTGAGGTGAAGAGATGGGGCTGGAACACGAGTCCTAACCCTTCTGAAAGGTGGCATTGTATAAGCGGTCCATCATACAGTACATGGATGTGAGGACCCATCTCAGTCGGTGCCTGGGCTTGTTAGGAAATGAACAGACCTCACCTCAAGACAGAGAAGACAACAGAATCAACATTAGGCTCACTTGCACCCTCTCCAGAGATCTCATGGCCCATATCTCCTCTTATGGACCTGTGGTCAGACTCAACCTCATCATCATTTGGACTTTTTCACACCAGAACTCATTATCTTGCAGGAAGCAACAGATTCCTCTCCTAGGCACTGCTACCTAGAGGCTGCTGATGGGGAGCAGTGTGCCATGGAGTCTCAGCTGTTTCCCCTGGTTGCCTGCCTGGTTTAGTTTAAGTGACCATGTACATGCCCACGAGCACTACCATGCACTTCTTGTTCTGACAGGAGAGCTGATGCCGCACATGCCATATTATGTTTAACGTGTAGTTGTAATGATGGCAAAGATCACCTCCTTGTTTTGAATTCTTTCCACGTGGTGGTACATGAGTGGAAAGTCCCTGGCTTTGCCTAAGAGAGCCAGGCTCTGGTGCTGACTCTGTCAACTAGGAATTGTAGCAAGCTGGCTCAGCCTAGCTGAGCACTAGCCTACTGCTCTCATCAGACAGACTTGAGGCAACTGAACATGGATCTGTACAAATGCCTCTATCTAGATTCATATGCACGAGTCAAGATTAAATACAGAGATGCATATACAATTTGTAATTGTACTTAAAAGGTGTATTTTGACAAAAAAGTAAATACCTGCCCACCCATACATACAACTCCCCAAACACATGCCTTGCACACACACATTAACACACACAGACACACATACATATGTATGCATATATACACATACATATATACATACATACATACATACATACATACATACATACATCATGGGAAGCACTGGTTCCTAGGGGATTCTGTTGCACAAGTGATGGAAGTAAAAGAATTTAAAAAAAAAGAAAGAAAGAAAATCAGAAAAAAAAATCTCAGCAAAACTGAAAGAGCTTAGTGAGGAAGAACCAGAGTCCATATCTTAAGAGACTCAGGTGGAGGGGAAGGGGCAGTGAGAATGGCCAGGCCTTAGCATCACTTGGTGATTACAGGTGCACCTGAACATACATCTTGTTTTCATGCATGTAATTAGTTACATAGCTGGTATATTTCTCTAATAAAATTCGCCATTCAGGCGTTTTTATGTCTCTGTTCTTTAGCAGTTGACAGTTTTGTTAACTTTTAGCTAAGAAACATTTTGAAAGTGTGGGTTTCATCTCCTTAATGTGGTGAACAAAACCACTGTCTTTTTTTTTCTATTTTTATTATCAGGTGTAAGATTCCCCACACGTAGTTCTCCAACTCTCCCTACATCTATTACAACCCAATTCCTGAAAACTATGGTTTTTCAAAACCCAAAATATATCCAATTATAGTTTTAATGTAAGAGACTCTTAAAATGGTCAATAAATCTGAAACCCACAAACATTTCAGTTTGGGTTTAGAAATAGTTCAACTATGTGAGCCCCGTGTTACGAAATTGTAGCATTGATTTTTCACTTTGTACTTGACCTCTACATGAAAGCCTAAAGGACTGATGTCTGATTTTACATCCATTTATCTTATTCTCTTCACCTTGCTCTTTACCTTGGAAAACATGGACGGGAAAATATTAGACTTTGATGCAGTTAGCTTTAACTGTCAACTTGATGTAGTCAGAGGTAACTTGAGAAGGCCATCTCGAACAATAGATTGCTTAGGTCACAGTGGCCTGTGGGAGTGTCTTGTTTTAACTGTTGTGGGAGTTTATGGATATGATTGCTTTGTTTGCATATATGTCTGCACACCAGAAGAGGGCATATATGATTGTAGACAACCATGTAGCTGTTGGGAATTG
Source organism: Apodemus agrarius (assembly GCA_964023405.1). NCBI lineage: Eukaryota > Metazoa > Chordata > Mammalia > Rodentia > Muridae > Apodemus > Apodemus agrarius. The sequence goes on from OZ030027.1 coordinate 40,117,736, forward strand.
AACTCAGAATCCCTAGAAGGGCAGCCCACTAACGGGTAGTTCCATTCCCTTGGCAGGTATCCTCAGCTATATAACAGAGCTAGTGGGGCATGAGTGAGCAAAAGAGAAGGCCAGCTACATCCTATATTATTCTTGTCCTCAGGTTCATGCTTTGATTCCCTGGCCCGACGTCCCTCAGTGATGCCATTCAATCTGGAAGTGGAAGATGAAATTAGCCTTTTCCGCCCCAAGCTGCATTTTGTCAGGATTTTGTATCACAGCAACAGAATGCAATTACAAGTGCTACCACTGTTATCCCCTAAGTTGTATCCAGAGTCAAAGTTATATGAGTTACTTATTCACCAGGGATGTAAGTTCCTCACAGAGAGATTACCAAAAGCACATTCTACAGAGAAAGAGCTAAGACTATACATCCATATAGAGCTCTGAAACATGGATCCAAATATTCCCTTTAACCCTGAAGTCTAGAAAGAAGATTTTTCACTTTATATTTGACATCTACTAAAAACAGGGAGGGGCTGAACAAACGGCTCAGTGGTTAAGAGCACTGGCTACTCCATACTTATAGAGATTCTGAGTTCAATTCCCAGCTATTACACAGTGGCTTACAACTATAGTAAGATCTGATGCTCTCTTCTTATGTGCAGACATACATGCTAACAAAGCACTCATATGCATAAATGAAACTTTGCATGTCTTGGTGGTACACACTTTAAATCCCAGTATTTAGGAGGCAGAGTCAGTCAGATTTTGGTGAATCTGAGGTCAGCCTAGTCTACGTAGTGAGTTCCAGACTTGCCGGGGCTATCTACAGAGACCCTATCTCAAAAAAACAAAAAGCAAAAACATAAAACAAATAACAGCGGCAGCAGCAGCAACGACAACAACAACAACAACAACAACAAAACAGGCATCCAAAAGCAGGCAGCTCACTTGGGTATGGTGGCACACACTTATAAATCCCAGCAATTCAGAAGGTTGAGATGATGGAAGCATTTGAACTCAGAAATATAAGACCAGCCTTGTCAACATGGAAAGACACTAAGTAAAAGTAAAAATCGAGACACCAACAATAGTTTGCATTCAAAACTTGAAATACACAGTAAGGGGATCTTGGTGCCCTGTTGTGAAGGTCAGTTACATTATGGCTTGGTGCTCACTGCCCTGGATGTTGATGTGTATAGAGACCCCCATGTTCAAGCTACAAGAACCTCAGCACTGGACCCACTGAGAACCGAGCATGAAATGATCGCAGAATAAGAGGGATTGGAACATAGGACGGAACAGACGTCTCTTATCTTTATTTGTATTTAAGGCAGTATGTTTTAGGTGGGCATATTTCAACTGAAATATGAAATTCTCAAAAATCACTACATTCAGATCAACTTGTCTGTAAAAAAAAGCCATCATAAGAACTGTGGAATTGATATATAAAATAGTCCCTTGAAGGGGTAGAAAGCATTACATATGAAATCCAAAGCGAGCATGGGTCCCACATGTTATTATAGACCATGTATGAAGTTAGAGAGTAAAGACAGACCCAGGCCACTTCAGAGACAGTTAAGTATTGGGCAGCAGCACCGCAGAATTTCCTCCATTCTGGGCAGGTGTGGATTCTCGTTTAAGGATTTTGCATATGAGATTATGAATCATTAACGTGGAAGGCCAGACATTCATAGGGAAAGTATTTAATCCATCAACCTCCCTTTTGCTGAAGGATAGCTAACTGGTATGAAATTTATGTCTGATAAGAATGTGAACTGATTGAAGTTATAAATATCTTCAAAGGACCATCTAGAGCTCATTAGAACCTTTTTTATTAATGAGAACAAAACAGGAAAATTATCTCTATCTCATGTGTAGGAAGAGCCAATATTGAACTTTCGATTCTAATTTAGGCACATCAGTGTAAGAACTCTGATTTATTTTATTGGACATTGAACCAAGGGTTACATGTGTTCTAAGCAGGTGTTCCACAGAGCTTTGTCCCCCCCTCCTCCCCATACAGATTCTTGCTAAGTCGCCTAGGTCATCCTTGAACTCATTCTGTAGCCCTGACAAAGTTCTTCCTATAATCATCATACATTGCCTTCCTGAATAGTTGAGATTACAGGCCTGCCACATCAGACCTGGCTCAGAATTTCAGTATCACACCATTAAGGCTATTCTTCCTTTATTTTATGTGCAGTGCTCATGGAGGCCAGAAGAGGGCATTGGCTCCCTGGAAACTGGAATTCTAGTTGTCGACTACCATATGGGTGCTGGGAGTCAAATATGGGTTCAACATACTCAGGAGACAGCAGGTGTTGGCAAGGATGTGGAGAAAGAGGAACACTCTTCCACTGCTGGTGGGATTGCAAGCTGGTGCAACCACTCTGGAAATCAGTCTGGCAGTTCCTCAGAAAACTGGGCATGACACTTCCGGAGGACCCTGCTATACCATTCCTGGGCATATACCCAGAGGATTCCCCAGCATGCAATAAGGACACATGCTCCACTATGTTCATAGCAGCCTTATTTATAATAGCCAGAAGCTGGAAAGAACCCAGATGTCCCTCAGTGGAGCAATGGATACAGAAAATGTGGTATATTTACACAAAGGAATACTACTCAGCAATTAAAAACAATGAATTCATGGAATTCTTAGGCAAATGGTTGGAACTGGAAGATATCATCCTAAGTGAGGTAACCTAATCACAAAAGAATACACATGGAATGCAGTCACTGATAAGTGGATATTAGCCCAGAAGCTCTGACTATTCAAGACACAATTAACATATCAAATGATTCCCAAGAAGAAGGAAGGAGAGGGCCCTGGTCCTGGAAAGGCTTGATGTAGCATTGTAGGGGATTATCAAGACAGACAAATGGGAGGGGGGTGATTGGGGAATGGGCAGATGGAAGAGGGCTTATGGGACATATGGGGAGGGGGGAACCAGGAAAGGGGAAGTCATTTGGAATGTAAACAAAGAATATATAAAAATTAAAAAAAAAAAAAGAATAGCAAATGCTCTTAAGTACTGAGCTATCCCTCCACCCTAGCTTAGGTTTTTAAAAACACACTTAGACTTTATGTATGAGTGCGGTCACTCAATAGACCCCCTCCAGTAGCATAAACCTGACAGTAGGTTTCTACTAGCATCTCTCTGGATGGTCTGTGGTGCTGTAAGGTCCTCAGCTGGTCCCTGTTTGGGGAGATGCAGTCAACAGTGCCTTTTCTCTTTCTGTGAATCCTCACTGCTTAGGTGATCTTGTACACTCCCCATGTATTGTATGTTTTTTCTCCTTGTTGTTAAAGGTACTGACAAAAGCGACTACGCAACACTGAATTTGGCACACATGTCAAAAGTGCAGCCTGTGACCAGGTGGCAGCCTGTCAAACCACATCCACAGCCAGGAAGCAGGATGCGGTGCACACCGTGTCTCGGCTCACTCTCCCCTTTTCACACAAATCTAGGACACTAACCTACACAGCCACCTCTCCCCGTTAGGGTGGGTAGCTGGGTCTTCCCACCTTAATTATCCCAGTCTAGAAACCCCCTCACAGAAACGCACAGCAGCTTGTCGCCATGGTGATTCTCAATTCTCTCAATGCACATGAAGACTTAAACATCCAAACTTATTTTATGCCTATTTATATTTTCAGTACTATTAGTTGATTTGGGTTTTGAGATAGGGTCTCAACTGCATATCCCAGGCTGTCTAGAATTTATTATGTAGATCAGGCTGTCCTAGATTTATCAATCCTACTCCTTTATCTGCTGAGAGAGCAGACCTACACTCACACACAAAGCTATAGTTCAAGCTTTAATGTCTAGATTTGTACAGGAAATTATCTTAGTCATATGTATATTGTCATCTATAAGTTAATAAGTCTGTCTTAGTGTTTTTATTGCTACAAGGAAACACCATGAACAAAAAGCATGGAGAAGAAAGTGTTTAGTCAGCTTGTCCTTCCACAAACCTGTGCGTCACTGAAGGAAGTCAGGGCAGGAACTCAAGCAGCAGGAACCTAGAAGCAGAAGCTGATGCAGAAGACATGGGGGATCCTGATTACTGGCTTGTTCCCTATGGCTTGCTCAGCCTGCTTTCTTATAAAACCCACGACCATGAGCCTAGGGATGGTACCACCCTTCCCCATTGATCATTAATTGAGAAAATACCTTACATCTGGATCTTAAGGATGCATTTCCTCAACTGACGTTCCTTCTTCTTTGATGACTCTAGCTTATATCAAATTGACACACAAAACAATCCAGTATGATGTCCAAATTAGAACTCTTCATTATTCTCAACAAAACCTGCTCCTGCCTAGATGGCTCCATCTCAAAGAAATAGCCCCATTGACAACCAAGTGCTGAAGATAAATACCTTTGAGTCATCTCTATCTCCCCATCTTCATAAGCCTATGCTGTGGGTTCTATCTCACGAATCCTGCCAACCAGACTCCTTTCCATGACCCAAACAGATACACGCCTAACAGAGATGCCACCGTATTTTATGTGGAGCTCAGAACTGTTTCCTCTGCTTCCAGTTGTGTTCTCCCAGACCATGTCTCCATTGGAGGCGAGAGCAGTGCTGGACAGACAAGTCAGGTCTTGTCACTGCTCTGCTTGGTGTCCTCTGATGTCTCTTCTTTACACACACCCTGCCTGTCTCCTAACCTGATCTGGCCACACCGCCTCTGTATACCCGGGTCGGCACCCTCACTCTGTATTGGCCCTTGCTGTTCTCACCAGCTGTCCACTATTCCTTCCAATATTCTGTAGTGGGGCCCAACCATCTCCCAGGGCCCCTTGCAGTACAACTGCCTTTCCTGAAATAGTTCACCTTTTACACAAACTGTCCTTTCAATCTGTTTCATGTTTGTTTCTGCTGTGGTTGTGGCTATGTTTTCAAACTCAACACTACCTCGAAGTGGGTGGATAATTGACATAGTTATGTGTTGACAGGCCATCTTCCCTCATTTGAGGTCAGCTCCCTGTAGGCAGAAATTCTGTTAGTACCACTGCATCCAAGTGTCTGTAGCACAAAAATATAAATGTATGCATATATAGCATGTGTGCTTCTTCTAAGCAGTAAATTATTAAACTATTGGCACATTTGTTGGATAGCAATGGATACTTGGATTAAATATAGGTGTGTGTTTGTTTGCTGCACACGAGCCAAGAAGTAGGTTGACGGTAGCACATTTGAATAGAACTGGATGTGCAAGGGTAAATTTGCTACCAGGAAGCCATCTCCTGAGCTAGAAACATCTGCTGCAACAAGAAGCATGCCCTACTTGAAACAGATACTTATAACATCTTCCTACACAGCAGACGATGGCTCATTGATTTCAACACTCTTTAGACTCCACAAAAGCCCCAGAGGATGGATGGAAGCCATGAAGAACTGCCAACAGCCAGCCAGCCTTGGAGTTTGGTGAAATCCAGGGAATGAGCCAAGGAGAAGGCAGCTGGCTGATAACCAACCTCCCAATTTGGTCCAGCTATAGTTAGCAATTGTTATTATCATATTTTAAGACTGTTTAGTCGGAACAGCATGTCCCTAGGACCAGTCTAGTGACTTCAACATTCACTCGATCATATTCTAACGTCTACAGCTTGAAGATAACCTACATCACTATTGACAACAGGGGAGAGTCCCACAAATCTAACAATAGCCTGGAGAGATCACATTCTGGCTTTTCTATTACACAGTGAAACACATCTATAGAAACCCTTCTGCTAATTCACTGCTCCTGTCTTGCACCAGGCAAACTATTTCACAACGAATAAGGTTTCCTTCGCTCTTTGAGGCAATGCTTTATAAAAATTCTAGGCATGCCCCATTTGAAAAATAACTTTAAAAATCTCTTGTAGCTTTCTGGCTTTCTTCCCATCTCATAAAAAAATATATTTGAGACTATTCAGACACCTGCCTTTCCAGTGTGATGTAAATCGATAGGTTGACTATTTCTGCACTACAATAATGCTATAGACGTTAGAATAGTTTTATACACAGTTTATCAGCTTTCTAGGTAAAGATTCATTCCTTAGGAATTGTCAGATGTGTAATAAATTTCCTGTCTCCATCTTACCCCTTCCCATGTTGGCCCTCTTTCCTCTCCTTCGCTCAAATGCCAGCCCAGTTAGCTGCAAAGGAACTACTGTAGAGCTATATGAAAATATCCCCCGACACAGAGGCTAACTCTTGCAGTGTGTTTCTCAACAACCACCAGTCCAAGCTAAAATGCTAATGCTGCTCATTGATTGCAAAGAACACATATTTTACAAAGAGCAACCTATTTATTTTTCTTGGGTCTTAGAATATATTAACATTTGACTTAAAATAAGACTAATTCTGCCCTTAATAGACAAACATGCTCTTTACATGGGGAGAAGATCCTGAAGGAGGAACATGGCAGTGCTTCTCTATTATCTGGGCAAGGTAACTTCATATCCCTGGTAAAGTAATTGCAGAAGAACAGGGGGTGAGTGATCCATCATTCCAGGCAGGATGTGAGTGGGTTGTGCACTTGGCTGGCATCTCAACCTGTCCCCATGAGTGGACTTCCTTCCCTTCCCTGGCTTGGAACAATCTGGCTTTCTGGAAGCGCCTTCCTGGGACTATGTACTTGTCTAGCTGTGGCTTCCACAGTGTCTGAGTCTTTCCAGCTCTGGCTTGGGCTACTTCCTTGGGGAACGTGAAAGTGAGTGAACCACCAGAGAGAAAGGCTCATACTCCCAAGAAGGATGAGCTCCCACCTTCCCTGATGAGTACAGGCTGGCTGATTGTATGACCACTGAGATGTCAGAACAAGGGATCCCTCTTTAGGATCTGTGGGTGAACTGCTTTTCCCAGAGCAATGTTTCAGAATGGGACCATCAGTTCTCCTCGACGATGAGATTAGGCTGGTCACAACAAACATTTTTAATAGTTCAATACAAAGCAAAGGCTTTGTGTGTGTGTGTGTATGTGTGTGTGTGTGTGTGTGTGTGTGTATGCATGTGTGTGTGTGTGTGTGTGTGTGTGTGTGTGTGTGTGTGTGTTTTCTCTGCTGAGACTTTATTGGCGGTCTCCAGATCACAGAGCTTTGACTGGGTTGGTCAGTGATCAGGGTCTGCCTTAATCAAGTCAAGAAATACAGATCACCAATCCCAGTTATGCACTCTCAGGACACAGGACCTTTTCAGAGCCAAGGATCTGCACACAACGGCATGTGCCCTTGGAGGACATTAGTGAATTCAGATTGGAAAATATACAAGACAGCTCACTGGGACAGAGAGATCAATGTCAGAGCTTGTATTTGAAACCTGCGCTTGGGTGAAAAGAAAAAAGTCACAGTAAGTAATAAATAATGGAGTGAAGACAGGAATGATCACCAGTATAAAAGCACAGTTTCTTTCTTCTACAAATATACCAAGCCTCTCTCAGAAAATAATGATACAGCACTAAAACTATTTTCTGCCCCAGGGAGAGCTGTAACAGCAAACCTTTGCTGGGCTTCAAAATGCTAGGCATATTATTTCAATATTAACTCCCTAAGGAAAGAGGCATCTGATACATTGCTTGGTGTCCATGAACATGGTTATTAGCATTGGATTGCATTTGTATGTAAACTCCTTCTTAATAAAAGACTACATCTATTCTTAGAATTGCTTTTTGTTTCTGAAAAAATGGTAAAGAAACACTTATGTCTACTCAGCCCAGATGGAGAGGGCACCGACAGCCCCCAAACCGTACATCATCCAAGCCAAGTTTGGTTCCTTTGAGGAAGACAGGTGACTGGAAGGCAGTTATATGGCTTGTGTGTCCCACTTCCATTAAGTTTATCTCTTGTACAATCTCAGAGGGAGCTGAGGCCTTATAAGGGTCTTTTTGAAGCTTTCCAAGTCTCATTAGCCTGATTCTACTACCATCTACTAGAGAATGTTAAGGCTTAATGTTGTAGGGGGTCATTGTAGCTGCCTGCTTAGAATGGCCTGAGTCATATGTAACCTTGTTGGAATAGACTATGGGGTGGATAGTGGTGGTGCGTGCTGGCAGGATTGATCAAAGGGGGCAGAAGAATGGAAGCCTGACCAGAGCAGAGCGGGAGATGGAGCAGGGTGAAGACATATGGTGGAGGAGCAACGGCAGGAGAGTCAGGTTAAGTCTAGATGGCTAGTTGATGGACTGTCCCAGCAATAGGTCAGCAGCCTTGTATTATACAGATGTCTCAGTGTCTCTATTATTAAACCACAAGTTGCCCCCCTCAAAGTCCCCATAAGTGGTGATATTTCCAGTAAAGTATTGGACAAACAATACATCAAAGTAAAACATATCCATTCTTTCAATGACAGGTCAGGGGTATGAATGTATAGGCTATTCATTGGCTCAGTATTATTAAATAAACAAACCCTGGATAAGAACTAATAGCCTATATTTAACAAGTTATGCCAATGGAAAACCAAATTATCATCAAATATCAGGAGAACCCAATCTTTATGAGAAGGTGTTCTCTGTTTCAAGTACAAAAATGGTCAATTTAAAAAACTGAATATAGGTTTTTCCCCCTCAACTTTTGACAGCTATTGTAAGAAATACGCATGCTTATCATTTGTTATATTATTTGTAGATTAAATATTACATTCCCTGATGCCTGTAACGTGGTGAACCAAACTTTTCCGAGGCTGTGATAAATGAAGTTAGTTATAAATGTAGACACGCAACTTCTGGGATGATCTACAGAAGAAGAGACCACCAGGGATGATAACTAGGCCTTGTGTAGGTCATCGGTGGGCGACAAAGGATGTGCAGGTGAGGCGTAGATGCCTGAGAGGTTAGGAATAGCTGAGAAGGCTCTGGACTCGGATGGAGATGCTTGGCGGCTGGCCCCATGCTCAGTGTGGCTGGACCACTCAGTGAGGGAAGCGCCTGGAATGGGACCAGGAGCAAATGGTAGCCAGGCCTTGGCAGGCCTTATCGGCTAGGCTTGGGATTTCAAAGTTTGATCCAGTTGAATTCACTGGAGATATTGAAAGGATGGACTCAATGAGCTTATGCAAAGAATTTTCCAGGATAGAGAGCATATTGGAACAAAGGACTGGAGCTATGTGAACCGCAGACCAGCCCAGAGGTGCCAGCCCGGGATGAGCCCTGAGAATTCGTCCATAAATACAACCTTGGGACAGGTGATGTTGTGTTCCTTCCTGCTGCAATCCCATGGCTCTGTGGGAACTCTAATTCAGGGACCCTGTTGCCAGCAGTTATATTTTTATGGTGCGAAGGTACATTAGAATGGGTTGTGTGGAATTTTGTGGTAATTTTGAAATTTTAAATCACTAGTGATGAGGTACAAAGCGGTGATGCTACTGTGATACAGTGATTCTACAGTGACGACAACGTGAAACAGTTAAGTTGGAAACATGCACGGGGAATCTCAAATACTAAGTGAGCATTCTGCGCTGAGGGTGAACACATTTAGACATTCTCATGAGAACTTTGTTCATCTTCAAAATGTCTACTACGGGGAGTCAGGTGGGGATCTGAACATGTTCCCTGTTCTGTAATTATGAGAGTGTCTGGTTGTTCTTACCTAACCCAGGTAATATTCGTATCTGGTGGCAATGTTTGTCAGAATGCCAGTGTGGCTTGCCGTACTAACGAGAGACTCCCAATTCCCAACTTTACCTAGTGCATGGTGTATAACCTGCCTGTGTTCACTCTCTTGACAACAAAAATATCTGTCAACCAAATATGGCCAAGTCCCTCCTTTCTTTTCCACCATGGCCTCTGGCTAGTGGCCACCCCAGGGCCACCCCAGCAGCCAGCCATGCCAGGGAGTTACTTCACCATAAAGTTATCTTCTTATCTATAGTCTTCTAATGGCTCATCCTTCCTTCCCACAGCCTCACACCCACTCCTCAATTCTTTAGAAAGTAAACTGCTTTTGTTGGGATTCTTGCACACCCAGGGTCAAAGCGTCCTCCCTGTCACAGACACTGCCCTTGCTACCATCCCAAACTACCACCCGTTCCTGCAACAAAGCTTTCTAACTCTCGCCTTTGCTCAATGGGAGTTTGTGAGTTTGCTTATTTACTTATGCGACAGAGTCTCACTGTGTACCCCAGGCTAGCCTCAAACTCTCGACCTTCCTGCCCCACCTGTCCAAGTTCAGGGCTACATATCCATGCCACCGAGCCTGGGAAGTCTTCATTTCGTCTGCTTTCTCAGGTAGTTGGAATCACATGGGTTATTGATCCTGGGTTATTGATCCTTAATCTCTCTCTACTTTCCTTTCCTGACCTGGAAGGATTTTCTCAGTATGGAATAAAAAACGTGATTATTAGTAAACACGGGAAACTTCTAATTATTAAAGGCGACAGGAACAATAGATTAAGACTCGGCACATAAAATCATTAGCGTGGAGACAAACAGCAAGCAGCAGCACTGCCTACACTGGAAGGGGAGACAATTTACAGCATCCGTCTGCGCTCTTTTGTTCCTATTACTGAGGTGTCTTTGTCTGTGCTATCTCAGGTGACACACTAAATGCTGGCAATGCATCGCTGCTCTTCTGAACAACACTGCGTCGGCAACGATGAGCGAGCCCTGCCTATCAGCAACGAAGGCAGCTGAAGGCTATGGAAATGTGCCTGCTCGAGGCGCTCCTTCATTGCTACTGTTGTTTTTCCTTAACTGACACATGTCACGGTTGGAAGGTGGTGGAGCGGAGGCTGCTTGCTGCATGCCCTTCTCAGCCTCCAGCATCAGAGGAGCAGTGCAGGCCCGTAGGCTGGCTCACCCTGGGCCACACTAAGGCTCCCGGAGAAATGATTAGTGCTTTAATGATACAGTGTATTTTTCTGGCCTGGAATCCCTGCCCCTAGCCCATCCAGGCAACTTCCTAATTCTACCTATGCATCTGAATTACTCCTTCTCTTTTCTAAGCCTTCCACCTTGTTTCCCCAAAAGTTTGCATTTCCTTACACTTTCTCTGATGCGCCCCCGCCCCCACAACCAATGTGGCTGCATGTCCATCATACACCCAACCACACCCCAGCTTAAATTCCATAGTTTGTTCATTCTCCCCTCCTGGCAACTGCCAAGAACTTACACCCTGCCTGCCGTGGGACTTCTAAGTTTTGGCTTATGATCATCCTTAAATTCTTTTGTTAAAATGACTATAAGCGTCAAATGGGGTCCTGATTTACATTGTAGCATCCACTGACCACAGAGGGGCATGGAACACGATGAGCTCAGATCATGTCTCATAATCTATATATGGTGATCATATTTCAATATCAAACGTTCAATACAAATGCACTAAGGCCTGCTAATCCTCCTGGTTTAATACTGGCAGTCAGCACAGAGCTGGAATTTTCAACGCAAACTTACAAGATCCCATCAGCCCTGCTAAAAGCTCACATACCTTGCTATCCTGGTTGGGTGATGCTGTTATGCTATAGAGGAGCCAAAAAAAGGAAAGAAAGAAAGAAAGAAAGAAAGAAAGAAAGAAAGAAGGAAAGAAAGAAAGAAAGAGAAAAGAAGAAAAAATAAAGAAAAAAAGAAAAAGAAAAAAGGAAAGAAAAGAACCCTCTCTCCATATCTTTTCAATATAGTACTTGAAGTTCTAGTGAGAGCAATTAGACAACATAAGGAAGTCAAAAGGATACAAATTGAAAAGGAAGAAGTCACACTATCATTATTTGCAGATGATATGATAGTATACTTAAACGACCCCAAAAACTCCACCAGAGAACTCCTACAGCTGATAAACAGCTTCAGCAAAGTGGCTGGTTATAAAATCAACTCAAGCAAATCAGTAGCCTTCCTGTACTCAAAGGACAAGCAGGCTGAGAAAGAAGTTAGGGAAATAACACCCTTCACAATAGTCACAAACAACATAAAGTATCTTGGTGTGACTCTAACCAAACAAGTGAAAGATCTGTATGACAGGAACTTCAAGTCCTTGAAGAAAGAAATCGAAGAAGACCTCAGAAGATGGAAAAATATTTCATGCTCTTGGATTGGCAGGACCAATATAGTAAAAATGGCCATCTTACCAAAAGCAATCTACAGATTCAATGCAATCCCCATCAAAATACCAATTCAATTCTTCATAGATCTAGAACAAGCAATTCTCAAATTCATCTGGAGTAACAAAAAACCCAGGATAGCTAAAACTATTCTCAACAATAAAAGGACTTCTGGGGGAATCAATATCCCTGACCCCAAGCAGTACTACAGAGCAATTGTGTTAAAAACTGCATGGTATTGGTACAGCAACAGGCAAGTAGATCAATGGAATAGGATTGAAGACCCAGAAATTAACCCACAGACTTATGGTCACTTGATCTTTGATGAAGAAGCTACAACCATCCAGTGGAAAAAAGATAGCCTTTTCAACAAATGGTGCTGGTTCAACTGGAAGTCAACATGCAGAAGAATGCGAATTGACCCACTCTTATCTCCTTGTACTAAGATCAACTCCAAGTGGATCAAGGACCTCCACACAAAACCAGACACACTGAAACTACTAGAAAAGAAACTGGGGAAGACCCTGGAGGACATGGGCACAGGGGGAAAGTTTCTGAACAGAACACCAATAGCTTATGCTCTAAGATCAAGAATTGACAAATGGGACCTCATAAAATTACAAAGTTTCTGTAAGGCAAAGGACACTGTCAGAAGGACAAAATGGCAACCAACAAATTGGGAAAAGATCTTCACCAACCCCACATCTGACAGAGGGCTAATATCCAATATATACAAAGAACTCAAGAAGTTAGACCCCAAAGAACCAAATAACCCTATTAAAAATGGGGTACAGAGCTAAACAAAGAATTTGGACCAGAGAAACCTGAGATTCCACCTCACACCAATCAGAATGGCTAAGATTAAAAACTCAAGAGACAACAGATGCTGGCAAGGATGTGGAGAAAGAGGAACACTCCTCCACTGTTGGTGGGATTGCAAGATGGTACAACCGCTCTGGAAATCAGTCTGGCTGTTCCTCAGAAAATTGGGCATGGTACTTCCAAAGGACCCTGTCATACCACTTCTAGGCATATACCCAGAGGATTCCCCTGCATACAATAAAGACACATGCTCCACTATGTTCATAGCAGCCTTATTTATAATAGCCAGAAGTTGGAAGGAGCCCAGATGTCCCTCAAAGGAGGAATGGATACAGAAAATGTGGTATATTTATACAATGGAATACTACTCAGCAATTAAAAATAATGAATTCATGCAATTTGTAGGCAAATGGTTGGATATGGAAAATATCATCTTAAATGAGTTAACCCAATCACAAAAGAATACACATGAAATGCAATCACTGATAAGTGGATATTAATGAGCCCAGAAGCTCTGAATACTCAAGGCACAATTAGCAAGTCAAAAGATTCCTAAGAAGAAGGAAGGAGAGGACCCTGGTCCTGAAAAGATTGGATCCAGTTTTGTAGGAGAGTACCAGAACAGAGAAATGGTGGTGGTGGGGGTGATTGTGGAATAGGGGAAGGGGGGAGAGAGGGGGAAGAGGACTTATGGGACATATGGTGAGGGGGGAACTGGGAAAGGGGAAAGCCTTTGGAATGTAAACAAAGAATATAGAATAAATAATTTAAAAAATTAAAAAAAAAACTCAAGGTGGACAGCACCTGAAACACACACACACACACACACACACACACACACACACACACAACAACAACAACAAAAAAAACAAAAAAAAAAAAAACAACTAATGGAAGCAATTATCACTCCCAGCATGCAGATAAGAAGAAAGTCTCTGAGACCAGTGTTTTCCTAAGATGTCACTCCCCATGACCAGGTCCTAACCCTTGACAGTCCAAGGCCCGTGCTCTAGAAGATGCTGCCATTTGGTTCTTACCCAGTACACCCTTTGTTTTTCTGGTTGTTTGGGGGAAAAAAAGCAAAACAGAACAAAAGGATGTGTGATAGGGAAAATGTAAGGTAAATTCCTCAACATCTTGTCTAAGCTTCACTGTTCATGGGCAAGAACAACATCTGAATAAATATGTCCCCTCCAAAATGGAGAGTTACGAATGGCCACTCTGTTGAGCCATGTGGGGCTGTGGGGTACAGGCTCTGGATCTGTGAACAAGCTAGGGACCTGTGTCCGGGACTGGTGTACCAGATGTTGGTCATGTGTTCATGGCAAATGAATGGGACACCCTGATCAACCTGTAAGAAAGGGACCTTTGGGATACTCGGAATTTCTGACTTCTATGACATGTGGGATAAAGGTTCACAGGAATATGAATTATTAACAGAGGAAACCTCCCAAATACCCTGAGCATATGCAGTTAAAGACATGGAAATGCCAGCATTTAACTAACAACTAAACACAGTCTGGAAAGTAAGCTACAGATCTGATGGTCCTCAGAAATGCATTTCCCTAGCAAACTCACTGCCGCCTGTCACCTACAAATATTCATCTCCAAGCTATACCATACCATCTCTTCACCTTGGAGGAATGCTGTCTTGAGGTCAGTGAACTCAAATACTTATGTTTTCTTCTGATATTTCATCTACATTTTGTTCTGAGTCTAATTTGCTTCTATTCTATCATATTTAGTGGGATCTTTTGAATTTCTTCAAATATTTTCCAAAACATTAAAGTCAAAAATATCTAAAAGATACTCATGCTATAAATTTTAATTATAACTGCCCATTTTAATATACAAATGAGCATGCTTATCATGCATTTTTGTGCTGATCTTATAAGACTCCTGGGGCATCCTTTCTTTATGTCTCCCTAGAAGTTCTATCATTTCTGCCGTTTACTATGATACTGTGGAAGCCTAGGTCAGCTGACAATCAAGGCTGCTGACTGTCAGTGTGGACTAGACCATGGGCTCTGCGCATGGGTACTTCCAACTACACAGACCCGCAGCTCCAGGGTAGCCCTAAGCTTTCTCCTTCCGTAAGCCTCGTGGCTCGTCAGAAGAGAGAATGATCCAGCTCATAGGGATGAGAACACCCACGAGAGTGGCAGAGCACCAGCAGAGTTCCTGTTCTCATTCCAGAGTTTAGATTCCAGCCCCAGGAAATGCAAGGTTATGGACTGAACAGCCAATGGATGGGAGACTTCTGTTGAAGAAGGCGTTCTCGGCTTCCTGGGGCAGGGCTCTCCTGCACTTACTGGTTAGATCCAATCACTGCTCTCTGCAGTGTAGCTATCCCAAGACAGTAAAGGTATAAACAAAAGTAAGCAAACCATAGGTCAGCTTCAATGTTTTGACCGTGTGTGTTTCTGAACCATATTGTCGGAACTACTCCCTCCCCGCTAAAACTGGCCTTGTGAGACCTCAGAGGCAGAATTCATCAGTGTGTACCAGTAAACCATGACTCATTTTACAGTGAAATTAGCATTTTTCAAGTTGGCCTACTATCCTTGTTGGTCTACTGTCTGTACAGGGTTGAACACAGCTTTATACTAAAGGAATATTTTATTGGGCACACAATAACATTGTGAGCAAAAAATCAAAGCTATTATAAGCATAAGACCTCTGCTTTCATTAGTTTCCTAAGTTGGGAATAATAGATATCTATGGATCTAATGAATTCCTTCACTCAGCGTGCTTGAACGCTGTACAAACACTAGATGCGGAAGAGCTGGCATTCACTGCATCTCCAAAGACTACAGCTGCATGATTCCTTCCCTACTGGACTACTTTGAGACTGGCAGCAATGGCCTAGCTTTTAAGAGGATTTTCAGCGTTTGGAAAAACTCAGGCAGCATCAACGAAAAACTGTTGTTGGATCCTGTGGCTACCGAGTGATCCAAAGCAATGAATTCATTTCTATTTAAAAATCCAGAACACTAAGCAACCAAGAGACGCTGGAGAGAGCAGAGCACGGAGTGCTGGCCAAGGGACAAAGATGCCTTAGCACGGTGCTTCCCATGCTCCCCAGTGCCGCCACACTTCAATAGTATCTCATGTGGTGACCCTTCCCCCTACCGACCATAGGATTATTTCCATTGCCACTTCATAACTGCAATTTCACTAATGTTATGAATCCTAATGTAAATAGGTGATGTGCCTGCAGATGTCTGATATGTGACTCCCAGAGGGACTGGGACCCACAGGTTGAGAACCTTTGCCTTAGCGACAGTCAGAACCCTGCTAGCACAATGGAGCTGGCCCCATCAAAACTACAGGGAAAACGGGAAATAAAATTACTCCAGCGTTACTCTAATCCCTTTGGTCGTATGTTAACAGCCTTTCTCGGAGCCACTGCTCGCAGACTCATGGGGAGGTTACTCTGTACACTGGCGCCTGTGAGACGGTGGCGGAATCAGCCTGGAACTCTGGAGTGTGCACTGACGCCCACCTCTTGGCAGCTACCTCAGCAAATTTATTCCAATGCAGCACTTTCATGAGTCAACTTCTTGAATTTTGTTCCATGCTAGAAATTGGGACTACAAAATATACACTATAATGCATTAGGGCTTAACACGTTTTGTTGTTTGTTTTTTTTTCTGTGTTTTACTTCCCCTTACAATTCTTCAATTGGCCTTTATTATGCCCTGAAAATATGTTACCATCATTATTGTTTTAACCATACATACACATAGAAACAGAGAAACTGAGTTGGATACATGCTAAGAGGTTTTCAAGTCATTTAGATTTTATTGTATGTAAGCAGTAGTGAAATAAAAAATTACAATATATAACTACAAAAGTAAACAGTACACAGCGAATGTGCCACCTGTTTTAAAAAGCTGCGGAACTGTATTAATGAATTGAAGCAAGAAGAGGCATGACTATAAGTTAAAATAAAAATGAGGTCATTTTAGGGAGACTAGGGCCTTAGAGATCTGTCATCTGTTTACAAGGAACATCAGGGCAAACTATAGAACCCTGTCCACCCCACCTTCTGCTGCAGGTTAGCTGAGAATCACATTCCCAGGACATATTCTGGACATCAACTTTTTTCACACGCCAATGAGAGCTGCTTTATGTGAGAGTACAGGCATTGCAAGACTCTCTGCTTTAAACCATAAATACTTCATGTCTGTAGTGTTTATGCCATAGTAAAAGTGTGTCACGTCTCATTATGCAGAACAAACTCCTATAGAACCTTCGACTTGGACGGTGATCATCTTGAGCTTCAGTGGCTGGTGACATCAGGACAATCCTCTACTACAGACACAATAGGTTTGCCTCAAGTTAATGATGATATTAGTCTCCAGAATCCCTTCCCTGGGGAGACTTAAACAATGTGTGCCCCGTCCTCTTGCATGCCCAGTGACCAAGCAAAGTACCTTTCCACAAAAGTTTACTCTGGTGAACCAATGTGGTGATTCTGCTTACAGAGCATGGCGGAGGGGTACCAAGGAACATGGGAGATCACAAAGCAACCATACCGGGGAGTCTTCAACTGGCTGGATGTTGAGTTCCCCAGGATCCTCAGATAGAGTCGTCTTCAGCTATTTCCTCAGGCCATACACTCCAGCGTCTCGTGAGGCCACACCCACATGCAACTGGGCAGAATGCATACAGATGGCTGGAAGGGGGGTCCAGCATTTCAACTGAGGCTCCAGTCACCCCTCCAGCCCATCCTTCTCTGAGGGAAATGCAAGTCTACAGGCTGCTCCCGCTGGCCTTCCTCAAGCAGGCACAGCTGACTGGTGTGACAACGGTTGTGGCTGATAAGCTTGGAGACTGAATTCTAGTTTCAGTGAAGAGAGTTCTTCCCAGGGGAACCTAAGGAGGAGCTGGATCTGCTGAAGGTTTTCCCCTACTCTGCACCTACAGAAGAAGCCTTTTTATAGCAGGTCCCCTGGGAGCCTTTATGTCTCTTCCTCCATCTCGTCCTTCTTTCAGGAATCTATTTAATCCAAACCAGCCTGGAACTCACATTCCTCCCAAGCCATTTTCTTTTTTTTTCTACTTTTTTTTATTTGATATATTCTATATTTGCATTTCATTTCCCTTTTTCTGGTTCCCTGCCCCCCAAAGGTCCCATATGCCCTTTTCCCTCCCCATGTTCTCCCATCCACCCTTTACCACTTCCTTGTTCTGGTATTCCCTTACACTGATGCTTTGAGCCTTTCCAGAACCAGAGTCCACTACTTCCTTCTTGTTGGACATCATTTGGTATGTGGATTGTGTCTTTGGTGTCCCAAGCTCCTAGGCTAATATCCACTTATCAGTGAGTGCATACCATGGGTATTCTTTTGAGTCTGGGTTACCTTACTTAGTATGATGTTCTCCAACTCCATCCATTTCTCTAAGAATTTCATGAATTCATTGTTTCTAATGGCTGGATAGTACTCTGTTGTGTATATATACCACTAAGGGCTGAAATCAATCAAGTTGAAACAAAAAGAACCATACAAAGAATCAACAAAACCAGGAGCTGGTTCTTTGAGAAAATAAACAAGATAGATTAAACCCTTAGTCAGACTTACCAAAGGGCACAGAGACAGTATTCAAATTAACAAAATTAGAAATGAAAAGGGAGATAAAACAACAGAAACTGAGGAAATTCAAAAAATCATCTGATCCTACCACAAAAGCCTATACTCAACACAACTGGAGAATCCGGAGGAAATGGACAATTTCCTAGACAGATACCAAATACAAAAATTAATCAGGATCAAATAGATCATCTAAACAGTCCCATAACCCCCGAAGAAATAAAATGGTCATAGAAAGTCTTCCAACCAAAAAAAGCACAGGACCAGACCGGTAGCCAACATCAAAATAAATGGAGAGAAACTTGAAGCAATCCCACTAAAATCAGGGACTAGACAAGGCTGCCCCCTCTCACCATATCTTTTCAATATAGTACTTGAGGTACTAGCTAGAGCAATTCGACAACATAAGGATATCAAAGGGATACAAATTGGAAAGGAAGATGTCAAACTATCACTATTCACAGATGATATGATAGTATATTTAAGTCACCCAAAAAACTCCACCAGAGAACTCCTACAGCTGAAAACAACTTCATCAAAGTGGCTGGTTATAAAATCAACTCAAGCAAATCAGTAGCCTTCCTGTACTCAAAGGATAAGCAGGCTGAGAAAGAAATTAGGGAAATGACACCCTTCACAATAGCTACAAACAACATAAAGTATCTTGGTGTGACTCTAACCAAACAAGTGAAAGATTTGTATGACAAAAACTTCAGGTCTCTGAAGAAGGAAATGGAAGAAGACCTCAGAAAATGGAAAAATCTTCCATGCTCGTGGGTTGGCAGGATTAATATAGTTAAAATGGCAATCTTGCCAAGCCATTTTCTTAAGTGCTGGGATTACAGGCGCACTCTGTGACATTTGGCTCTAAATTAACTAGCCACAAAAGGCATTTTAAAAAGAAGATTAATAATAACACACAAAGGAGGAAAAACATTATTCACAACCTATATACCACCACATTTTCAATTAGATTTCATCCAATAGCAATTTCACCTGCTCTTCAGAACAAAGTATAAACTCTGTAAGCAGCATATACCTTAGGCCTTGTTCTTTCTTTACTGATATGTGTGTCCCTCATTTTTAAGTACAAAATCCAGGAGAGAAGACTACCCTTTGTCCTTGCCATGATAATTCCATTTTTCTATCATGTTAAGGCTAGCTGGTTCCAAGTACCCAAAGGAAAAAGATGGAGAAAACCTGCCAGACAGTAAGACAGCAGCTCGGTCCATTCTGCGAGTGGAATATCTCATCAGTCCACCCAAGAAAACTAGGACAAATATGCTAAGCTCCAGTTTTCCTTTATTTTCTAATTAGAATTCTCCCCCATAAAATCTACCTGCTACTATTCAGTTGTTAGAAATACTTATATTGTGAGCTGCTTCCTAGGTATGAAACTTCCTTAAACTTCCTTAAATTATTATTAATCGATGCAGAATTGAAAGGAAGTATTCATCCCTGCAAGTGCTGTTACCATCAGACCCTGCAAAATGAAAGCTGTCGATAGACAATGACGATGAGGACGATGACTTACTGGTACCTTCTCTCACCTGTGGCATGCATCCAGCCTTCAGAAGAGCAGCCCCACCCCCGAGCACACCAGGGGATAGCAATCAACTTCAATTTACATCAAGGAGCCTTTGAAACAATAAGTAATTAGACATGTTCGTGAGAGATAATTATATCATGTGAGGATGACTGTTCCCCAAAGCACTGCGGGCTCCATTAGAAAGCAACATTCTTCAGTGAATCCCGCAGCCTCGGAGCTGGGAGGGAAGCCACGCTTCTCAGCGGAGTTAAAAGCGTTTGGTGCCAATGGGGGCCTCAGCATGGCAATGGCTGCAATAAATTACCAGTGTGGGCTCTGTTTTCTGAGATGGGCTCCATACATCATGTTATTGAAAAGGTTCCATTATGCTAATGCCTTTCAAAATCACATTCTGCTGTTGCTGGAAGGTCATAAGGGGACATAAATTTTTATATTCAGAACTGAGAAGTTGTACGGCACTCGCCGATTCCAAGGGTTAATAAGAAGCCATCAAAGTAGAGGCAAGGACTTAGCAATGACAACTCCTGTGCATTCACCTAACTAACCAACAGCAGAAAGGGGAGCACAGCTCTGTGGTTAATAGCCTAAAAGGTGATGCTTCAAATACAGGGACCTGGAGAGCTGGCTTCAGGCATAGGAGTTATCTTCTGAAGAAAGAATTTTCTTCACTGAAATTATAATTTACCTATCAATTAAAAGTAGCAGTAGAGCAGGTGCATATTTAACAGGACTATTGTGTGTAGGCTGAGAATCATGTTCCACCTTCAAATGTTTTCAAAAATAAGTTTTCTAAAGGTCTAAGTGTAAGCTCTAATATCATTCCTTCTGTGTAACCTCACTGTGTCTATAAGTGAGTACTTGGGTTTTGACTAGTCTCAAATCCCACACCTAGGTGAATTATCAGGGAAAAAAAAAGAAAATGATGAGATAATTACTCAATGCAAATTTGATATTATTCCCTAGACACGTGGTTTTCTTTCTATCTTTCCAGGAGCTATTGATTTTTTCCAATCACTGGGGGCTATGAACATAATCCATGAATATAAGGTATCATCAATCTATCAATAATTTGTAGTTATGGGTAACAACTGCCAAAGAGCCGAGTTAAAACACATTACACCCAAACAGCTCCCATTGGGCCAATTACTGTAAATCAAAGCAGCAGTGAGGGAAGATGGTTGCTCTTTAGAAACGCTTGCCTGGTGTAAATCTGGCATCTAGTATTCTGCTGCCGCAGGGAGGCAGGGTATGGACACTCCTGGCCGCTCTGGCCTTCCGCTGAGCAAGTGCCATGACTGAGAGGCTGCAGGGTTTCTGTTTCCGGGGCAAGTACGTTCTAAATCCAGAGTGCCATTTGGAATTGGTTGCTGAGGACATTTTACTGGCATTCCAAACAGGGGATGAGGAAGAAGCTGGTTTAGAATCCAGGGATGAACATATTCAACCTCATACTGTATCAGAGTACATCAGTGGAGTTACGTAACCTGACCTTTTCTGACCTGGAACTAATGTGAGAGAGAACGAGTGTTAGAAATAGGTCTAAAATCGTTTGGGATCCTAGCTCACAAAGCCCTGCGGAGACAAAAAGGGTCGGGAGTGCTCTGTCTCCTTGAGTAATTCAAATCAGAAGGCTTCTTATTTGATTTCTCCAAACAGCAGCTCTTTCCCACGGCTGTGCGCTTTCTGTCAGATGATATGCCCACTCAAGTCAAATGTCAAGGTCATTGCAGTCAGACGGCTGGTTACCTGGGACCATAACACAAATACTGTATGAAAAGGGAAAGATCAGTGCAAGGGTCTGGCTAGAAAGACCATCTTTGTATCAGAGTATATAATGCACGCACTGATTTCATAGGCCATGTGAAATATAAACAAGTTCTCATGAATACAGGAAGCCAGCTTTTAATAAAAGTGGAATTGGGGGACTGAAGAGATGGCTCAGAGATTAAGAGCACTGGCTACTCTCCCAGAGGATCCAGGTTCAATGCCTAACATCCACGTGGCAGCTCACAACTATCTGTCTGTAACTCCAGTTCTAGGGGATCTGACACCATGATATAGACATACATGCCTGCAAAATACTAATCCATATAAAGTAAAATAAAATAAATGGAATTTTGAGCTCAAAACACATGGTGCAAATTTTAAATATTGTTTGGCATAGTACCTTGAAAGTGACAGTCATCACTCTCAGTTTGGGGATGAAATTATAATTACATTTTAACGAAAATTATATATATATATATATATGTATATATATATATATATTTCATAAACTGTTAATAATGAGGTTAACGCCATTCTACTGTGAAGTGAATTTTGGGTGGTGGTTAGTGGGAGGAACATATCCTTTAGAAGAATTTACACAGTGGAGAAGGTCGCTTTCAAATATCAGGAAACTATGTGCCACTTTGAATCAAGCCACAGAGGTCACTTGGTGGTCTTTCCTTGAAAAGCAGATCTATTGTCTGAGACATTTTATAACTCTGCAGGAAAAGATGGAGCGTCTTTGCAGTAAAAACCACCATGCATTTCTCTCCAGTAAAAGAGATAAGCTAATATGCCACAGTCATTGCCCTGTAAGAAAAAAATCTACATCCAGCCCAGCAATTTTAGCAATTATTTATTATTCTCATTTTATTATTATTCATCAGTCTATCCACTAACCTCCTAATGTTCTTCAAACCAACTTCAGTAACTCCCCATTCCCACAGGAACTGATGATTTGAATAACCCACAGGAACTGATGGTTTGAATAAAATCATAGCCTCTAGTTTGTTCCTGTTTGCATGACAAACATGGGTTGACCTCGTTAGGAAGCACATTGTAACCGTGAGTCTGGTTGTCCTGAACAAATGGACACATCTGGGGGAGGCAAGTAAATCAGCTGCAATGTCTGTCACCTGATGGGTGGGTTAGGCCAAGGCTAACTGTTTTTAATCTGTCCTTGGTGTCTAGCATTCATGCATTAGTGTTGGTTGCCCTTTGCTGATCCTGGGGTAGTAGAAAGACAGTCTAAATGATCTAACTGGCTTAAGATATCTGAAGATGGATGTCACAGTTCTATCGTTTGTTGCCTAAGAGACAACGGAATACAGAATATTTTCTTTTTTACTTGTATGGTATTGGATCAATTAAAGTGTTACTATCAACTAGGGAGGAAAACAGCTCTTTTCCATCTGAAACAATATTCTTTTAAGTGAATCTACATTTGCATTGGATCTGTGACTGCAGTTTTAGGGTGGAATCTGTATGCTGCTGCCTTCACTGTCATGTGAGCATGGAGTTGCAATTATAGAAACAGCTTTGTCTTTTGTATGTGATATGTTTCATTCTCCAGCATACATATGTGTGCATACACTCATACAGGCACCATGTGAGCATGTACAAATATATGTATAAATAATATATATTAAAGCTTATAAGAAGTAATCTCATATAAGTATAATTTTAGAAATTTTTTTAAAAGTAATTGTGTTTTATAGCTGTTACACTCCACATGTCTTTAGTTTCATACTTAAAACATAGATTAACATTAAATTATTCTATTTAATAACTAACCTCTAAATAGACACATATATTTTTATTGGGGTTGAATACTAAAGCGCTGAAAAACCTAATTTTAGGAACATATATTTTGGGGTTCTTTAGTTTCATTTACTACAGAAGGTGTATTTTGGGGTGTCGTGTTAATGAAATGTTTGATTTTTGCTACTTAAACTGTGGCTATAGAAGACTGTCTTATGTATACGCATAAGCGTGGCCCATCTGCTTAAAGCTTCTGTGCAATTCTGCAATCCATACTCTGTTTCTCTTTAAAATGGAATGCTGTGCTAGCAGCTATTGTGATTGAAAAACACGACTTTCTATCTAGAACTACAAGATAAGCATTGCTTTCTTCCCTCAGGGAGGAGTAGCACCTTCCCCTTCAAACACGGTTTGCTCTAGAACCCGAGAGAATGCACTGATGGGGAGAATTCAAGGGAATGCAGTGAGCTACTGCAAGGTGGAGAAGAAAGTGGCCCTGCTGTGTCTGGGATGCCAGGTTCTGAAAAGAAGCCACAAAATGTGTCAGTGCGTAAGATAATCTAACTGGAGGAAAGGGGATGTCATGAATCTATACCATCAAATACACTGACTCAGAAGGAGAGTCAGGCTTTTCTCCTGCTTCAGTGACAAAGTTCTTAATGAGACACAGTCAAAAGAAGATTTTTTTTTTCAGCTGCAAAATCCTCCCGGAGAGGAGATTTATCATCCCAACAGAATAATCTTTCTTATGCACATTGGATCTCACTTTTTGATAAATAAAAATATAAAATGTAATAAGACAAGTCTGTCTTACTTGTAAGTGAGATGAGCCCCCTGTGATGGCAGTACTATGTCAACACCCACTGTTGGATATGTTATGGTCACTCTGATGACAGGGTTAACCAGGTGCTCTCATGCCTTCCTGGGGATTTTCCTGGAGAGGGCTGCTCCAGAGAGCCAGGCCTGTTGGTGGGCTTATATCTCTTAATGACCTAGCACTACCGAAAGACCTGTACAATGCACTCTGGAAGCTGAGACGCTCAGCCTTCCCTCTTTTTAGTTTGTACAAAGAAGTGTTATTCTCGCAACTCTTTCACTAATTGGAGGTTTTGCGAGAAGGCCACAGAAACACATCAGAGTCCATGTTGTCTTCTCCTCTCCAGGAAAACACAGGAGAGCTTCAAGCCAAACAGCTAAGTGCTGGATGGTAGAGAGAGAGAGAGAGAGAGAGAGAGAGAGAGAGAGAGAGAGAGAGAGCACTTATATCACTCCCTCTGATGTTTAGTTAGCACAATAATCAATTCTGCTTTTGTTTATTTTATTTTATTTCATTTTATTTGAGGAGACTGTTTCCTGCTTCCATTGACTGGCCTGTTCTAAGCCCTGGCCTTGGGTCTGTGCCTTCATCACAGAAGGGACACTCCTGGGCCTTTTGGAGAAGAAGGCCACTAAGGGAACCAAGAATACACGTTTGGTGCTGGCTTTGGGGCTGACATTGGCTGACATTTTCTGGGCTGTGCCAGTGAAGTGGATCAGATATCCATGATCTGTTGGAGCCAGGAAATAAATTCTTCCATGAAAGTGGTAGTACTGTTCCCAAATTCAAAAAATCAACAACGAGCTAAGAACAAGTCAGCTGAAGGGGCACTTATGTGAAGTGCCATTTTCACCAAATATTACTTATGTACAGTGTCATTGTCACTATTACTGGTGGGATTTCCAGTGTCTCAGTTTCTGTGGGCAAATTAAGAGCTTTCCCTCTTGATCACCTATAATCACCTTCATTCTAGCAAACTACACTTCTGTGACCTGAATAGAAACAGCAATAAAACAGTAACAGATCATATCTGATCTCTCCAGCTCTTCAGAATTCGGGAATACACACGTTTATTTAATCTCCTTACTGTTCACAGCAACATAGCCATACACGTACATGTTAAGATGAGATGTGGTAACATTTCAGCAGAATATCCTGGAACAAACTGATCTTGTAAAGCAAGATCAGATATGATGCACTATACTAGAGATCAGGTTTATTTTACCATATAGAAAGGGTTTATTAGTGTGGGATAATGATAGGCTTTACAGGCATCATCAATACCAGTGGCTACCAACCCATTCACAACAATAGAAATGGTCATAAATCCTATTCAAAGGTCCTCTTGGGAACTTTGGACATAAAGGAATTAGCAATATTTATAAATATTGTTTGTAAAGGATGGAGGAGAAGGTGTTTTGGGATAACTTGTCCAGTTTTAATAAAGAAGAGTAAATAAAGGACCAACCTCCCTGTAGCTCAAGATGGCTTGAAACCTATGTAACTTATACAGCCTAGCCTGGCCTTGAATTTGTGACAAGCTGCCTCAGGCAACCCTTAGATTCCTTTAATATTTAGCAGTAGCAAAATATCAGACTAGATTCCTGGCTCTAGATTTGCAAAGCAAGCTCCATCACACTGCTCTGGCCAGGTTAGTTCTGCTGAATCTCTGTAATTAAATCCCTAGACATAATAGAAATGGCATTTTGTGATTTAAGATGGACAAAACAAAATACCTTTCAGATGACTTCTTAAAGTCATAAAGAAAGGAGTAGCCCAGAAGGGAAATTACCAATGCTCTTTCAGGATACATGTTTCCTTGAGATTGAGTTTAGTGTCCCACCTTTATCCTAGCTTCTCTCTGTGTCACTTTCTCTGCCTTTCTCCCTGTATCTATCTCTTTCTATGTATGTATCTCTCTCCCCTCTCTTTGTCTACCTTTTTTTCCCCTTTTTTTTGGTTTTTCGAGACAGGGTTTCTCTGTGTAGCCCTGGCTGTCCTGGAACTCACTCTGTAGACCAGGCTGGCCTCGAACTCAGAAATCCGCCTGCCTCTGCCTCCCAAGTGCTGGGATTACAGGTGTGCGCCACCACGCCCGGCTTTGTCTATCTTTCTCAGAGAACTGTAGTCCAGTCTTTGAAATTAGTAAGCAGTATAAAAAATAGTGCAGTGAAATAACCATCAACCACATTCACCAACATGTTTCATTGTTTGGGATTTCCAATACCATTAGCCAAATCTCCTTAAGTGTGTAATTTACCTAATAACTTTCATTATTATATTCATATGTGTGCAACCCTTGCTAGAACACGTTAATACTCAAGTACTTGAATTTTCTAATTTCAGAGTCATTCCAAAGTTATGCTGTTTTATAATTATTCTGTATAGAGACATGTACCATAAGGATGAAGTGAATTATTCGAGTCCTACAAATGTTGCTAATGATCGTTACCTCCTCCACACCCTCCTCCTCTCTTTTGGACTAGCTTGATACAAGTCTGATACCTACCAAGGATTCTGCAGCCTGCCTAAGTGTGCAGAGATCCAAGTTAGCTACCTTTGCTACCCTTCCGGGTTCCCCACCATTCTGGTAGCCCAGGCCCTATGGCTGATTCACAGGGACTTTCATCTCACTTCCAAAATCTCTCCCTCCTTTGGAGATTCACCAGATGCTAGCCCACTTCTTACCACAGACACCATGGCAGCCTAGAGACCCAAAACTCTGCCACATTCCTGAATGGTACCCTAAAGCTGCCCCTCTGGCCTTGAAATAAGGAATAGTCCACATGTTCAAGGGAAAAATTTCCCAAACTCTGTGACCATGTCACTGAAAGTATCAAGATGCATCTGAGAAGCAGAAGATCTGGGACAGAGGCTATAATCCAAAATACCAGACAAAAATAAAAGTTGACATCCCAGTCCTGATATGGACTAGTCCCCGCCTGATTATTGCAAATTCCTCTGTTGAAAAAAGAGAGGTGAATTGAACAACATCAAAATAATAATAAAAGAAGAAATATCAACACAGAAATAAAAGAAACATAAAAAAACCAGGACATGGATGATCCACAATTGTCAACCCAGACTATTATACCCAGCAAAAATATTTATTTAAATTTATTCCCAGCAAAAATATCGATTTAAATTTACACCCAGCAAATGTATTTATGTAAATTTATACCCAGCAAAAGTATCCATTTAAATAGAAGAATAAATAAAAACAGATTAAATCAATTTATGACGAATAAGCCAGCTCTAAAGAGAATACTAGGATAAATACTTTAGCTTGAAGAGGGACACATATACAAAAAAGGTTTCAGGAAACAAACAATGCCATGACATGTAATCAAAAGAGCTCTGAAAACAAGAATGGCAAAACCAACAAAACATCAGGAATTAATACATATCTTTCATTAATAACTGAGCATCAGTACTCTCAATTCCCTAATAAGAGACATAGACTAACAGACTGTTTTTAAAAAACAAGATCCACCTATTTCCTGATTCCAAGAAACATTTCTCAGTATTAACAACAAATACACCTTTAGAGTAAAAGGAAATGCAAACAGGAAACAAGCATGTAGAACTAGCCTAATATCTGACATATATCTGACTTCAAACTCAATTAGTCAAAAGAGATAAAGATGGATACTTCATATTCAGTAACTGTAAAACCCACCAATAGGATACTACAATCCTAAGCATATATGCACCATACACAGGGTTATTTATGTACATAAAAACAATTTTAGACATAAACCCATAGATTGATACCAATTCAGTCATAATTTCTGATTTTAATACCCCCACTCTTATCAATAGGACATCCATAAAAAAATCTAAGCTGAGAAATTCAGGTATTAAATGAAATAATCAAATGGACCTAACATATACATAGACAACCCAAACACTAAAGACCATTTTTCTTAGCAACTCATGTAACTCTCTCCATAACTGACCACATATTTGAAATAGAACAATGCAAGTTTCAATAAACATAGGAAAATTGAAATAATATCCTGCACTCTATCTGACTACAATGGAACAAAGCTGGATATCAAAAGCAATAGAAACTACAGAAAGTGTACAAACTCATGGAGACTAAAGAACATACCACTGAATAATAATTGTGCCAACAATCAATCAAGAAGGAAATTCAAAAGATTCCTAGAATTGAATGAAAATGACCCAACATAGAAAAATGTATAGAACACAATGAAGGTAGCCCTAAGAGAAAAGTTTATTACATTATGTGCCTACATCAAAAATTATAAAATCTCAGTTAACAATGTAATGATGCAACTGAGAGCCTTTGGAAACCATGAATAAACAAGTCAAAAGGTAGATAGGAAACAATAACCTAAATCAGAGGTGAAACTAATGAAGAAACATATAAACAAAACCCCAACAACACAAAGATTTAAGTACTAGGTGATAGGAAATGAAACCTTCAAAGGGAGAGCTATGTCAGTGCTTACAGCTTCCCTTTAATGGCTATTTTTTTTTTAGTGATGTTCCAGTAACTATGTTATTTTTTTATGTACTTTACTTTTTAGCAAAATTATTAATTTTTATAATTTAACAAAATACATTTTTACTTTTCATCCAATAGATGGTTTATCAATTTTTATTATCATAGGTATCTATCTGGTTTGTCATGAATAGTTGATAATCTCCCCAAGCTATCACGAGACAGGTCCACAAATGCCCAAGGTCCAGCATGTTCATTTGCTCTCTCAGAAATGGATTATGCCAACCAGGATTCCTGGTATGTCATAGGGGAAGCAGTATTAAAAGACTATAATATAGGTGGCCCTAAAATGACTTAGCGGGTATGCTTAGAGAAATTATCTTAGTTCTTCATGAACAGAATGTGGGAAAGCAGATCAGACTAGAATAGCCAAATAGTCCTCAAAATGGCTGATGCTCAGAATCAGCTGGGAAACCTAACAAATACAAGGTCTCTAACCTCAGCTAAGGCATGTTGAAAATTAGGCTCAGAGATAAGTCCAAAATATGAGAAAGAGTATCAGAAAAGGCGACATTAAACACAGATGCCAGGTCACAGCTGTTAAGTGCCATCAGTTTCAGGATCTTGTCATCTGGTACAATAGATAAGGAGTTTCTTATTGTTTCAATAAAGTAAATTTAAAAAACTCACAATCCTATTATAAGAATAATTATATAATCTGTTTCTTCAGTTTTCTATGTAGGTGTATGAATATAGGTTTGTACAGCTATTTATCTGTTTAAAAACAGAACCATAAACTGATAATATCATCTATATCATCTTTCTCTGATTTTTGGATCTTATTCTTCAACGCCCTTTCCAGTTGCTATATGCTATCCTATTTAACTTCTCTATTTATTCACAAAATTCATCATGTTTTTGTGTTTCATTTTAATTTTAAAACTTTTACCAGTTTTTATCAATATTAACATGCGATAGTGGTGGTGGTGGTGGTGTGTGTATGTATACATGTGTGATGTGTATTGGAATAGGTGAGCATGTGCAATAGTACACACGTGAACCTCAGAGGATGACTTTGGGATATCAGCCATAAAATTGTCCACCATGGGTTTGGGGGGAACCATCTGTCTTCAGTCCTTAGTAAAAATGACAATAACACAGCGATTGTCTTCCTGGAAAATTCTTTGCATGCTTCATTAATGGTGAATATTGCAAGAAAAGTCTAAGAAATGTAATGACTGAGTAAAGGGAGAAACTGAATATTCTCTTGGGAGAGCACAGAATTTTAAAAGACCTTCCTATCCCTTTGAAGCATGGGCAAATGCAGGGCACATGGAAATGAAGTCAGTGTTCCTGGAGAGGGGAAGTATTGAGAATTGTTTTAAGAGAGTCATAAATTTAACTTCAACGTGTAGGTCAGATAACAAATGTAACTTTCAAACATGCTGCTTCAAAAGGTAGCAGCCACATGACAATATTTGACAGCACACTGGGGGAGATTCAACACAAAATTTTGTGCATTTCTCTGTGAGATAGAGAGCTCAGGAATGACTTTTAATTATCTGAGTAAAGAATTTTGAACTCAGGATGTCTGCTAATATTGACTGAAACAATCAAGACATCTGTTTGTCCTGGACAAGAGAACTAGACTGTGCATTAGTACTGAACATTTCTACAATACATTAAGCAGTTGTTGAGTGTTGACTGTGTGTTAAGGGACAGATTGTTTAGACGTTCCAGAAGCAGGTTCTATCTCTGCCTCAAGGATCATGTTCTCCACCAGGCGTATAGAACTACATGTGCTAATTTGGTGTTCAGGGTCCTGTCATGTACCATAAGCACAACACCCTAAACTGAGTAAAAGAGCAACCCCCCTCTTTGCAAAGACATAAATCATTCCTTGAAATAGAATGCAAAAGGAAAGGTGGCAATAAAAAGATCAGTAAGAGAAACCTAATGAATAACCCGTCTGGAATCTATTAGATTGTTCTGTTACCAAATAAGGGCAAGCAGCAGCAGACATCTATCCAATCCATTATCTGTGTTTCTAGAACCCACTGGGTGGTCCAGTTGTAAAGTGTTCCCAGTCACCCTGAGTGGCGCTAAGTTCTTGTCAGTGAAGTAGCCATGTTTTACTGAGATACAATATTCCCTCTTGGCATGAAGAGAATGGATAAAGTAAAGGAATTAAAGCTCAAGTGAGCTAATACTAACGTTTTTGTGAAAACACATAATACTTGGTCAAGTATATAAGCTCCCTAATGAGCACAGATGCAAATCCTGTAGTGACAATTTGAAGCATTACTCCACTGTGTGTGGGAGATTTCTGTTCCACTCTGGACTCATGGCTTCCCAAGACTGCATTTATTGTTTATTGTGAAATATCACCAAAAGTTCAATGATGTCACTTTGGAAGTTCAATGGGTGAGCATCAAATGATTCAATTAATATTCAGAGTGCTGGCTTAAGAGAGTCTGGGTAGAATAACCTGTCTTCCCTGTCATGAGCCTTATTTCAGCACAAGGTGTCTTTACTATGATAAGCAGTGTTTAACTTCTGCTTGTTGTACAGTCATAACCTCTTGGGCATGATCACGCATCACAAGCGTATGGCTTCACATCTTCTGGTGACAAAGAAGATGATGAATGAGGGACAGCAGCTGTCTGTAGAGACTGGCAGGACCCATCACCTGGGCCTGCCCTGAAGTAATCCATGGTGATCATTGAACAGTACTACACTGGGCAGGTGCATGCACATCTTCTTTTAAAGACTTCTGAGGATGGCTCCTTTCAGACCCCTGTGAAGATCCATGCCATGGATTCAGATAGTCATCCAAAGAGGATTCATTCCTTAATCCTCTGAGTATCTAGTTTTCTTTTTTCTTTTTCTATATTCTTTGTTTACATTCCAAATGCTTTCCCCTTTCCCAGTTCCCCCCTCACCATATGTCCCATAAGTCCTCTTCCCTCTGCCCATTCCCCAATCACCCCCCTCCCATTTCTCTGTCCTGGTACTCCCCTACAATACTGGATCAAGCCTTTTCAGAACCAGGGCCCTCTTCTTTCTTCTTCTTGAGAATCATTTGATATGCTTATTGTGTCTTGAGTATTCAGAGCTTCTGAGCTAATTAATATCCACTTATCAGTTATTGCATTTCATGTGTATTCTTTTGTGATTGGGTTACCTCACTTAGGATGATATTTTCCAGTTCCAACCATTTGCCTAAAAATTTAATGAATTCATTGTTTTTAATTGCTGAGTAGTACTCCATTGTATAAATATACCACATTTTCTGTACCCATTCCTCCATTGAGGGACATCTGGATTCTTTCCAGCTTCTGGCTATTATAAATAAGGCTGCTACGAACATAGTGGAGCATGTGTCCTTGTTGCATGTTTCCTATGTGTTACGGTTTGAATTGGAGCTCCCCGCCCACTGCCCACCCACAGGCTTGTATGTGGGGGTTGGTTGCCAGCTTGCAGGCTTTCAGGAACTGATTCTGTCATGGCATTGCATCCGTTGGAACTGGAGTTACAGACCACTGTTTGCCACCATGTTGGTGCTGGGCACTGAGTCTGAGTCCCCTGCAAGACTGGCAACTTCTCTTCACCCTGAACCATTTCTCTAGTCTCTTGATTTCTTTCTCATGAGAAGATAAAAACAATCGAAGTCTATGAATGGGCAGAGCTTTCTAGTTTAAGAGAGCACAGTAAAGAGGAAACATCAAGCATCAAAGTTGGCATATAGTAACCGTAACATATGTCTAATACCAAAGGCAGCCTTTGTGATCTTGCCCTCAGGGATCCTGGAAGAGTTTTAGGAGTTTAATGAACTCCAGAAGCTTCATTCAGAAAGTTAATGGTAGTTAATGCATAGAGAGGCTTCATGAACCCCTAAAAATTCTGTTCACTTGTCAGAAGATTTATTTTTAAATGAGATGGACATTAAATCATTTTATTACGTAAGTAGAACACAAATTCCTGAAGTGGATGTGAAAATTTTGGAACCTACAGATTTCACTAAATAATATTTTTAGTAAAAGTCTCACAAAATAGGTGTCAGTGTTTGTTCAGACTAGATTTAGAAAAGCTACTTCTTAGCTTTTATCTTTTTCTTTTCCTTCTAACTATGTCATGAAAATGGGATCCAGCAGCCGGCCTGCGTTTTTGGCACACTTGGCATTAATTAGGGCACTCAGCAGACTCCCAAGATGGATTCGCCAGCTGTAAATATTCCTCCAGGGCTCCCACTCCTGTCAGATGCAAATCGTAACATCTTGGCACATGTATCATGTCCTCTGGAAGACTTCAGGGTTCACAAAGTGAAACTGCAAACGCCTTCCATCCTTGGTCGTTAAGGCCAGCAGGAGCTCAATGCCCCTGCCATTTTAACAGAGCTTCCTCATTAACAGCGCACACAGTCGAACTGGGGCTCGGTCAGTCCAGAGGGCAATGATTCCTTTCTCCTTTTAATTATAATGTGGCTTCTCTAAAGCAGCTTTGGAGGGATCACAACCTGTCCAGCTCCCACCAAGCATCGCAGTCCACTGCTCAGGCCCGGGCTGACTGCTGCTACCTACCCTCTTCTGCACTGCAATTTCCACTGCTCAGTTTGAAAACAACCAATCTCAGAAAGCCAAGAGGCTCCAACAGAACCACCTCTCTCTCCAACTCAACAGGCAAATGCAGAAGCTTGTGTGGGTCACTTCAGTTCTTCCGTCCTGATTTGGATAGAAAATTCGCCTTCCTAGCAATCGACCTGCTACACACTCCTCTCCATACCACAACTCTCCTTTCACAAGTGTTTTAGAGAGAAAGAAAACTTGGGCTGTTCAGGAGCACCTGGAGAAACACCAGAAGAGGAGGAGGAGAGGTGGACTTAAAGTTAGAGCAGTTACTGGGTACGATGACTGTGGCACGCAGAGTTTCTCCACACAGCAGGAAGACAACACTATCAATCTCTTGGACCATGATTGTATCCAGTGAGTTCAGCCACTGCTCAGGGTGGGACCCCATTCTTCCCTACATCACGAGTGCCCCACACAGAGTGAAGGGCAAGGGTCTGGGTTCCTTTTACTGCACCAAAACCAAAGAAATAAAGCCAGCCTTCAGCGTCCATCTCAGCCTCTTCTTCCATTAAAGTCCCCTTATTACCTTGGCTATGTCCCATTTTACTCTGATTGATACTAAACACACACACACACACACACACACACACACACACACACACACACACACATTTATATGCAGATATAAATAGACACATATATCTTACACACATATACACATATATACACACATGTATATACATATGTATACATACATAGTGCCTTAGTCAGGGTTTCTATTCCTGCACAAACATCATGATCAAGAAGCAAGTTGGGGAGGAAAGGGTTTATTCAGCTTACACTTCCACACTGCTGATCACCAAAGGAAGTCAAGACTGGAACTCAAGCAGGTCAGGAAGCAGGAGCTGATGCAGAGGCCATGGAGGGATGTTCCTTACTGGCTTGCTTCCCCTGGCTTGCTCAGCTTGCTTTCTTATAGAACCCAAGAATACCAGACCAAAGATGGTACCACCCATAAGGGGCCCTCTTGCCTTGATCACTAATTAAGAAAATGCCCCACAGCTGGATCTCATGGAGGCACTTCCCCAACTGAAGCTACTTCCTCTGTGATAACTCCAGCCTGTGTCATGTTCACACACAAAACCAGCCAGCACACATAGACATTCATGCATGTATATATATATATATATATATATATATACACACACACACACACATACACATATATACACATACATACATACATGCAAACACACATATGCTATGTTGTAATGTTTTAAGTCATGCATATATATGTATATATGCATATATGTATGTATATATGTGCATATATATGTGTATATATGTATATATGTATATATATATATATATACATATATACATATATATGCATATATATATATATATGGAGAGAGAGAGAGAGAGAAGTGATCAGCCTAGGGCAACCATTGTATCTCCTACATTATAGTTCAATCATTCCTTTGGATTAAAGCAATCAAACTTCTCCCCTGTGTTCTGAGACCTGCACTGCATTATGAAATGTATCCGCCTTGCTGTGTCAGGCAAACAAGGAGCTTATTCTCCTTCCAAACTACGCCATGGCACCCATGGCCAGTTTTTCCCTCTCCCCTTCTTCTCTCCTCCTCTGTTAATGCCTACTGTACTTCGACTGCCATGACAACAACCCACTGCCTCAGTGGTCACACGTCAATGTGCATCTTTTAAAATGATAGCTTAAAACAGAAAGAAACAAAACCTAATGGAATTGAAACTAGAAACCGAAACAGCTCTGTATCCTCTTTCATGACTCCCATGTCCCTTTTCCGGGATCACACCCTCCCTCAGCTGTTGGTATTATCCTCCCGTGGTCTTCTTTCTAAATTTTACGTGGTACCCACCCTGAGACTTGTTTAGACATATACATGCATTCATTATAGGCTAGGATCCACCTGAGAATAAACTAGCAGTTTTTGTTTTGTTTTCCTGAGTTGGGATAACCTTGATTAATATTATACCTTCTAGGCCCCTCTGTCTCCCTGAAAAGCTCTTGGTTTAGATTCTCTTTGCAGCTGAGTAATAGTCCATCTTGTATATGTACCACATTTTCAGTAGCCATCTGTCAGCTCAGGACTTCCAGGCTGCTTCCGTTCCTTGCTATAATAAGTAGATCAGCAATAAGCATGGATGTACACATACCTTTTTGGTGTGATATGGAGTTCTCTGGGTATTCGCCCAGAGTGGTAGGTATGTCTGGATCATAGTACAGTTCTGTTTTATCTTTATTGAGGCACCTCTAGAGTGCTTTCCTCAATGGCTGCACTAACCTGTTCTCTCAGCAGTTAATGAAAGTCACTCATTCCCCATATCCTCTCCCGCCTTTGGTAACAAATTTCCATTCTTGCCCACTAGGAATGTTGACCATTTTAAATATGGGGTTATTGGTCCTTTGTGCCTCTTTCTTTGAAGACTGCAAATATCATGAGCTCATTCTTTGATGCTTAGCATTTGCAGTTCTTTGTAAACCCTTTGTATATCAGCCCCTTGTCTAACATACAGCTGGTGAAGATGTCCTGCATCCCAGGAGTGGTTTGCGTCTCTGGAAGTGTCCTTTTCTATGCAGGGGCACTCTGAATTTCATGTTGTCCCATCTGTTGATACCCGGGGATGGTCCCTATGTTAGTGAGGCACTCTACAGGAAACTCTTGCCCATCCCACACAGACTTCAAGAATATTTCCTGTGTTTTCCCCTGGCAGTCTTAATGTTTCTCTTTGATTCACTTTAAGTTGATTGTTTTTTGTACAAGATGAAAGATGCAAGTCTGATTTGATTTTCCTGCAGGTGGGAATCCAGGTTTCTCTGTTTGTTACAAAGGTTGTCTTTTGCCTCCTTCATCACTGATTGGGTGTCCATAGCTTTCTCTGTTTATTACTGGGCCATCTATTTTCCTCCAGTTGTCTAACTATTTCTTTGCAAATTTCAGGCTTTATCATTATGGTTCTGTAGGATAATTTGCATCACAACACCTCCAGCTATGTTTCTACTCCTTAGGATTGCTTTAGCTATTTATCTTCCTTTGTGGTTCTACTGGAATTCTTGAGTTGCTCCTTCTTAGATCTGGGAAGTACAGCATCAGAATTTTGATGGATATTGCACTGAAACTGTTGGTTCAATTTGGTACAGTAGCCATTTTCATAATATGAGTTCTGCTAATGCATGATCATGAAAAATCTTTCCACTATCTAGTGTCTTTTTCTTCTTCTCCTCCTCCTCTTCCTTCTTATATTTTATGGTTGTGAGCCTAGCCTTTAACAGCTGAGCCATCTTTCCAGCCCCTCCTCCTCCTTCTTTATGGTAGATATGTGAATGGGACTGTCTGAGTATTGAAGTTTTGAAGACCATTTTTGTATTACAAAAGAATCCAACATGTATTAATCCTTTGAGATGGTGATGTGAAGTTGGATTTTCTTTTGAAAATGTTATTGACCATTTGTGCATCAGGAATTAGACACAAATGATCATGGAAGGCATCTGAGTGGCACATGGATAGTGATGGCCATTTGTCAAGCTGTCAAAAGCATCCTGTTTCCAGATGTAAAGAGCAACCCTTGCAACTCTTCAGCTCTTATATGACCCACTTAGAAAAAAACAATGTAAACAATTTTATTTTTAGGAAAAGGGTTTTGTAATCTAAAAATTTTCCCTTTCATCTTCTGTTTAAAGCTGTAGTAAACCAATCTATTGTCATGCTATTCAATATGCAAACTATAAACCATAAAGTATGATTTATAATAAAGTATATTTTTTTCTAAGAACCTGGTACCTCTTATTATGTCCTGCTGTTGTCAATACGTTTACTATATATTAGATAGCTAAATTTCAAAAAATGAGAGAGTTGGGTGAGAAGACACATGCATATTATGCCAGGACTCAGGAGACCGAGGCAAAGGGACGGCACATTTGATGACAGCCTGGCTTATACAGTGACAACCTATCTCAAAAATAAGGACAGGAAGGAAGGAAGGAAGGAAAAAAGGAAAGAAGGGAGGGAGGGAGGGAGGAAGGGAGAGAGGGAGGAAGGGAGGGAGGAAGGAAGGGGAACCATGAAAACCTAAATCAAAAAAGAGTAGATACATCATTTCTTTTATGTCCTTGACAGACTGCTTGCCTGACTGGTCCTTTCTAACTCTTTTTGTGAAATTCCATCTTCCTTGGGGCAAGGATCCATTGCACATAGTTTCCATACCCAAGGTACACTGTAGCCTGCTATCCATATGCAGCTATTCATTAACATTTCCCTGCCAAATGTGAAAAATAAAGAGTTGCAGAGTTGCAAGGGCCGCTTTTACATGTGAAAGCAAGGCGCCTTGGACAGCTTGACAAATAGCCATCGCCGTCCATGGGCCAGGCACGGGAGGTGCAAAATGTACTTGACCTACTTGCATTTGATGAGTGAACCCTCAGAAGGGTAAACAGAAATGTTACAAGTAATTACAGGACAGTGCACAGCGGCTACTGGGAAGAGCAAGGGGTGAGCAGTTCTGTTTTTAGAATCCTGTGCAGGCTGCTTGGGAAGGAACACAACACTCGTTTTCATTCCTGTCTCCTGGGGTCCCCCAAATCAGTCAAGCAATATATTCAATGCTCCCCACAAACATCTTACATTTTTACCTCTATAATGAAAAATGATACTCTAGTAGTAATTTCGGTGATGAAGAAAAAAATTAAATCTCTTGCTGATTCCTAATGTGTTTTTAATAATCTGATGCGATATCAAGTAAAACATACGCTAGCATGACTGCCAAAGGTTTTATTATTTTGTAGAAGGTTCATGCAAGAGGCTCTCCTTAAAGCTGTCCAAAACCCCCAAGAAATTCACACCCCCTGGCTTAAAGTCATTAGCATGCAAAACACACTTTTCAAGTACTTGAGATTTGATTTGGGAATAAAATGAAGATTGCGTCTGAGGCCTATCATGTTAGCTCATTAGCAGGCCTCCATGACTGGTTTGCAATTGGCAGGTACCAGCTAATCTGTGGTCCCAGAATCATTCTCGCCTGTCCTACATCTGGGACTGGCAAAGCATTATTGAAAAGAATGGTTCTCTAATAATTGTGGTGAATCTATAAATGGTGTGGGACCAGACTGCAGGTCTTTACATACCATCGATTTCAATTTCTTTTGCATCTGTCTATGTCTATAGCTTTCTAATCTATACCTCTATATCTGTATCTTCTATCTTTACATTCATAAGTTGAAGTTCAATAGTTTGCCATGGCCTGTAGTGTTTCAACAAAACTAGTCTCTTCCATGGGGTGCTCAGCTTTCAATGGGATAAGTATATTTTATTTTTCCTCCTGAGGTTTTAGGGATCATTATATAAGAGTAGACAAAAACCATAATTAAGAGCCAGAAGAAGTAGACAGCTACAACCGATGTGCAATCGATGTCATGTGTGTTATTGTACACATGAACTCGCAGCTGCTAGGACAAGACTTGCACACACAAGACCTGCACAAGATGAAGCACCCCAGCCTGCGTCAGGGAGGAGTTCATAAAGTGCCTGCCCTGCCCCACAGACTGAGGAGTGCCAAATGGCTGCCACGGTAGGAAGAGTTGGTTTTCTTCAGAGACAGATGCCCTGGGAGTCTCGCCATGCTCTAAGAGATGGTCCTATAGCCATGAACACATAGGCAGGACTGCATAGACTCTGGGTTTTAATTAAAAAGGAACACAGGAGGTTGAGAGGGAAAAGTGGTTGGGGAGCTAGGAAGGAGTTGTAGGGCAGGGAAGGGGGAAGTGGAGTTGATCAAAACAAATTCATGTATGAAATTCTCACACCATAAGCTTACAAGGAGAAGTCTCTACCAAGCCTGGAGAGAAATAGTTATACAGTAAGGTAGTTTTTTATATGAATGTACTAACCTTTTAAATATGCTATAGTAGTGAGACTTGAAAATGCTGAAGAAAGCATTTCTATTTCCCCCTCTCCTGTGTGTGTGTGTGTGTGTGTGTGTGTGTGTGTGTGTGTAGGTGAGAGGACAGCTTACAGGAGTCTGTTCTCTCTCCTACTATGTGGATCTGAGGAATTGAACTCAGGTGGTCAGGCTTGGTTGGGAGCCTTCTTACCCAATGAGCATCCCAGCAGGCAAGGATTTAATATTTGAAATTTAAAAAAAAAATGGAAAAGCGTATTATATAAAGTTGACCTTCCAATTTTAACTATTTGACTGCAATTAACAATAGACATAACAATAGAAATAAACCTTTAAGAGGAAAAGGTTTAGATGGATTAGAGTAGTTACTTTTTCCTCCCACTTTTGAACTGAAGCTATGGAAGGAGATAGTTCTCAGGCAAGACTTCTCAGTTGCCCAAACAGCATCATCTTGTCTCTTCAGTTGTGGTGAACACATGGGCACTGTCTGTGTTACGGAGCTAATGGCAAACCTAGCAGGGAGATGCACAGAGAGCGCTTGGTGTGGAGGAGGGTGTGCAGCAGACATTCGTAGCTCTGCCTCGGTTCATTCACACCAATGCCAGATGCCACAGCACTGGGCACTGATTTGCAAACTGATAGGTCATGTCGCTTTTGCCCTGGTCTCCTGGTGTTCTCTTCGTGCAGCAAGGGTAAGCATCCCTAAATCAGACCATATTCTCCATTGCCCCAGTACCTTCTGCTGGCTCCCACCTCTTGGGGGTAAATCCCAGGACCAGGGAGGCCCTGCAAGACGTTGCCTCATCAGCCACACGCTCTGTCCTTAACTGCTGCTGTTCTCCTCCCCTTCTAAACACTGCCCTGCCTCGGGTTCATGGACCTTTAGGAGGGCTCTGTCTGGGCTGTCAGAAATGATGCTCTTCATCTTCACCCCAAATGTGAGCATATCTCGGAGGAACCTGAGGACTCCCTTTTGTCCTGCTAGATATCCCCACAGGAAACACTCTTGCTAGTGAGTCATCCTTCACTGTCACCCTCCTCCAGCTAGAATGTGCCCAGTGTGGGGAGGCTTTCTTCTGTTTGTTTTCCTGCTGTATCCTAGTTGCCTGGACCAGTGCCTGGCACGGGGATGGGATCCGGTGCCTGTGAGTTTACGTGGTTGGTTTTGTGGTAGTGTTAGCGGAAGAGTCCTGCTTTTCCAGACCCTGTAGCTTCATTTTATTTTCAAGAGGTGATGGATGGCCCCTCATTCAGGAAACACAAACGGCATGTAAACCTAATTCAGATACACCAACTCCGAGACCAAAAATAGCTTCTTCTCCATTCACATTCCAAGTCTGTAACATAATATAGATTGTACTCACTAAGCAGATTTTGAACAATACTTTTTTTTTTTTTTTTTTTTTACTGTCTAGGGCAATGCTACTCAATTCGTTTCCTGGACTGCAATATGAGTATTCCCCAAACACCTGTCAGAAGTATAGGTTCATCATCTCTGCCCCAGGCCACAGGGGTGGAGCTTAGCATCCTATGCTTTCATAAGCCTGTGGGTGATCCTGGGGAGCCCCAAGCCGAACAACCATGGCTCCTTCCAGTCCCTTGATTTCTTATTAGCGAACTTAAGAGAATAGAGATGGTGTCCCCCAGAGAAGCAGGTTCATTCGGAGAAAGAGAAATCCATTGTAGGATCCGCAGGCTCTGAAGGGTCACAGAAGCATCCCAAGACACGGATTATGAGCAAATTCTAAAGGCAAAGAGGAATCTATGAACTGTTTCTATACAAACACCATGGGACAGGATGCCCTGTGGCAGCCCCAGTGTACATTACTGGCGGACACAGCCAGTGCTAGGCAGGTGTCCATGGAAAGACACCATTTTGGAGTCAGTATAGCATAATGGAGGTCCTGATATAACCCTGTTACTGACTTTTAAAGTTCTTTAAAGTTCAGAGCTATGTGCACAGGGTCTTCTACTCAGACTTGTCTCAACTATTCTTTGGGTCCCAAGAAGAATTGGACTTCACTGAAACATTGACCAGTTCCATGGTACAAACAGTAAAAGTGTGTTTTATTGTAAATCATCATAGGACCTCTCTTAGATTAGACACCTTCTCCTGTTTACAAACACCTGAGAGGCACTCTCTTGGACTGCAGACATTTTTTTTTGTAATAAAGAGTTAAACTGCTTTTTCTGGAAGAGAAGAGAAAAGAAAAGAGAAGAGAAGAGAAGAGAAGAGAAGAGAAGAGAAGAGAAGAGAAGAGAAGAGAAGAGAAGAGAAGAAAGGAAGAGAAGAGAAGAGAAGAGAAGAGAAGAGAAGAGAAGAGAAGAGAAGAGAAGAGAAGAGAAGAGAAGAGAAGAGAAGAGAAGAGAAGAGAAGAGAAGCAGACTCTCCACTCTGGTCCACACATGCACAGTGTCTGTAAAGCAGGCAGAAAGTTGGTGTCTTTGCCTTCATTTGGCATCTGTCTCTGTTACTGCCATATAATAGTAGATCAGATTCCCACTCAACTCTGTGTGCAGACATGATGCTCACATGAAGACTGGCTGGACCAAGCGGCTCCTGCTCACCCTTCAAGGTTGAAGACAAAGTACGAGTAATGAAGGGGCACACCACCAGCATATTACTTAATGGCTTTCTTTCCCCGTGCTTGGATGCAGACTAAGAGAAAGGAACCACCATCCTCGTGTTCTGGACACAGCACAGCCCTACAGGCAGCTCACCCTTTTGTGTCACTGGTGCCTAAGTAAAACCAATTATTCTATGAAAGGGACCATGAAGCTCCCTGTCCTGGCTCACCAGCGAAGCAGGAGCTAGTATCTCATGATACAGAAAGAACTGGCCCTGCAATTATAGGACTTCTCCAGGGTCTCACAGAGCCAGCCCTGAGAACCAGGCTGAAGTGTTAGCAAGGCTGATTAATTAACTCTGTCTACCACTGCCCCTGCTCTAACTCCTCCTCTATTTATGCTTGAGGCTCATGTCAGAATCCTGAGGTCAGATCTGAAGATGCTGTTCCCGTTTTCACATTACAGCTACAGTGGCTACAGTGACTAAATCCCTTCCTTGATTGTCAGCATGGCTTTCTTGCTTTGGTTTCTGGATTAAAGGGCCACGTGTGTGTGTGTGTGTGTGTGTGTGTGTGTGTGTGTGTATACAGATGATTATTTCGTTCTTATTCTTGTTGAGAAAATGAGTAGAATGTTTGAGTTTTGCTCAAAAATAAAAATAAGTGTATATTTTTAAAAGAAAGTTTAAATATCACATTATTGAATTAGTTGATTGATCTACTAATAAGCTGATTTGGCCAATAAACATCTGAAAAGTAGGAAGAATAAACTATTTTAATGCAATGTTTAACTCTCAACAACACACTTTGTACAAAACATATATGGTCAATCTATTGATGAACAAGACATATATATTTTTTGTTGATGTTTATATAACTCCTATTTCACTAAACATCCATTGGTAACTCACAAATTAAAGAAATCTTAACTCTGTGATTTGTGGATTTGCTAATATGACACATTCAGACCATTTGTTTTAACTATGGAAATACCATAGGTGCTCCACACCATACCTTAAAGTCAGCTGTTCTTTCTATTTTTCATAACCTCATATGTGACAACCAGTCATGTGTACAGGTATCATAGGAGATGCATCTCTTTAGGCTCCCTCATGTCCATGAAGCTCTAGAATTGCTGTCTGTGGCAGGTTCAATAGACTGACATCTGCAGAATTATGTACGAACCACCAAACAGCCTACACCTTACCCATCATTCCATCCTG
The DNA here is from genome assembly GCA_964023405.1 of Apodemus agrarius. Taxonomy (NCBI): domain Eukaryota; kingdom Metazoa; phylum Chordata; class Mammalia; order Rodentia; family Muridae; genus Apodemus; species Apodemus agrarius. The sequence continues at coordinate 40,160,817 of OZ030027.1, forward strand.
TCAGCTCTACGACTTTAACTCACATTGATTGTTGGTCAGAATATGAGCATATTACAGTCCTAATTTCTTAAGACACTTTTCCTACTAAATGGGGCTTTATCTGCTGTTTATGTTGCTTGTGTCCATCAAACCAGTCAGCATTGCAATCCCCAACAGAACCGACTGCTTGTTTTCTGAGGGCCAATATAGGACCCTCACATATTTATTTGGCCTCAGACCCTTTCTTTCCTGAGGTAAGAAATTCTTCAGCAGGACTTACAGTCTAAGGACAGACAAGTCTGCACAGGCTTTGAAGGCTGTCAAAATCCTGTCCTTAAGCAATCGTTTTTGGGGGGTGCATGTGTTAAGTTGTAAGTTCAAGGCACCGCCCTTGTCGGAGGTCACTGTTCCACTCTCCCTATCCTCTTGCTTCCCTGGGGAGCCATCCTGGTGGCTGCCCTCATCTAGCTCTCTTTGATTTCAGGACCTCTTTGTCCTGGGTGTCCTTTCCTTTATGAGATGAGTTCCCATTTGTCTGTCATAGTTAGGGTCTATATCCCTAACTTCTGGGGCAATCCATTCCCCTATGCAGCTACAGCTGGGAACTGTGCTGTTGTTTACTACAAGACCATTTATGTTCTTAAAAATCAACTAGACTGTAGGTGTTAATGTTAACAAGAGGCATTTTCTATTATTTTAAGCTTCCATCTTCCTGGCCTCAGGATCTCTGATGCTGAGAAAACATGCTAGTTCAGGCCTACCTGTATCTATGTGGGAGAAGAAATAAACTACTCTAGAGAGACAATTATTGGTTTTTACCTGTGTGCATAGCCAAAATTACTGCTGTTCTACAATTACTTATTCATATTAGATAATACAAGTTTAATGAAATATATCAATATCATCAATGTAACAAAACAGTGACTGTGAGCTAGGGTTTGATTCTCTAGACTTTACCTAATCTAAACACAAACATGATATGAAGACATGAAACCCTTGGGATCTCAGGAGTGGGATTAATATCATAAAAATGAATTCATAAATGATCACTACAATCAAACAGGAGAATATTTCACCTGAAATGTATAGGAGCTCAGATAATATATACCTCAAAATACATTTCTGGCGTGAGAATTATTTTGAGCCACTGTAGTTTGAGCCAACATTTGCTTTTGTTTTATTAAGGCTTTGAATCCCTTTTGCAACATGAAGGCATGTTCCTCATATCCTCGTGAAAGACACCAACAAGATGCCTTCTGAGGAACAGAAGCCAGGCCCTCCCAGATTTCACCTCCCGGGACCTCCACTTTGAATCGTCCAGCCTTCAGGACTGTGAGGGAGACACCCCCGTGCACTAGACATGTCCTGGCTTGAGCATTTGCTGCTAGATAAAGTCTCGGATACGACTTCACATATTTACAAAGGAAAGAGCTTGAAATGAATTGGAAGGGGCCTTTCATGCCAGTGAGTGTACTGACATTATGACCCGGGGGGGGGGTGCAGAGAGTGTGGAAAGAAAATAAAAACTGAAAAATATCCTTGCCTTGCCTTTTATAACCTTCTCTACATCATTGAAAACAGTCAAGGAAGACACCGTTAAGACAGTAAGAAATTATAGAAAAGCAAAGTATGAGGCAGACATTTGTGTACCTAGCTCTATACAACCTCTGACATAGCTTGTCACATGTCTTTAACATCTTAGCTCCTCAAAGGAGAAACATATAACTTATAACACGGCCCAAGCATCATGAGCGTCCCTTACGTCCACTCACTGTCTACAACTGTGCTTCCTCGGGTTGTCTCCCTGTGGTGACTTGAGAGATTCCAGCCACAAACATGCAAAACACCAAGTAGGTGCAGGTCAACCCTCTGCAGAGCCGCTTAACAAGCATGCTCAGTAGCCTTAAGCAGAGGCACTGTAGTTACCTGGCCCTTTGGCTGCCTCTGAAACACTCTTGCTGTCTGTGTCCAGAATGACCGCCAGCCCCACGGAGTCCGCCGGCAGGATATGGCTGCTGAGGTCCACTCGCGTCAAGCTCCTGGGCTCCCATATGGAGCCCTCTGAGGTGCCCTGGGGTTTGTCCCCTCCAGACGCATTCGTTTCATGGATTTTCCTCTGTGGTCTCTGTACTATGTGAACGATACTCTGTTGTTCCAGGTCACAGCTCTGTGTGGGGGCCAGGCAGAAACACAAGAAGATGAAAAGCGTTATATGCAAGTAGAGATTGAGTTGTCCTCCATCCTAGAGTATATAAAAATAGTTTAAAGCTACTTAATAAGTTCAATTCCTGCCGGCAGCAGTGGCGCCGGGTGGAAAGTGGTGTGTTTGGTTGCTGGGTGGAAAGTGGTGTGTTTGGTTGACTTACTAACATTTACTCAGCCAGTGGGGCCACCGAAGGTACGCATTGCATGTGACAGGCAGGCAGCATGGAACTGGGGCCAGACCTGGACAATTGAAAGGAAGTTAAAAACTTTGGAAACATCAGAAGGTTGTGAAACTTAGTAGGAAAGCGGATCCTAATGCATCCATAAGTGCCCTGCAAGTAATACTCACTTAAGACCAATTTACCTCTAGAGGGCTTTGTCCTTAACTCATTTAATTTAAACAGCGGCAGTCATTTCTGCCTTCTAAAAGCACTGAAGGTTATTATCAATTACAGGGCACTTCTACACAGAGTCACAATGACTGTGCTTGTGGCAGACTATCCCCTCCTGTCCTTGCTGCCATGAGCAAGTGCACTGCGGTGCTAACGGGGAAGCAGGTGTAGGGTGTGTCTGCCCTTATGCCTTCCTGTGATTAAAATCAGTAACCACGCATGATGAAACCTTCTGTGCTCCTATCTTGTTCTTTAGGAACAGGAGCCTGTAAAATCTAGAATAAAAGTTAAGAGTCAGATAGTTGCTAAGTCAAGACCCAGACTACCCTAGGTCAAGTCCTAGGTTAGAGTAAGTAATGGATATAAATGGCATTCTTCTGCCTTTTCTACCAAAGCCAGGATCTGGCTCCGCCCTTAACGCCCACATCTCTGTGCTCATTGGTGCGTTGCTATCCTCTGTCACTGTGGGAATGGTCGATAGATGCAACCACGTGAAAGCTGCAGTGCATTCTTCCTTCTCCTGTGTCTTCTTTGAGCAATCTCTTCACTGTCACCATCAAAACTCTTTGAGAACCGTGACCTCTGCCACTCAACTGATTCCACCACCAAGGGCCGTGCGGTTTGGCTTCTACCTCCTCTGGTGAGAAGGTAGATAGAGTGCCAGCACGCCAACCTCTTGTCATCCTCCTGCCTGCTCCTCTACAATGCTGACCGGCTTGTTCTGCCCTTAGTCCCGGTGTGCCCCCACAGTGGCCCCTTCTCAGAGTGTCACTTTCCGCTACCCTTCTTATTAGCCTCTGTCCAAAAGTCCTTTGCTACTTAACCCCCCCTATTTCTATCAATTTCTACAACTTCTCAAGGCCCTCCACTCCAATGCTGATTTTCATTCTGTGATATTGATCAGGCTTCAGTCACTGCACAGAGCTCGTCCTCCCTGCCTTGTTACATCCAGCAAGGTATCCAGTGTGACTGATTAGGCCCCAGAAATGCCCTTCTCATCGCCATTGCCCTCGGCCCCCCATTGCCACCTCCCCATGTTAGGCCTTCATTGTTATGGCAACTTGGTAGTTGTTCCCTACACATCTGGTTTCTGCCTGCTCCTGGCTGCTCTGGAGAAGACGCTTTGTTGTGTGCATCAAACTATCACATGACAAACACACATGACTAGTGTGTTTATGCCTTTCTCTTTTCCAGACCTCTGGTAAGTGCTTATGTCCTTCACTTTTGTAGGAGGACCATCCCCCACAAGTATCCATGGCGATGTGATACATTAATAGGCGCCCCCAACACACCTTCCTCCTTATCGTCATTTTATGTTCAACCATATGGATGGCCCTAGACTACTGATTTTAGCAGATGTGATGGAACTAAGGCTTGGAATGCTTTAGCCTGGTGGTTCTGATTCACCAAGGTCCCATTCACCAGTTGGTTCTTGATCTGTTAGTCAAGAAGTCACGGGATAATTACTGGGCAGAAGGAATAGGCAGGACTTCTGGGTTTCAGAAGGCAAGCAGAGAGGCTCAAGGAGAGGGACACAGAGTGTGCCAGTCTTCGGAGAGAGAAAAAGACAAGCAGCCTTATGAAATCTTGGGAGGAGCTGTGGCCTGTGGCTACTCCTTCAGGCAGGAGGTTGGAACTATTTGGCAGGAACTGGCTATGACTGAGAAATTAAGTTTAGGGCAAGTGGAGAGGTGCAGAGGTAAGAATGTTGATAAGGGCATGCTTTTCTAGGAGGGAGATAGTAGTGGCCTGCAATTATGGCAGAAGGCAGGTTGAAAATGAGGAATCTGTGTCTGGGTCTTTTATCCATGGATTCACGGGAAGCTGGGTGGGAGTTGGGAGTGTGGCATGTTCCTGGAGCTTAGGCAGGGCAGCAAAACTATAGGCAACACGTAGGTCCTACAACAGAATATTCCTTGAGGCTTTCAGTCTTTCAGCTCAGGAGCTAGACCCACAAGTGTGATGTATCTGGAACCTAGACACAGAAGTAACAAGTGCTAACCCAAGTACAGTTGAAGATACCTTCAGTTGAAGCTAGCCTAGACCTCAGGCCCCTGGTGATAGGATGGTGTGTAAGAACACAGAACTGTGGGAACTGATCCTGTGATTCTGTATTTTCTATTTAGAAATAAAAGCAGATGGCACTCCATTGGGCATTCCTATTGGATCAGGAGGCATTCCATCACCCTGCACCTTGGACTGGGCTCTTATGTAGAACCAGGAACCTCACAACCTATAGTCAAGGTCCTGGCAAACCAAACGCTAAGACCTGAGCACAATGAAGCATGGACGCTTGACAGTAAAGTCATACGAGGAAGAGGAACCGAGTTGGAGGAGCCTCTCAGCACAGCCATATACCATGCCAGCTTCCACTCCAAGAGGCACAGGGATTCCGTCAGGCTTGTCATGTTCTCCATGTGCAGAACTGAAGTCCCAGAGAAAAAGTGGCACCTTTCTCATCAGAGTTCCAAAGCTCTCTGCCCACCAATGTCTACACAGAGTTCACAGCTTAGATTGTGTGTGTGTGTGTGTGTGTGTGTGTGTGTGTCTACATGATACATGCAGTCCAAGGTAATTGAGAAAATTTGTATAGTGGTCATTGGTCACACTGACATATGTATTATTTAAAGCCTCTCACCTCATTTTAAACCTAGGGATGTGGGATTTGACTGAAGGGAAACATACTGAACAGTTGATTAGCTGGATGAGAGGGTATGAAGAGTCTTGAGTCCTGGTCTACATGGCTTCATGGAAAGCTGGCAGAATGTGGGCATAAGAACAGTATGGAAAGACTAGTGTGAAAGAAATACCATAGGCTTGCCTCCTGTGCAAGTGTTAGTTTCTGCAGGATGGGGTATCTTTCCTCCCATTCCCTAGTTTCTGTATTATGGGGGTAGCTCTCCCCACTCTGTTTTATTAGTTTCTGTATTACAGGGGTAGTTTCCCTCCCTACTTAGTAGTTTTTGTAGAATTGGGTGGCTTCCTTACCCCCTGGTTTATTTGTTTCTTTATGACAGAGGTATCTTCCCCCTGTTGATTAGTTTCTAAATGGTGAGGTATCTCCCCACCCCCATGCTTTAGGTCCCACATTGATAATGGTATTGTCAGCATCAGAGACTGCTCTGGAGACTGAAGGAAATGTAAAGGATCTGATACCTATCACCTATCAGTCCTGAAAATGGAATGCCATGGCCTAACTAATAAAACAGAGTGGGGAGAGCTACCCCCATAATACAGAAACTAGGGAATGGGAGGAAAGATACCCCATCCTGCAGAAACTAACACTACCTTGTTTATGAACGTGGCCTCAGAATCATATTTAGTTGTTCCGCTAAACTCCTATGAGCCTGATGGAAAACATACAGAGAAGGCAGAACATGCAAAACGTATAAATGTGGGAATTTTAGCAAAATCTCAGCTTTCTCTGATCTGAAAATTAATGAAAATGAATTCATTTCTGCTCAATATCTCTTCAGGTACAAGAGAAGCCTGGGCATATTTTCTGGAGAAAATGAGGAAAAAATCCAGGAGATGAGCCACCCTTTCCTCTTATATGCAGACACCCCCGACATTCGGAATGCCCAGCAGAGGGATTTCGGTAGTTACATGGTATTTACAGAACGTATTGCCAAGTCTCCATCCATGGGTCTGAGATCTGTAATCGCTTAATTCTTTAACCGTCTCACAGAAAACACTGCTGATCTAGAGGTCCCTTTGCCAGATGGTGTACTTGCATGTCATGCCAACACAGCCCAGAGCCATGCTAATAGCCAATTCCATGGATAGGAAGCTAGATAAAGTTCAGCCGGGAGGCCATTCCAAGGCCACAGTAATATGCACTTCACACAGTCGTCAAACCCCATTCCCCCAGATTTCAGGGCTGGAGATTTTAGGTAGGAAGAACTGCAAGTGAAGTGATCCAGTATGATTGCACAGTACCTCAGAGTCAAAGCAAGCTTCCCCTGAATATACTAATATTCTTGGAAGGAAAGCAAAACAAAACCATTGCCTAATAAACAAAGACAATATATTATTTTTTTTTAATTTTGTTTATAATAACTTGTTTCCCCAGGAAGGACAGTGGTTAAGTGTTTTATAAGCAAAACAGGTAAGTACTCATCCAGGTAGGCAGATGTTAAGTGTCAATCAGGGTGGTGTAGACCTGTTGGAGATTGATAGATTCATTAGTGTCTCAGGCTCCCTTCAATAGGACCTGTGGGTACACTGGTATTACTCCAGAAAGTAACAACCAACTCTCATCCAGGCAGCCCGAGCCTGAGAAGACAAAGCAAGCAAACCCTCTTTTCTTGAAGAAGGCCCCGCTGTTGGGATCCAAGCATTTCAGAGCTTGGTACTCTAATTAAAACCGTGGAAAGGAGAAACACTTTGAAGACTGGATGATGCTAATCTATAACACAACTCTGCACCTAAGGCCCAGGGATCATTTTGGAAAAGAGGGCAGAAAGATCATTAGAGCCGGAGGACCGAGGAGTTTGCCGTTAGACTGTGTCTCCTAGAAACTTCAGGAGCTGCACTCGCAGAGTCTCGCTCACATGACTGCCTAAACATGAGCTGAGAAAGGACGACACAGGTAGACATGCTACCATGGACAGGACAATGCTCACAAGGACTCGACCCAGGCAGAGAAACGTACTCAACAAGGCATGCTGGGAGTGCGCAAAGCCGTCTTCCCCAGGGAAGAGCACACCAACTGCTTATCCATACCAAATGGTCACCTCTGAAAACATACAAACGGCAACATTACACAGATAAAAATATGTTCCATTTATGTATTTAGTAATACATGTATGTGTATGAGTGTATCTGGGTGAATATACATATATATGTTAGGAATATATATGTGTAAGTGTGTATCTAGGTGTGTATACATATATGCTAGGAATATATATATATATGTGTGTGTGTGTGTGTGTGCGTGTGCGTGTGCGTGTGTGTGTGTGTGTGTGTGTGTGTGTGTATACATCCATGTTAGGAATATGTGTGTGTGTGTGTGTGTGTGTGTGTGTATCTCTGTGAGTATACATATATGCATGCTAATAAAAAATAGCCCATGAATTTTGAAAAAGATCAGCCCAATGGAGGGGAGGAGGAGAAAAGGGGAAATAATCTAATTATACTATAAATTCAAAAATGTAAGAGGTAATTAAAAATGTTCTTGAAGTCTGAAGCCCTGAAAAATAAGTATATTTTCTGACAAGAAAAGTTACTAGGAAATGGAAAGTTATAAGGACGTTACCAGACACTCCACGCGGAGCCTAGCAGAACAGCCTCGGCCAGTTTCTAAGGAGATGCTAGTACCAGAACAGCATGCCCCCAAAGAGTGCTCATGCTCTCTGTGGGACTCTCCACCTGTATCTGCTGAGTCTGAGTGGCTCTCCCAAAATTCAGATGCTGAAAATCGATTACCTGTGTGCTATCAATGATGGCGGTTCTGCAGGAACTGAGCAAGTCTTCAGGGTGGAGGAGGGGATGCAGTCAGAAGTCATGGCATTCTCCTTAGTGCCTAAGCTTGGGCTTCCCAGATGTCAGGCCCGTCAGAAACAAATTCATGTTCTTTATTAATTTTCCTATGTAAGGTATTCATGTAGCCACGTAATCTAGTAAGAAACAATACTGCTAATGGGCTGGAACTGCACTCGGAACACATAGAGCTAATTGCACGTCATTTATTGTGGCCACGGCTGTCCTCATTTCTACTTGCGTGGAAGATAAAGGAGCCACCCAGGAGTTAACAAATGAGCCAAGGTCACCCAGTCTCCAGTGCCAACAGAGGCCTACTGGCAGCTTTGTTCAAGCTGAGTCTAAAATGAAAATGTAGGCGTGGGGTTAGGGAGGTAGAGCAGGCTGAGTCTACAGAGGGTGACTGTGAAAAGCGGGCCCAGAAATTCCAGCAGAATCAGCACAAGGAGAAAGCATTGAGAAACAAACAAACAAACACCCAGCCCAATACCAATATGAGGAATTCTAGAAAAGGAAATTCTTGGGTAGGGAAAATGACAAAGTTTAATTCCCAGACTTGGAGGCACAGAGTTGCAATTCCAGTGACCACTGAGGCAGAAACAGGCTGATGCTAGGCCTCACTGGCTGGCTACCCTAGCGTACTTGGTTGGCCAATAAGAAAGCAGGACTCAGACCAAAAGTAGAAAGGACCTGAGGAATGGCCCCTGAGGGTGGCTGACCTTTGACCTCCACAGAGTCTGGGAATAAGCTGAGGCTGGGAAGGCGGGTATGTACTACAACTCACTGTTTTGAAACTTTTTAAAATAGCAAGAGCTTCCTCTAGTGAAGGTTACTAGTCAATTCTATCTTCTAGAAAAGTCTTTGTATTTTCCTGTTTTAATTTTTTTAAAAATAAATGTGTATGTATGGGTATGAGTATGCGTATGAGCATACTGTATGTGGGGTTTGTGTAAGCACATGTGCCTGTGTGTGTTCATGTGTAAGAATGAGGGGAGTGTTGGGTGTCTCCTCTTTCACTCCCAGCTATCTCCTTTGAGGTATGGCCGCTCCTTGAACAGGAAGCACGGCTTTAGTTTGCAGCTGGCTGGAAGACAGAAAGACCCAGCCAGCTCTTCCTGTTTCTCTTCCCCACAGTGCTGGGATCCCAGATAGTCCCAGACACATGCTTAGCTTATTGTGTGGGTGCTGAGATCTGAACTCAGATCCTAACTCTGGACTGCCGAGCTGTCTCTCTGGCTCCTCTTTCTGATCCTGTGTCTGTTGGGGCATTCGGGAGGGAGGGTCCCTTCAGGACATTCAGTTTTGAGGCTGGTTGAACTTGTGGCCCATTCGGTAAGGCACACAGCTATGCTCATAGGTGGTTCAGAGGCAGGGCTCCCACTCAACGCTCAGGAGTAGGAAAAGGAAAGACTGGGGGTGGAGCTGTTCTTCTCTACCATGGTGCTATAGAGGGAACCCAGCTAGACTCTGCACCCCACTGGCTCAGCATCTGATCTGCATAACCAGCTGGAGCAGAAGCCCCCAGGAGCTCTGCTTTTGAACATCACTCTTCAGTCCAGACTTGGGTTCTTCCTGGGTTAATGTCCGTGATCCCTGATTTAGGTCAGGCTATCTTCAGCCTCTTCAATGCTCTAATTTTTGTATAGTTCCTCATGGGTCCGTTAACTCTGTCTCATCATATAAAGTATTCCAGAGTATCTCAGTGGAGGGATCTCACACTCTATTGTAGGCATTTGACCTTTAAAGTCAGACCATCTCTGATTTTTATTTGAATTTTTAATTCAAATATTTTTTCTAGAAAAATCAGTATAGTCACTCAGAAGTGACCAGTTACTCTAAACAAACATTTTTTATCCAATGATTTATTAGTCCACATGGTTATTACATTTTAATTTTAAAAATTACCTCCCAAGTAAAGAGTGCCTTCTTAGGTAATTTTAAAGGAATTTTTTTTTTTTTTTTAGAACATTTTCCCTTGTTGACTGAAAGAAAATTCTGCATGATTATTCCTTTGGTTTTTTTCTGAAAATAACTTCCAGCAGATGTTTTTGTAAGCCCATCAGAGTTTTTAATAATGTATTTGGATGCCAAAGAAAGATAAAATGGCAGTTATTTAGGAAGCCACTTATGGGTGTTTTTTAATGGATAAGAATCATTTCATTTGGTTGCTGTGTAGAAGCGACATGGGCCTAGAGATTTTCAGAGCCAGACAGAGTAACCACAAAGGACTTGTTTCACGTGGCTCTGAGGTCTTTAGCCCTGGGTTCCCTCCATAGTTCTCAGTGAACACTAAATGCCAATTTATATTAATTGGAATGAGGGAAAAAAAAATCCCTTCAACCTTATCCTTCAGTTTTTAAGGAGGACTTGAAAAATGGATTCTTTGTGATTTGTGCTTTGAATTATTTCCTGTTTCTCATGACTGGTTTTATTAGAATCAAAGAAATTATGCTACACAGAGATACTGAAAGGGCCCCGTCTCTGGTCGCCAAAGGCAAGGTGGCACAATTACTGAGAAAGGCCCATTAGCCCCACACTAATTACCAGAGCAGCTCTGAGCCTTGTCACCCTGGGCCCCTCCCCTTGCAGGTCCCTCCCATTGCAGGCCTCATTAAGACCTAAAACAGAAGGAGCTTACTAGGGGTGGGAGTGGGGCAGCATATCGATATTTCTACATAAGCAGCAGAGAATGGCATGCGTGAGGTGAGCCTGTGTTGTTTAATAAATGATGTTTGGGATTGACCCTCACCTAACTGCAAAGAATATTGATGATCAAGCCTATACCCATTAACTACCTTATGTTTTGTTAAGTTAAATATTTTAGTTAACATTCTTAATGTGTTTGGATTCAACCCACCCCTACCCCGCCATTCTCTCCCCTCCCACTCCTCCTGCTCACTCCTGCTTTTCCCTCCCAACTTTATGCTCTCTTGTGCTCTCTCTCACTGAATCTACTCAGTGCTGTCCGTGCATAGCTGTAGAACCACTTAGTGAGCACGGGCACCCTCTGAGGGTCTGGATCTCTAAAGAAAGTGACATGCCCTCTCCCAAGTAGCCATCTGCCCCTAACAACTCCTCAGATAAGGGATGGTACTTCCTGAGCCCCTCCCCCATTCAGGCTCAAATTTTGGCTGCCTTTATCTTGTACATGTCTTATGTATTCGGACCTGGCTATTATGAGTTAATATTATATTTAAAAATGCATACCTTCAGAAAATGCCCCCAGTATCATTTAAGTGTCATTTTATTACCAGTTATAATACATATTACAAACAAATATATATGCATATTGATTTTTTAAAAACAGAATTAAATTAATTTTTCAAGTCATTCTGTATGTTTCATAGAGTCACTGGGCCTAACAAATATACCCTTTTCATGAGTGCGTAAGGGAAAACTGGTGAATCTGACAGGGCATGGTAGCGCACGGCCATGTGAAGGCTGAGGTTGGAGCATCGTAAGCTAAATGTCATCTTTGGCTGGCTACGTATAGCCAGACACTAAACCTGTGTCAAAAAACCAAATAGGCAAGAGCATACAAGCAGAGACAGCTGCTATGCTGGGTAGAGGGAGAATACTCTACTGTATGTCTTTCTAATGATGTTTTAGATGGAAATGACCTAAGGGTGAGAGACATGAAGTGTGTGGAGTCTTCCAAATCCTTCATTTCATCCCTCACCCCTCTCTTCCATGCTCACTTTTTCCAAACTAGAGGGGCCAAGTTATGGCCAAAGATGTATGGCCAAGTAGACTGTACCAGTGACAGGAAGATGAAATGCCTCTCAGCAGTGGGGCCATTTTTTCAAGCCAAGGGGTGATGCTAAGGATGAAGAAGGCACCTTGCAGGATCTGCATCCTGCTGAAGAGTCAAAGACTTGGCGGACGGCCAGGGGCCAGACAGGGAAGAGGTGGGATCAACAGACGGTAAGGCCATTTGGAACCTTTTCTTGCAGGGAATATTAAAAGCCCTTGAGCCTCCATTTTCTATTCTTGTTTCCTAGCCTTATGATGTGAACAATTGTCCTTCCTTACTTTTGGGGCTCCAGGATGCACTGTGCTGCTACCGACTCAGAGCAACCGGGCCAGGTGTCTGTGACTGGAGTTATGAGCTGACACGGACCTTCCCTCCTCTTACCTTGATTTACTTAGGCATTTTGTTATAGCAGCAGGAAGCTGACACACAGTCTCTATTCACTGCTAGACATGATCCATCAAAACAAGCTACTAACTTCTCATCCCCATGTTTTTCTCATCTTTTTTCCTTTCTATAATCCTTCTTTAAAAATATGATGCAATAGAATAAGTGTTCCGACCTTAGTTCAACTATACATCTCTCCCAGGTTGTACTTCTAACCATGGTTTTCCTGTGATGCCTAGAATAAGACTCATTCATTCTTACCCATTCAGAACTTAAAAACAAACAAAAACAAACAAACAAACAAACAAAAACGACCAGGAGTCCTCCATGCTTGAGCTATGCACTGCTATGAACCCTTTCCCCACCTCCATAGACTCTTATGAAAAACCATATCCCCAGGGGCATAATGTTAGATAGAGGGTAGGGCTCCTGGGATGAGAAGAGTTCTCATGAATGGGATAGACGTAAGAGCTTGCTCTCTGTACTCTGCTGTGTGAGTTCATGGAAGCAACCATCTGCAAACCAGGAAGCAGCTGTCAGCTCTGCATGGGTCTTGATTTTGGACTGCTGAAGAACAGTGCTCTAGAACTACGAGCTAAGAGTCATATTTAAGCCACTTGGTCAGTGGATCTGCTGTAACACCGGAGGGGAATAAGAAAGCCAGGGAAGGCTGATTGATACTCAGGTTTGCAAACAGTTAGAGAGGGATCTACGAAGTAAAATCCATTTATCTCAAGTTTAAAACAGTCTTCTAGGAAATAGAGGAAATGCTCAGATTTAGTCAGTAGGGAATCGAAAGGACCATTTTAAACCTCTTCCCAAACCATCTGAACCAGGAATTTCCACTGGAGAAGTCCAAACAATGGACACTACTTACTTGGTTATATACATAACATAAAGCTATAAGAAAAAATAGATACATTCTAATAAGAGGAGAGAAAAAATATATCCCACTTTGCATTGATGGCCATAGCATTATGCTGAACATGATGTAATTTATGTTTCTTACGGTTCTGGATGCTGGAAAGTCCAAGGTCAAGTGACAGTATCAGGCAAGGGACTTCTTGATGCGTCATCCCATTGTGGAAGGTGGACAGGAGAATGGGACTCAGAGCAAGACCTGGGGTCATAGCTTCTATCCATCTGTTACTGGCTTTACCCCACGTGACTACAGGAGCCTCATGCCCAATGCTAACATGGCCGCATGAAGGTCAGTTGTGCAATATGAGAACTTTGGGGAGGGGGCACATTCAAACTACAGGCTGGGAGCTGTTTACTTCTGGATGCCCAAAGCCTCTTCCTAAATGAAGCATGTGTCCTGACACCTGACTGACAGCACCTCACGGCTGCTCGGACCTGGGTCTTTTGCTTTCTTTGGACACTGAGTGGAGCTGGAGTCACAGCGAAGCCTGTGTTGTGTGGGAGGAAGAGGCACATTTACTAAGGCAGTCAAGAAACTAGCACAGACAGGCATTTATATTTATTTATTTTAACAACTGACAGAGATAAACAGTTTCACTCTTTTTGGCTGTAAATTCCTTAAGCTTCTAGCCTTAGGTTCAAATTTCAGATATAAATACTACCCACTGTTACTTATGTCAGCTCCTCTTTCATAATCTGGATTTGTTATGTCATGGGCAACGATTCTTTTCTTTGATATAAATAATACATGAGACATCCTCTTTCTTTCACATCTATGCTCAAGGGGCCTACTTGTGCTGCCTGCCACTCTAGAGAGTGGAAAGACTGGGGTCATCATGGGACTCCTGACAAATCCTTCACTGACATTTGACAGAGAGTACAGATGAAGAGGGCTTAGCCTTGACTTGTGAGGCCCGGGTCACAGAACACTGGCTAGGGATAGCAAGCACAGACACACTGACACAATTTAAATAACGCAGTAGCAGGGGTGGAGGGGTGGTTACTACTACTCCTGGAACCAAAGCATGTTTCTTAGGTACAGCACAGGGGTGGGAGGAGGAGCCAGCAAGTCTCCATAGGTGCGTCGTCTCAGGCTGGAAACATCTGGGAGGCAGTTGTTAGTCTTTGTGCATACTGACCAATAGTTCATAAGCACTCAGACTTGGACCTCCAAGATCTTTGCTGCCCCTCTTAAGCCTGGTCCAGGTGAGCAATGGTTTTGCCAAATGTTCCATTTGGGCCTGAGGTCTTTAGAGTCCTTGACATGGCTGTACCTATGTCAAAATACATACTTCATCCACACAAGACTTCCTCTGCTCCCTACAGTGGCTGCTGCTTCCCTTCCTATTTCTGGTCCTATCTCCCATGATGATTTACTGAGGAGATGTAACCTGCCAAGGTTGTAGTCCATAAGGCTGATCCCTGGGTGTCATGGTTGTCACACGCAAGCACAATGCAGATTACGGGGCCATCTGTCACTTTTGATAAGGGAGGAAGATTGGCTACGTAGTGGGTAAGGACTCTCCGCTTTATAGCATTACTCAAAAATGATAAATATTTCAGCTGAAGTTGTCTATTCAAAATGTATCTACTTTCTTAAGCAATCCTTGACTGTTTCCCATTGTTACAAGTGCTTTTAAGGATGGAGATATAGGAAGATCTCAGCGGAGCCTCATTTGGTGTTCTCTTGCTATATGACTACTGGAAACATTTGGCAAGTCCATGAGAAGGGGGACTGAGGCAGTGAGGCCAGCCCTGTAACCCTCTCGCAGGGTAACTTGTGAGACTTCCACGAGGCATGCCAGATCCCAGGTTTACAGATGCAGTCGCATGCCTAAGACCCACAACAGATGTCTGAGACCATTCGTAAGATACGATATCGACCACCACATGGATCCAAATGGCTAGAAAGTGACGGACGGCTCGGAAGCACAGGGAATGGAGACGACGCGCAGAGGGACGACGTGCATCCCAGGAAGGACGACACGGGACTCCACCGGCTTCTTCAAGCTTTTCAGAATGGATTGCAACCTAAAACTTGAAAGTTAGTTCTAACAGTATGCATTTTCAGGTTATGGGTAACAGTAAGCTATTGAGACCATGTAATGAGAACCCAGGATGAGGGGCCACTGTTAACATACTTGCTCTACTCAGGGAGTAAGGACTGACTACATGGGAGCCGGGTCCTAAAGGAACTTTTGGGAGAAAATAACTCCATCTTAGTGGACCGGTAAGATTAAAGAAGAAACTTTGTTCTCTTTCTGTCCCTTCCCATTTGTGAGGACACAGAGGGTATTCTTTCCAGAATATGAAATGATAAACTGTTCTCCTGGAACTGGGAAGCATCCCTTACCTAGCACTGACCTGCCGTGCCTTTGACTCCCAACCTTAAGAATCCAGCCTAAGATATATTATTATAGTAGTGCAAATGAACCGAGACGCTCATATACTATTTTTGCTAGCCCAATTTCAAGTATTAAGTTTAGTGTTTGAGAGTCATTTAGAGGTCAGGAATACGAAATGAATCAAACAATATTGCATATTCTGACAGCAGCCTTCTACTTGGATTAAAATTGACTTAAACATTGCCTAAGATACCAACTAGAACATGTTTTATCATTCCATAGCTATGGGATTAGAATCCCTATAGGCAAGGTGCTGGCACTTTGCATAGTTTCCTGAAGAGCTGTTATGGGCCATGCTAAGGATCTGAGAAGCAGGACTTTATTCAGTAGCCTCTCTCTGTCCTGCCCTAAGCTCACTCACATGAAATCCTCTATTCTGGACATGAAGACACAAGACAGTCATCACCAATACCACCTAGATGCCCCCCACCCCCACCCCCGATTTACCTAGGAATGGGATCATCTGCTTTGTCAGCACATTCAGCATGGGGGTGGGGTGGGCATGGGGGTGGGGAGATGAATGACTGACCCAGCACCAGCATGTCCTCTATTCTCATAACCTCAGAACTGTCTGTCGGCACACTGAAACCAATCAGCACTGAAGGCTGTGAAGAACAAGTTCCCATGTCCTCATTTGTAATGGAGCCTAACAGCGATAGGAGAAGACATGGGGGGAACACAGAGTCACACAGCCAGGAGAGTGTCTGAGGAGTCAAAAGCACATCAGTTCTACCTTATGGGGCACATCTCTAACTTAGCATACGAATAGTAAGATTTGGTACACCCAGAGGCAAGTGGCATTTGTAAGCCTGGCCTGTGTTGAACAGCTGTAAAGCAAAGCCAGAATCAGAAGACACACTTTAAGTGAAGTAAAATACTGAAGAGGCTCACAAGTTTTCCTGGTTTATAACCTAGCATGTTGGCTCCTTTATAATAGATTAAACCCTGAAAAAAGAGAATTATTTGATAAACATTTAACTATTTCAAATTTTATTATACTCTTTAAAATGGCAGGGACAGAATCTAGGCCAGAGAACCTGGTGGAATGATTGGTATAATAACACTCAGCTTGGAGTGAAAGTCTGATAAAAGCTGGGCTTAAAATTAATTTTAAATGTGTTGAAAGCATTTTATGTAGGGATAAAAAATGCCACATGAGTAAATATCCACTCCCTGCTACACACACATACACACACACACACACACACACACACACACACATGTAAAGAGAGAAGGGGTGTGTGTTTCTATCCCCACATTTACACTTTCACACAAGACAGTCATGTTTGCCTTCCAATGGGAACATACTATGGGAGATGTTGATTTTTCAACTCATTGCTATGATTTCAGATACAATAAATATATGTATAAGTGGGAGCTCGCTGTTTACAGTTCTGCAGCTACGTTAGTATGAAGTGCAGTGTTTAGCCAGGCGTCTCTGGGCCTCTTTGTGGGGACAGACACTGCGGTGTTGGGCAGAGAAGGACCCAAGGCAATTCAAGCTGCCGCATGCATGCATGCCTTTACACCTCTTCCAACAGAAGCAGGAAACTACCATTGGCTTTTCTTGGACCTGGATTTAATGTTTCTACAGTTCAAGGGAAGAAAGAAAGTATGCCAATTATTTAGAGATGTCTTAACATTCAGTGAGGGGATCTAGATCTGGAAGACACTAAACCTGGCCTGATGCCTGTGTAAGAACCCTGTGGCCTTTCATCATGAACAGACTCAACTCACAAAATAGAACACCAAATCAGAAGAAGCGCACCTGTTTCTAAATATGTATGCGGAATCTGGCTTCTAGAAGCGCATATGGACACGTTCTGTATCTTGAACTTTAGTGAGACTCTAACGCTGGCTCCAAATCAAGATGCAGCAAAATGCAGGCGGCTCCTTATCCATGCCCATGGATCCAACTGGCCTTGGTTTAAAACACTGTCGGAGAGGTGATTTTACCTGCACAGTGCGTGCATCTGCACTTCAACCTTCATTCCCTAAACGGTACTTACGTACAGTAAGCACTCACACAGCAGGTCAGCGAGAAGTGGCC
Organism: Apodemus agrarius; assembly: GCA_964023405.1. Lineage (NCBI taxonomy): Eukaryota > Metazoa > Chordata > Mammalia > Rodentia > Muridae > Apodemus > Apodemus agrarius. The sequence continues at coordinate 40,178,388 of OZ030027.1, forward strand.
AAGGGAAGCCTGGAAGCAGAGGAGGGTGTGTGCAGACACTCGTGAATCCCATGCCATTATAAGTGCCTGCTGGTTCTATATCTGCAGGTTTCCCAGAAGCAAAACTTAGGGGCAACTGCACAAGTACCCCTGTACTATACCAGGATTGTAAAAACCTTCTAGATAAAAATACGACAGCAGCAAAAACAAATAAGAATTGAAAGATTTAGGATGAAGAAGCAGAGTCTCGAAAACTGAAGGTAAGATGTTAAGAACCCATATAAATGAATAAAAGGTGGGACACCACACATGATACACATGAGTGTGCTGACACATGTGAAAGCAGTGATGAGCTTTGATCTAATGAGATGGGCATGTCAGCTCTGTGTCCCTTTCCCAATCGTACTGATGGCATTTAGTGAGCTTGTCGGCATTCCCTGGTGGGACGCTGCCCCAGGCAGGCTGCACACTGCTGGGAGGAGCAGGGACAACAGTGGCAGGTCCGTTTCACAGCCATGGGGTTCTGTACTAGGGATTGCTCTTAGGACCACCACCCAGGGTCACCAAAGGACACCAAAGGACGTGGAGATGGTGACTGGGTGTGAGAACTTTACAATAGAAGCACACTAGGAAAACACTGCTGTCCAAATGCAAGCGATACATATTTAGAACTTTATCAATTGGTATCTGTAATATAAAGAACAAAGGAAGGTGCAGATATACTGCAGCTGTTTGTCAAAAGGAACATAAAAACAAAAAAATAACAAGATGGTAAAACGGCACTCCTCAGGAAGGGAAAGAAACCAAGTGAGGTGACAGGCATGTGGGATCTGTTTTCGCATGTGTGCATATGCACATATATTTATATGTGCACACATATCTGTATAAGGAAAAGTATACTTTAAATTTTGAACCATGTAATGTTTTATGCAGTCATGAAATTAAGCTAAAAAAAGGATGGAACATAAAATTTAAACATTAATATTATCAGAAGTAAATACCTCAATAACATATATTGATAATATGTGTGTCAGTAAATTATTCAAAATAACTTCTAAATGCAGTGCTATTCCTTCTCTCTTGTATATGCAAAGGAACTAAAAAGAAATTCTTTCCTTTATGAAGTAAGTCTGTTATTTGTAGAGGTTTGAATGTAGGAATTTTAAACCTCTGTTTATATATGTTAAGGTAGAGAAAAACTATTTAACACTGATATTTTTAGAAACCAGGTTTCTCGCCATGGCAGGAGGAACGGGCACAGGAAGAAACACTTCGAGTTTGAAACCAAAGTATACCATGTTCTTATGAATATTTTTTAAAACAACACCTTTCATTAGGAAATCTTCCAAGTGCGTCCCCAGTGCCCGGATACTGATTCCCACACCCTGGCTCATGAGGCTTGCCAACCCGGGCTAGAGCTCAGCTCTCCTGCATGTATGCCGTGACAGACTCCCTAGTCTATCCTGAAGCACACTCCAAGAGCATAGCACTTATTAACAAAACATCCAGAAAGGTAGACTTTAAGACTGGGCTAGAATGTCACAATTGCATGAAAATAGTTCCAACTTTTAATGTCACCAAAGACTGCTCATGAATGCAGTAGGGTTTTAAGTCTATTTGAGTCAAGAGTCAGACAGGGCTCACATCTATGACCATATGAAATATTTTATGATTCTCTTTTTCTCTCTCCCTTTTAATTTTTTTTTAAATTATACCAGGTCATGCAAGACATTTTCACACAAGGATATAATGCATTCTGAGTATTTTCCCCTTATATATCTCCTTTGTTTTAATATTTTTATGAGGGCATGATTCACCTACCATGAATTTCTCCATTTCAAAGTGTACAATTCATCAGTTTTATGTATATTCACAAGGATTATACAGCCACAACTGTTAATTTCCAGCAATTTTCTCTTACATCACTCTTAATTTACAAGTTCCTTTTCCATCTTTGTGTCTTTGCAATTAATTTTTGAAGAAAAATGGATTAATGGCCCTGAAGAATGTTTGCTAGCATGAATATTTCTGGTTGTATTGGGGGATACACGTTTAAGGAGTTTCTCCACACTGATTTTCTGGCAGTTCTTTGTTGGAACCGGGTCAGTTTTAGGGCAGATATGTTTGAGGGGACTGCCTCAGGGGCTGCTTGGCCAGTCAAGCACAGTGTGCTATTGTGGAAACATTTGGCTGCATCTTGGTGTCATTTTGCAGGAGTGCAAATGATGTCAGTTAGCAAGAGAGTTAGTTCTTTTTCTCCATCACTTAAAGAATTAAAGGGCAGGAAAATGGCTTAGCACAAAGCGAGTGGCCCTGGCAAGCCTTGCAGACTTGTCGGGAAGGGAGACGACTGATTTGAGCGTTTGCATTTGGACAGGCTTGTGTATTGCCTGACCTGCGACCATTTTCATCTACTCTTTTGATGCTAAGGTGTTCATGTGTCCTGTCTGCTACTTGAATCGGATCCCCCGTTTCTGTTAGGAGCACAGAAATAGCTGCTGGCTGGCTGGGGACTGTCACCCATCAGAATGGACCTCTAGTTTTGGAATTATAATACATGAAAAGAGAAATGCAATGGAGAAAAAGGAAGTGCAGAAAGAGAACAGTGTGTGGAGACACATCTTGCTCCTTCCCCTCCTGCTTTCCCCTTCCCTCACTACCCTTTCCCTGCCCTGTCCCCACCCCAGGGTGTCAGAGTCACATGCACTGACTAATCAACAGTAAAACAATGACTTCCCAACTTTAGCATTTTTTCCAATCTCTATGAAATAATTCAATAAGATAAAACTTCCTTCAATTTTATTTGCATAAAAAAACAGATTTTATAAAGGAAAATACGATAACTCTATTACTTTCTCTGATTACCATTGATGTAAAGAAGTTGACTTGAACAACATTAGAAGTATGCTTTAAAGGTAAAGTGTGTGAGCTAACCCACTGCGGTTCTTGTCTGGGTTGGTGGACAGCTTCAGCCAGCGGGACATCTCAGAATGTGTTCTTAAGGCTGGGCATAGGAGTAGCAGCCTTTGAAAGTCTCTTGCCTGCCTTCTACGACAAGAAATTCTAGTTTAGCTATTCAGTCATTTAAAACTGTTACATTTCTATTTGATGGGTCTCTTTATATGTGGGCGTGCACGTGTGCCTATGCCAGTGCACAGGACAGCACACACATGGAGGTCAGAGGACAGAGCTCAGTGGCCCATCTCTCTCCCGCCACATGGGCTCTGGGAACTGAATTCAGGTCCTCCCTGTGGGAAGATAAGGTTTGGCAGCAAGCACCTGTATGCTCTTGCTGGCCCTGATTTTTTGAATTTACACTGGATCTGCAGCTTTCCTGATAGAAGTGGTCCTTGAAGACTGCCAGCTGGATGGAAGAGGGACATGGTACTCCAGAATTCACCAGGGCTTGCCTGTGCCGCGTGTCAATAGAGGATAAACGTGCACTTTGTCTGATCCCTCTGATTCACATTCCACAATAGAGCGTTACACGCTCCCTTCTCTCCCCTGTCTGAGTACTCTTGATAAGGATCTTAAATAAGATAACTAAAATGACAAACGTGGCTCACTTTTAACCTGCCTCCTATACACAGAAGCCCCAGAGTAACGCCATCAAGCTGATGACTAAAACTGTGTGTGCTTTTCTGGCCTAGGCTTTTTGGTTTTGTCCTTTTGTTCTGGGGTAACTGGCGGGTGAAGACCTTACAAAAGCAGCCATGGAGGAGGTGGGGGTAGCAACTGATTGGGAGATTTGAATGTGAGCCACGCGGTAGTCATTGGGGGAAAGCTGCATTCTCAAATATGAGACGGGACAGTGACTGGGACCGTCCAGGGTGGCATCCTCTCTCTGTGGTTACAGAACGTCAGGCTCTCTGAATCATAGTTAGAGTATTGAGGGAGATAGGAAAAGGAAGCCTGGAAGGCAAGGGGGTAGGGGGAGTTAAAGGAGGGAGAGAAGCAGGAAGAAAATGAAGGATAAGTGGGGAGAGAGGGAGGAAACAATGAAGCAGGTCTAACAGTTGAGGAATCTTAATAAAGACATAACAGATATCACATATGTGTGTGTGTGTGTGTATACACACACATATAAATCTAAATATGCATATGCTCAGCCTTGTAGAGTTTGAATCCCTTAACATATAAGTTGGAGTAGTTACATCTTCAAGCGGTGATATGGAGAATAAATATTAAAATCAAGGAATATGGTTATCAGTACAAAAATGTAGGAGGCAAAGGCTTTATGTATTGCATGCCCAACCTTCCAGGAACGAAGCTCTGAACCTCTTCTTTTGTACCCCACTTTTTAAAATGTGTTTTAGTTCCATCATGAAAAATGACATATTTACTTTGAAAACCAGAAACCTTTATATATGTGTGGCTCATCACTATGGTAAAGGAAGAAATGCAGACGTCTGATGCAGTTGGATTTAGGTTCAGCAACTCACAGAGACTTCAGGGGGGAGAATGACATGAACACATTCCTAGAATTACTCCCTTGCTGGGCCTTAGAGCCAACTCATGCAGTTTGGGAGTCTAATAAGGTTCACATGCAAGAATAACCCTGGAAGAGGCAGAAGGCCCTTTTTAGTGTGGTAGCAACAGAAACAAACTTCTTATATTTTCACAGCAAAGACAGTTTTTCATCATGAACTCCAAACATACCTGTGACTTTGTGAAAGGAGACAGTGTAATAAGCAATTATCATCCTCCCACACATCGCCCAGAGCAATGAGAACTGCAAACAGCAGGAGAACACACAGCCGTGGTGATCCCTGTTAGCAGGTATCCAAGAATATGTGCATCTGACTGTCAGGCAGTGGGATTCACTGACAGAGTCTTAAACATATTTGATGGAATTTATCAATATCTAGATGCACGAATATAAGTGATTGCCTAAGCATTTAAAAACTTATGTACATGTGGTCATTGGAATAACACTCAACAATATGGAAAACTTAACATTTAATACCCAGCTGGATGTCACAGTCATTCAGTTAAGCACTTGTTTATACTCCAAATGTGTTCATATAAAAATATGCTGAAGTGCTCATTAATTACATTACAGGATACTGAGTGTGATTAGCCTGGTCATCTTTGTAATGTGTATGACGTCATGCATACATTGTAGTTATTGTGTGAGAATGTCACATCGTAATTACCTCTCATGTGAATGAAATTAAATGATGAAGAAGGAGACTTTCAGGCTTGACTAACTATGTTTCTGAAAATTAGAAACCTAGTAGACATGTTGCTTCAGCACTTTTAAAAGGACACATGAGAAAATATTTGTATGTAAAATATTCAGTTAATCTCTGAAGCGTTTTTTGTTTTTTGTTTTTGTTTTTTTTTTTTAGACTGAAAAGGCAACAGTAGAAAACTCCAGACATAGCATGGGATGTTTTTCTCCTTTCCCGTCAATGTCTACTTGATGATGATGTTTGTCTCTCCTCTGTTCTGTCACCATCCCTGCGACGTCCCCTGGCTGCACTTCACACCTCTGAATGTAACCTCACTTTACAGTTTGTGCAGATCAGAGCCACAGAACCACCTTTCTGTCTGAGAAACACACACACACACACACACACACACACACACATTTAGAACTTCCATTCTTTTTCTGCTAAAAAGAGACTTTTATTTGGTTCGGGATGTGTCTATTTTTGGAATTGGCAAAATGCCGAAGATGTTCTTATACACACCTCCAGGGAGCAAATAAATTGTGTGTGTGTGTGTGTGTGTGTGTGTGTGTGCGCGCGCGCGCGCACGCGTGCGTTCATGTATCCTTGTAGGATTCTTTGTGAAAGCTCCAGGAAATTCATGACCTCCGAGGTTAAAAGCGAGAATTAAGGAAATGGTGGGAGCTAAAATTCTGATGTGTTATCGTCACAATTCACTGGGTTTCTAGGCCTCAAATACCTTGCTTTTATAACTGCCACAAGAAAAAAAATAAAGAATCGGAGACTCACTGAAACAGTAAATGCTACCGAAGTTTGTTATAGGTAAAAGAAAACAGATAAATACCAATCCCATCTGGCATGTTAAGTTCCGGGTTCACTATCTTAAAAATGGTTACACGGCAAGTTGGTCACAGATCCACTTACCTGAATATTCTTTCTAAAAAACTAAACGGAAACACTTTTGCTAATGTGTATTGTGTTCCTGTGTGCGGCCAGGAGCAGGCACCGCATCCCCCCAGAGCTAGAGTTCCGGGAGGTGCTGAGGGGACTCCAGTGGGTGCTGCCGACGGCACTGCGGCTCTTCACAGAGGCCATAGGTACCCTTAATGCCGAGCCGTCTTTCCAGCTGCCTGAAATATTCTGAAGTGTTCACAGTAAACAGACTATACACACATACAGTTTACTAAAATATAATACGCAGTAGCCCAAAGTGATTATAGTAGAATCACTAAATCATACAGCAAATGGAGACCCTCCTCTAAAGGAAGAGAGAGATAAATATGTTCAGTCAACGATGCACTGATTTAAGTACAATTCAAGAGCTAGGAATGACGGGGTGCATTTATTCATTGTATATTTTACCTGATATTCTGACTTCTGAACTTTACCAATTCTCCTTTAGATATCAAGTCCATTGTATTTGCCCACATTCAAAGCGTGGACAATTTTCGATGAATAATCTTATTTCTAGATTTTTCTGAAGAGGAGCCAAGCTTGGACAGTGCTTGGCATCCCCTGTGAAGATCTTCAGAGTGAAGATCCCACTGCCATACATCTAGTCGACCAGTAGTCCGTCAGTCACCATAGGTCAGCTTCATGTGCTGCTTCCCTCATCTTCTGGTATTCTGTGGGGACTGGAATATCTCTGGATTGTGATGCCTACACTCAAATGTTGAAAGTTCTATTCCAAGGGAGAAAAGCACTCAATAGTATTCCCAGCTTTAGAGGGTATGAACCTAAGAATGAGGAGCCCAGCATGGTATCCTCAATGGCACCACAGTGGTACTTTCATCTACAGATAGTCAACAGCTATCTTACTGAACTTGAAGAACACTGAATGGGAGGGACCTCATGCCCAGAACTCGAAGGGTTGATGAGGTTCCAGACCCTAGAGGAGTGCTGAGTACCACTGTTCTCCTGAACCGCTATTATCTGCAGCTGCACCATGTCCTTATCCTCGAAGAGGGTAACTCTCACTCATCAAAATGCTCTTTTTGCAGAAGATGGAAACTAATATAGAAAGTAATAATGCAAAATTTTCATAAGTAGCCAACCCTGCTGACACTTTCACAGCACAACCCTAAGGTTCAGGCAACATCGAGGGAGAATAGGTAGAAAGGTTGTGTACATTGGAGACCAGGATGCTTGCTGCTAGGTAAGTATCTTCTAGACATGGTAGGGAAGCCCCACCCATGAAATCTTAACAATATAGCTGCCTACACAAGACCTGCTTAGTGGCGACACCAGTTGACATGCCAAGGTGGGTGAGGGGAATTTCACAAACTACTCAACTCTAAATTTTTGGATTTAAGAAAGCTAGTAAACAAACAAATAACCAACTTTGTTCTTAGTACAAACAGTCAAGCAAAATCTGTAATAGTCCCCAAACTCTAAATTGACTTTCATTCCATCTAGAATTCTGAAGGAAACTCATTCAATACAACATTAGGAGTTTCAGTCTTATTAATTAACCAGTATTTCAGGCATGCTTGTTGATACACTAGGTAAAGACTTTCAAAGGTAATTCTATATATTTATATTTTTATGATCATAAAACTACCATAAACAATAAGACCTTTAGTGTAGATTACTACCACCTCATCAAAATCTATTCTTACTGGGCACTGTAGACCCTATTTTATATCTCCTTTGGCATGGAGATTTGGCCACACTAATCTACTCTTGTTCATGGACCTAAGGTGGAAAAGATGTGTGCTAATTGTAGGCCAGGAGATGCTTATTGAGGTTGCAGTGGAAAACAGACATACATACAAAGGGACACACATATGACAAATAGCAAATCAATGGGCTTACAGACATTTGACATACGGATGGCCAAAGCAGACATATAAGGAAAAATGTAGTTGTAACCTGGGGGCTCAGATCCTCTGGTTTGGACCACACAACCACAGCTAATCAAGTGTATTGCAACAAAACCCAATGATATATCATCAGGCTCCTACATGGTCAGTAAGATTTCTAGAGACTATCACATGTCAAGAGACATGGGAAACTTGTGCATCAAATCCTATACTCTCCTGACCCTGTGTGGAGCCAGAGAAGTTAGCACTCCCTCCCCCCCATACCCCCCCAGGGGGGGCCGGTTGAAAAGCAGCACACCCAGCCTTCATGTTCCTGAAACTCACACCCTCTTTTGATTAACAACCAGCGTTTCTCCAGCACAGATGGTTCCTGCCCTTGAAGGAAGCAGAAGCCAATATCCTTGAGATGATAAAAGCCCATGCTTGGACTATGGAAAAGAGACCGATAGCACAAGTTACTTTTCCCAGGTCAGAAAGGTCCCTTTCTAGCTGCACAGTCCTGCCCCACGGTCTGAATAAACATTATCAGGTTTGAAGGACAGCATTCCTTTACCCTCTCATGTAACGCCAAGACTTGGAAACCCTGCTTGCAGTTTTTTTTTCCTTTACAAACGCTCTTCACTTAGACCTGAGGGTTCATCGTCCTTCTGTTCCATCAGGAAGGTTGTAGCCCAAGGTTGAGCTTGAATAAAGACCCTCGTGTGATTACATCAGGTTGTGACTCCTGGTGGTCTCTTTAGGGTCTTTACAATCTGGGCACAACTCATGTATCCAAAGGAGAAGATGAACATTGGATACTAAAGCTGCATGATTAGGACAGAATCCCTTTCAAATGATGGTTTACATTAGTTGACTTCCACTTTAGGAAGCGGGTTTTTCTACACTAACTCCCAGTTACTTCCATTCTTTACAATCTTGCAAGTATGTTTTGTTCGTTACTTCTGGCTGAGTCACAGTCTTCATCTTTGAATTTTTAATCTATGCCTGTCATCTTCATAACACGGATAATCTCAACATTTTGAACCCACTGACACACAATCTTAAACCCATTGACACCATGCATATCATAGTGATTTCACTAAAATTCATCATTTGCAATTTGTCACGGTGGGGTGCTCCTGTAATCCCAGCACTCAGGGGGCTGAGGCAGGAGGAGGAGGAAGGGCTTTGTGCAGCCTGGCTATATGGTGAAGCTGTGTCTTGAGCACGACAAAACAGCAGCAGCAGAAAAGCAGCATCTGGGATTATGAAATATGCTAACTTTCATCTTGCTCGAACAAACAAAGCCCGAGATTCTTCTGAAATTAAAAAGGGACTTGCTGTAAGTGGCGTGATGTTCTTTGAGGGTTTCTATAGCAACAGACAACTTTTCCTTAAAAATGACTGATGCAATTCTCATTAGGACGAGACAGTGCTTGGCAGCAGTTTAAGTGTAGTTGTGTGTCTCGAAATCGCTCAGTGATGGATTTGTAAACTGGTCATATGCTTTGCTTGCATTTTTTTTACCTTTTAAAGTTTTTATTTAATTTATGTGCATTCGGGTTTTACCTGTGCATGTATACCCCACAAACATGCAGCATCTATGGAGACCAGAAGAGGCCATGGGAGTCCCTGGAACTAGAGTTACAGAGCATTGTGACCACCATGTCTGCACTGGAAACTGACCTTGGATCTTCTACAGGAGTAGCTCCTACTCTTAACTCACACCTTTGATTTTTTAACTTCCCAGTGAGTCCTTTAAATAAGCATTATGGGTGGCTCAGACTCAATGAGATGTGTAACTCACCCAAGGGAAAGTAGGTACATTTCAAAGCAGGTCTCTCTTGTTCAGAAATCAGTTGTTTTTGTTGTTTGGTTGGTTGGGTGATTGTTTTGTTTTGTTTTGTTTTGTTTTGTTTTGTTTTGTTTTGTTTTGTTTTGTTTTGAGACAGAGTTTCTCTGTGAAATAACCTTGGATGTCCTGGAACTCTGTTTGGAGACCAGGCTGATCTTGACCTCAAAGAGTTCTGCCTCTGCCTCCCAAGTACTGGAATAAAGACATGCTCTACCATGCCAAGCTACAAAATTAGTCTTAAATGTTTGTTCCCTTTGTCTGAATACATGGAGTAAGTCATGATGCCAGAGCTGAGGAGTCTAAACACTGATTCCAGGTATAATCAAAGGAGTTAGGAAAGTAAAATTTAGATTCACTATAGACAAATGTACTGCTTCTAGATTCCCTCAGAATGTCCTGTATCAGATACTATCGATTTCGGATACTATGAGATGTGGTGACAAGACACAGAGACAAGTAATGACAGGCAACAGAGATCACAGCCAGCAAGATGGAGAAGCCAAAACTGCAGGTCTCATGTTTATGAGCACAAAGTTAATTTCTCAAATTAAAAACTAATGTATTTAAAGCTTCTTCCTTTCCTTGTACTACATTGACTTTCAAAAACTCTGCCTTAATTCTACTCCAAGAGAAGAGAAATTCATATCATGAAAATAATAGCAGTAAGATACCTTCAGTCAAGGTACTGACAGAATTTCACAATAATCCCACTGGGGATCAGGATGACTTTGAAGACAGATATAAAACCAGGTGCCAATCGTAGTGCTCACACCCAAAGCTTTGGGTTGAGATACAACTGTTAGAACTAAATGTTCTAAATTTGGAGTTCGTGGGATGACATTCTGCATTTACAGAAGTGTCCCTTGCCAGCAGAGTGGCAGCTGAGCAGATGACCACTTGCTGAGACAGGCTTATAAATCCTGTTAGAACTCAGAGAGAAGTAGGAAGGGCTATCACCACACATGATGATGGGAACTCTGGTAAGAAGGTCATGGTAACCTCTGTTACTACTGTTCAGTTTAATGTGATCAGAGGGTGGGTCACAACCATTTGTCTAGAACCCCCTTTCTTTCTTAGATTTTCAACATCATCTCCTATCTTGCCAATACCAGTCTACAGCAAGAACTGCCCTAAAAAGCCCAATAGTGATTTCATTGACAAGCACAACCCAGCTTAGCCATCCTAGATGCAGAGGCCATGGGAAAGTGGCTAGGTGGTGATCAATAACAACGTTCATTCCTTCCTGGTACCTATACACACAAGCACACATACAAACACACATACACGCACACACACCACTCATTCACACACATACTACACGTACTCACATACATGCACACATACAGCACCCACACCCACAGAGTACACACAGAAGCCCATACACACTCACACATACATGCAAGACACATACCAGACATACAGTCATACACACACCCACAACACACACACACACACACACACACACACACACACCGCTTAAGTCCCTCAAACCCCCTTAGCATGGCTAAGAGTAGCTCTAGAAAGCAATCATGACCTACACATTTCTATATGCTTAATCTCTTTTTTAAAAGACAGGTGGGAAAGGCTTGGTGGGTCAAAGATGAAAGCAGGTTTCGAAAGTTAGCCTGACAGAGAAATTCCCTGTAAAAAAGATGAAAGATCCTGCTTTAAGAGATCCTTTTCATTCTTAGCCTGAGACAGCTTGCCTTTCATGTTTCTCTGAGGTCACTCCATGCTAGGACAACACCCTCCAAAGGCATTTATTTCTCACTATAGAATGGCAAGGGAAGGGGGGGCTGGCAGAGGAATTTGGTGAGCATATTATATATAATATAAACCAAACCTGCTGATAAACAAGATGTTCTGATTCAGGGCCAGCTTGATGACTCATTTCATAAGTGAGCAGTCCCTTTCATAGGGAATTTATTCTATCTTTCCAGTTATTTTCTCTTTTGCCAACTGACCTGCCTTTCAAAGACATCCAGCTACTCTGCAGAGAGACCACCGTGTGACCCCATCTATTGTCTTTATTCCTTGTGCCTTTCATGCCTTGCAGCTCTCTGTTTTAAAGGCTGGGCCTCTGGGCAGAGGCTTAGGCTGCAGGGAAGGTGGGGCCAACAAAAAAATCCCAGGAAAACAGAGGATCAAGCAGTTGTCCTTTGGATTCCCAAGAAGAAAAGAAAAGACGCAGGGGAACCCATAACGGCAATGACAGCACATATGGCATTTTCTCCATGGGAAGAAGAAAGGATGTTCAGAGATGCACTTGGGAGGAGGAGGCTGGTCAGCTTTGCAAAGGCGGGGTATGGGAAGATGTGGGTTGAAGCAGCAGCAATGCTTTGCGCATGCCCATTCCCATCGGACGCTGCGGTAGGGGTAGAGAAGGGGCGAGTGATAGAACGCGTAGATACATTGGGTTGAGGGAACCTGTAGCAGTTACTGCACCAGTTCTTCCTGGTAATATCTGGGGTGGGGGGACCGCCCCTGGAATGCTTGATAACCAAAACCAGGTATCAGGAAAGTGGGGTCAAGGAGGATGTAGATCACGCCGTGTGGTTGCACCTGCACCTGCAATGGGCGACAGGAAAGACAAGGGGACCTGAGGCAATACAAGGAGAAGGGTGACACTCTGAGGGTGCGAGCAGTTCCCGGAGACTGCTGGCTAGAGAAAAGAAGCCAGGTGCCCGGAGATGCTCCAAGCTTCAGCTGCAGCTGTCTAGGGGAAAAGAAACGGTTTCTTAGGATCGTATTTGCCAGACTTCACTTCACTGATAGTTCCAAGAACTTGGCCAACCAATATGCACATTTTAGAAATCTTTTTAACTTGAGGACTAAGGCAGAAATGAAAAAAAGGGGAAGAAAATTCACATTAAATTTTTGTAAGTGGATTGAGAGCGAGAATCCTCCGAATGTCTTCAGTCATCCAATTACGCAGAAAGCGCCCTCTCCTCTCCCATGTTAGAAGAAACCACTCTGGGATTCTGTTTTTATTGTAAAAAGGACTAAATCTGAACAGTCAGACTCATCTCCAGACTCCTGAAGCAATGTGTCCAATCATATTTCCCACGGGGGAGAGATTAATTGCCGAGGGGCCCCGGGTTGACTGCCAGGATGGATAACTAGGAAAGGCTCACTGAAGTTAATCCTTGTGGTTTTATGTAAGTTTCATAGCTTGATCGTGTTGCAGCAGGGATGGTTTGGTTGTCAATGGAGATATGCACTCTGAGCGTCTTTGTACACCCTATTTTCCACAAAGCAGTTGGTGACTCTGCTGAAGAACAGAGGGGAGCCACAGCAAGGCTGAGTCCTTGGCCACTGTGCCGAAGGGCTTACCCCAGCGGCATCTTCGATAGCACGTCGCATACTCTATTAACGCGTGCTCAGTCCTAAACGCTACCGCCTTTTACCCAGTTGCTGACTCAGCCCCTTGAGTCTTTCTGGCTCTGTGTCCTGGGAGTCCAACACTTGGGAACTGTACCAACTGGCTTGCTGGTTCTCTGATCTGTAACTGGGTTCAGACAAAGGACTGGGCTGGTGCACCGAAGGATCTAGAGAAACACGCAGGAGGAAACTGGACATCCCTCCCTGCCTCTCAGCCTCTCCGCCTCTCCGCCTCTTCGCCTCTCCGCCTCTCCCCGTCTCCCCCTCTCTGCTTCTCCCCCTCCTCGCCTCCCCGCCTCTCAGCCTCTCCCCCTCCCCGCCTCCCCGCCTCTCCGCCCTGTCAGGGATTCTCAGTGTCTAGTCTCTGTGAGTGCCCTCCAGCTGGCCGCCCTCTCTGGCTCCTGTCCCTGAGAAGCTGCAAAGCTCTCCTTGTGCTCTGGCACACGTCTTGTCTCAAGAGGAGACACAAAGTCACTGAGTGCTCAAGGTCAGAAACAGCTGACGATTCTTAAGATCGTGACACTACCAGTGAACCCTGTCATACCACTCCTGGGCATATACCCAGAGGATTCCTCTCCAGACAATAAAGACACATGCTCCACTATGTTTATAGCAGCCTTATTTATAATAGCCAGAAGTTGGAAGGATCCCAGATGTCCCTCAAAGGAGGAATGGAGACAGAAAATGTGGTATATCTACACAATGGAATACTACTCAGCAATTAAAAATAATGAATTCATGCAATTTGTAGGCAAATGGTTGGATCAGGAAAACATCATCCTAAACGAATTAACCCAATCACAAAAGAATACATATGAAATGCAATCACTGCTAAGTGGATATTAAAGAGCCCAGAAGATCTGAATACTCAAGGCACAATTAGCAAGTCAAAAGATTCCCAAGAAGAAGGAAAGAGAGGACACTGGTCCTGAAAAGACTGGTTCCAGTTTTTCAGGAGAGTACCAGAACAGAGAAAGGGTTGAGGGGTGATTGGGGAATGGGGGGGGGGAAGAGGACTCATGGGACATATGATGAGGGGGGAACTGGGAAAGGGGAAAGCCTTTGGAATGTAAACAAAGAATATAGAAAATAAAAATTTTAAAAAAAGATTGTGGGTTTTACTCATTAAGAGGAGGTGAGACAGACACGCCAGAAAATGTCTCTTTTAGTCTCACTTGTTTGGTGAGCAAACTTTTAAAATAAAGGTAAACTTTTGATTCTTTTTTTTTTCAGATACAATGACATGTTCAGTGGCTTGATTTAACATAGTCCCTCACCAATGTAGGTACACTTCTATTCTGTTAGAGCTAAGCTTATATTATTGTAATGTAGCTGTTATGCATACATGTGTAGCATACACAAATCACATACATGCATCAAGTGATCCATGGATATCTGCCTACCTGTACTTTCTTCTTACTTGCATGGATAGGTTTGGATTCACAGGGCCACAACGGGCTCTAGACCACACTGAAGGAATTCCCCCTCCCTGCTACACTTGCTGTTCAAGAACCTTTGTAACAAGTAAATAAGGAGATTTCCAAGTTGCCCATTATAACTTTAAGTACAGCCAGACCAAGTCTCAGCATGTACTCTCTTGGGAAAAAAAGAAAGAAAAAAAAGTTGAATAAAGTCGGCATCCATAATTTTTATGTAGAAAACTCCAAGCCCCGCCCCCTTCAGCTTTGTTTACAGGATGCTTGTGAGAAACACGGAATTTTCCCATATATTTAGAGCTGAGTAGCACTCAAGTGTGCTTTCTGTCTGCAGCCAGTCCTCTTTTTAACACTATGTCTTCATGCAGCAGTAGATTTAAGTTGTATACTGGCGTGCTGGAGACACGGCAGTAGGCGCTCCATGATTTATGATGCTATCTGCTCCAATAACACGACACTGTTGTATACACGCACTGGCTTTCATGGACTTCAGAATGCAAACACGATAGGAGTGCCTACCGCACTCAGTACGTGTTGTCAGTCTCTTAAAATATAATTTCTTAGCACGGTGGTGTTTCTCCTTTTGAGGAGGAAAATGTATTCCTGTTCTATCAGAACCCAGCCCACATCGCAAAGAGGACACAAAAGCAGCTGTATTTTTAGAGAGTTGACAGACAAAAGGATTTTACGGCTGTCTCTTCCAATGCTTGATGTCTATTAAATATCTTTAGAATTCATCCATCTCTCAGGGGCTCCAGCCCCTGTACAAGTCCCATCACCCCTCAATGGAGGAGGTGCTAAAGATGCCCTGCAGCTCTCTGTGTGATTGTGACTTTCTAAGGCTAATATATTGGCCTTCTTGAAACATTTGCCAGAAAAGTTTTCAGTTTTTTCCATTAGCAAAGGAGCCCCAAAACAACACAGACAAGGACTAACTCCTCATCTCTATACTGACAGCGTTTACAGTTGGCCAGGAAATAAGGATGAGGGCAGGAGCACAGGGTGTGGTGGAGGGATGGCACGTGGAAGGACAGACACATGGACAGGACCCTGGACTAAGCAAAAGTTCAGCCCTGCCCTATGTCCTGGAAACCCAAGACAATGCACATGGTGAAGACTGGTGTCCCTTAACTTCACCTTGGGCAGGGCTTATTTTTCTGCAGACGACATTTGAATACTTGTAGCAGCCTGACCTTCAACCTGCATGTTAACACACTGAAGCAGGTGTCCAGGCACATAAGATAATGCTGAAGAACAGTGACAATGAAGCGGACACACAGAGTCATTGTCATCGGTTGATGATGTAAGCAGGTCTCCTGCTCTTGATGCCTGACGGTTATATATCCATCTACCTTACAGCCCAGGCAGAGCCTTTCACCATTCACACCTATGACAGAAAGTCTGCTAAAGCTCTCAACAGCCACAGAGGCGTCCAGCATCACCTCTACTTTGGGATCTAGGCCTTGGTGGGCGTAAGAAGCTTGCCAAAGTCAGACTGCACTGCTCAACAAGGATGCAGGCCCGAGTCTAAGGCTATCGGTTCCCTTATGTGCACGACTCATTGTGGTGTACGGTCATCCTTTAAAAGGTTTATTTTTGCTATTCAGTTTGTGTTTATGTATATTGGCATGTACACATACACATGGATACCTATGGAAGTCAGGGCTTCGGATTGCCTATGGAATTACAGGCAGTTATGTACCACCCCTGTGGGTGCCAGAACCAAACACAGGTCTTTTGCAGGAGCAGCGAACAGTCCTAACTAGCCATCTCTCTGACCCTGGCCTCTGCATTTGAGACACGGGCTGCTCTTCATTCTCTTTGTCTCCTTTTAGAGGCGTCGCCCTAGGAACTACATCTGAACTATGAACTAGGCCATCTCTGCATGCTGTTGCCTTAAACGGTAGCCATATATTACAATATCCATGCATCTCCTCTTGGGTGTGGATGCTGAGGCCCCAAGCACAAAGTCCGGAGGCTAGCTTCTCTTTAGTTTCGAGACGGCCACCACCTCAGTGTATTCTGTCCTGGGGTCTCCTCCTCTCCTCCAAAGTGCTGGCACAGCCTCGTGCTCTCACACAGGTTATCTGAACTGTCCAACGCTCCAGCTTAGTCCCTCTGCATGGTAGTTCTTCAACAAATGAGCTTCTGCTCAATACACTTCTGCCCCTGAGTGACTGCAAAGCTACTAAAAGGTTGCTTTTATTCCCTGAGCTCCAACGTTCTCTATTCTACGATGGATGGTGTCTGCCACAGCTGCACAGTGGCCTGAGCTCTGGCACCACAGACCCTCGTTTGTTGCCATGCACTGGATAGCAATCCCACCGTGATGGACTGCTAACTGAGATGCAGTTTTCCCAAACTGAGCGCAATGCCGTCAGGGATGAAGGTGCTCCGTTTTCTCCCACCTTCCCTTCAGTTCTGAGTCAGACTGAAGTGACACTCTGACTGTTGTTCTCTACAGTCTGTGTATCAGTCAGCGAGTCTTACCGCTGCCCATCGAGACCTGGCATCTACTCTATTCCCTTCATGCATTCTATCTGAAACCTGAGTCAAGGCTTGGAGAACCTCCCCTCTGAATAGAGTGTCTAAATACGCGAGTGTGGTGGGCTGAATATGATCTGGAGAGGAATGGAAGGGAATGAGGCTGACTCTCATCAGAGGAGCTCAGCAGCAAGGGAGCTGTGCAGCAGGGAGTGTGGAGAGACTCTAGGGACCCAGAGAAGCTTGGATGATGCATCAGGCTCCTGATGAGATACTGTGGGATGATTTCAGCTTCCTGAGATCTAAACAGAACACGGCTGAGCTTATAATGACTCTCAAGCTTTGACAAGTGTTTGATCATAAGCGATCATAAGCAATCTTGTTTAAGCGTCTAGACTCATGAGACCTTGAAACACAGTAAAAAGGAAGTTAATATTCTTTGATTGTCCCAATACAGCATCTATAAGTTCCAGATCAATATTCTTGCTCAGGAAGTTCATTGTAAATTCACGAAAAACATGTCCGGGTACTCTGATGGTTAGTCTCAATTATCAATGTAATTGGTTCTGGAATAGCAGATCCAGACATGTCTCTGGGAGGGCAGGGTCTGTGTGGCGCTTTGAATGAGAATGGTACTCATAGGCTTATAGATTGGAATGCTTGTTTCCCAGTTGGTGAACTGTTCAGGAAGGATTAGGAGGTGTGGCCTTGGTGGAGAAGATCTGCCCCTGGGGATGTGCATACCTGTCTTGCTCTCTGCCTGCAGCCTGTGAATCAGGATGTAAGCCCTTAGCTTCAGCACCATGCCTGCCTGACTGACACCATGCTCACCACTGAGCTACAAGCAAGCCACCAATTCAGTGTTTTCATTTATAAATGCCTTGGCCATGGTGTCTCTTTGCAGCAACAGAGGAATAACTACAATGGTCTCTGAGGACTTTCTAGGGAAGGCTGACTAATGGGGAAGAGCCTTCCCAAGAGTGGCACCACCCTGTGCAGCAGCCTGGATGCAAGGAGGCTGAAGACATGGCAATGCTGCTGATTGCCTTTTTGCCTTGCATCTGGTACTGTTGATTCCAGTGTTGTTGCTATTGCTGTCACCTTTGTGGCCATCAGAACTGAGTGTCTTCAGCCTTCCCATGGGGACTGAACACCAGTGGATCTCCAGAAAAGCACCAGGACTTCCGTGGCAGACTTGGACCACCAAGGTATCCAGCTAGACTGAGCAGCTACTGAATTTCAGCTTCTCTACAGAGCTATATATTTTAGACTATTCTCCCTCTCTCTCTCTCTCTCTCTCTCTCTCTCTCTCTCTCTCTCTCTCTCTCTCTCACACACACACACACACACACACACACTCTATTTTTTCTGTCCCTGTACAGAATTCTACTTAGTAGTCTCCACTTTTACCAACTTCACTAAACACAGCCATGATGCTAAGGTCCCATGACCTATGACTGGGTACAAAATGTGCCCAACCCCCACCATATATACACATATACATATAGGTATAGGTATACTTCCTAGGGAACAAAAGTAAAAAAGCTTTAGAAAACATGACCAGTCTCTCAAATATCTATAAAAAACAAATGTTGCCTATCAAGAGAGGTATTTCAACTTCTCTTATTCTGTAACTTGTAAAACAAAACATCAAAACTGTAGAATTTTAATGAAACACTCACACAGAATATCTAACACCATGAGTGCCTCCTATACTGACTTCTACTGCTCCATCTAAATATTCTCCCTCCAATCATGTTGTACCAAATTCCTGAAATCTATACAAGTGCTTAAGCAATGTTGACTTCAGCCTCACCTGTGAGAGTAACTACTCTCTCCCCAACCCAGCTATGGAAACTCTCGCTGTGGACACCAAGGGCAGTTCAGTGTCCTGTGTTTCTCTGCTGAAAATGACTCTTTAAAATGCCTATTCATCCATCACTCTGACTCCAGACCTTGCCTTCTTCTAAGACTCAGTACTGAGAACCTTCAGAAGATGCCATGGCATTCAGAAGAACATTGAATTAGTAAAATATTAAAATGTTCCTACTGGAGTATTATGTAACTGTAAAAACTGCAAAAGATCTTGGTAGATAATATGAATAGATACTGCTCAAAATTCACCTCCGTTTCCTATTTAAAAATAAAAAAAAAAACTAGAGGGACATTTTAAACCAGAACACTGACTATATTTGCTTAAGGAAATACAAGAAACAATGAAGATATCTAGCTTTATATAAACACAATCACGAAGGATAAATCAAAAACAAGGGTTTTACCAAACACTAGCTGGGGAGTCAATGGGGCAAAGTGTAGCCAGAAAAGAGGAACAGAGATGATACTTTCCAAAATTAATTGATATGTCACGCAGAGTTCAATAACGATAAGCCAATGAGAAAAAAAAAAGTTTCAATGTTGGACTTCCGTTTGCAAAAGGAAACAAGCAAATTGAGCTGTATCTTGAATGGGTGAAGGAAGGACATGAGGAGTCATCATATCATCCAGTGTTGAGTGACAGCCCAGTTCCTATGGAATGACACGCACTTCTAAATTGGGGAGCTCGCCGTCCTATGCTACTTAAGGCTCTCTCTTTCCCTCACCCTCCATTGTTTAGGTAAGACTCGGAATCAGGACAGGCTATTTCCTCTTGACTTTTCTCCTGTTTAGTTAGTTTAGTAAGTTAAGTTTAGTTAAGTTTAGTTAATAATGGATAGAGATTATTTTACTATTGACCTGTTCTTGTGTGTGCCTGCTCTTCGGGACTTGGCTGATCTGCAAATGTCACCTTTATTTTAACCCGGTAATTTATGGCTAGAAACAAAACAAAACAAAACAAAACAAAACAAAACAAAACAAAACAACTAACACACACGTATGAGTGAATGTGCACATTTGTAACTAAATCTTGATATATATATATATATAATGCTATGTATAATTATATAATATAATTAATAATAAAATAATAATTACAATAATAAATAATATATAATATATGCATACATATACATATATACATACATATACATATATATGTGTATACACACACACACACACACACACACACACACACCCGCAGGCTTCCCACCGAAGAGAGAAAACAGGACAATTGTAGAATGCCCCTGAAGGAGCCATCACTAACAGCGGCTCCTCAGTCTCTTTACACAGGAGAGGACTGCACACAGACACTAACACCCGCTGAGCTTTGTCAGGCCAAGGAAGGTCGATGCACGGACACATCTACAAGGTGGCAATCGGGTGTCTTCTCAGGCTGCCGTTTTCTCTCAGATCCCAACATTGCCGTGGGGATTTCAGCTGTTGGTTTTGTACAGGGCTCCCAAGCTCTTCTCAATACCAAGTTATTTCCACTTCTTACCAGAGCAGGGTACACTTTTCTGTTTATATCTAAGTATTTAGAACTAGGTCTCCAAACCTAAGAGCTTTTACATTAAGAAAAGATAAGAAAATTATGACAGTTTCTCCAGACAAATATAATATGGTGTTATTTTCCTAACTAGGCTTTATGAAGTCAGTGTTTATTTTGAGATTTTATATTATTATTGTTGTTGTTGTTGCTGCTGCTGTTGCTGCTGCTGCAGTTTTTGTAGTTGGTTTTGTTGTTACCTCCTAACTCACCTTGTCATTGCATTTGATTGACATATCAGTATTATTTTGGTGCATGTTCAATTATTTTATTTTTTTACTAAGCTTACCCAGGTTGTCAGCTTCTTCTAAGTATTTTTAAACTCTAAAGTTAATATTACATTTTACATGTGCATCTATTTCTGTGCCTTTATATGCTACTATCATATGATATTTTTGCTTTAATATTTTATAAGGAAAATATATTTTTACAAGACAAATTTAAATTCCGAAGAAGAATCAAATCTTCAAAGCATTACAAAATAGTGAATTTCTATTATTCTTCAATATATGTTTAAAAAAAACTTAAATAGCCTTGCTTGAAGTACAAAATAAATAAATGTTCTTAAGGTCCAGTGTTTCACAGTGGAAGGAGGAGAAAGGTATTCTCAGGCAGGCTGTTCTAATGAGTCCTGGATGACTGGGAAATCCCTAAGTCCATCAGAGGTGGTCCTGGCCTCAGGTGTCCTGGTGCCTTGGGTTACGATGACTGGGAGCTAAGGGAGCTAAAGGAGGCTTTGGACTCAGAAGAGACCTTGCCCATCCCTGGGAAGGTCAGGACACTAATGGTTCTGGATTGGCTGCTGCTGACCCCTAGAGGGAAATTTTCCATAAAAGTAATTATTTTTCTATCTCCAAGTCTCTGTTCAACGTTCAGATGGGAATGGTTTCATTAAATGTTATTCTTTCCACACCATAATTAATCCCTATACTGTATGTCCCCTGTGAATCTAAAAAGCACTTGTGAAGATTAATCATTTAATTTGTGTAAACTGGTGAGATTGTTTTCTCTCACTCTCAGAGAAGCCCGGCATATGGCCGGCTGCACACAATAGATGCGTTTTCACAAATTAATTTACTGGACAACTACTCTGCGTCTGGGAGGATAGCTCACCATGTTGGGATAGAGAGTAATTATATGGAAGGTTTTTTTTTTAACTCTAAGAAACAAAATTCAGGAAGTGTGGATTTAAATAATGGTCCAAAATGCCTACAAGGCTAGAAAGGAAAACAAACATAAAGCACGCAAGAAAGAGTCAGCTGTGTAGAGGAACGCCAGGAGAAAGGCTGTTTCTGCTCATTAGGGCCTCCTGCTGCCTCCATCAGAGAGGGCAGAGGGGCCAGATGTGTTCCTGCTGCCAGGTGAGGCTGCCAATCATTACTCCACGCACACTCAGCTAGTTTTTCAATGTGGCACTCAGTGAAAGTTTAAAAGTTATTTTTAAAACAATCCGTGGGCCAACTGGAACACATCTATAGGTCACCTTTGGCTGGTAAACGGCAACCTCAGACTGGGAATGGGAAAGCCACCTACATTTCCTCCAGCACGAAGTCATATATCACAAGTGACAGGTGCATGAAGGGAAGTGAACCCCGGACATGGGCACAAGAAGTGTTCAGATGGGGAAGACCTGAACTGCGCCTTAAGGGAAATATCAAATCATTCAGTATAGGGGAACGTCAAGAGAGAGAAAGAAAGAAGAGAGAGAGAGAGAGAGAGAGAGAGAGAGAGAGAGAGAGAGAGGGAGGGAGGAAGGAAAGAAAGAAAGAAAGAAAGAAAGAAAGAAAGAAAGAAAGAAAGAAAGAAAGAAAGAGAAACAAAAGAAAGAAACTGCTGACATGCCATAGCTCATTGGGTTTTTGCATGGAAATGTTCTAAGTAAGAGATTCAATATTGATGGAAAATTCTGGAAGGCATTGCAAACATTGATGAAAACAATGAACTGTTTTCAAATGGATTGCATTGTGAACTGCAACCACAGCCATGCGCTCCACGTTCTCCAGAGGAATCACATGTGATTATGAAGACGGGACCCACTGCCATCTCCCACTCCTAAGATACAGAAGCTAGTTCTTACTAGTGCGTTATGGGATCAAGAGGGTCTATGGATATAGCCATGTCCCTAACATTTGTTTCTGTTTTTGTGTTGATATTGTGAAATGTTTGTCGGCCTGATAATTGTGTGCAGATGACATTTTAAGGATTAGGTTGCCTTCACAAATCCCCATCTCCTCCAAGTACCTTGCCCATGCTAGAGATCTTCTGATGAAAAAGGAAGCAGGTGTGTGTGTGTGTGTGTGTGTGTGTGTGTGTGTGTGTACAATGCCTGTGAAGCCCAGGAATCATCACCCATCTCTGTTCTTTGCAGCCATGCAGAGTCAGGGTACATCCTTCAAACCCATATTTTTATTCCCTGAGCAATGGAGAAGCAGCCACCAGGCAGTAAAATATTTGTGGCCCTCTGCTAAGAAAGAGAAGTCAAAAGTGGAAGTGGAAAAGGTCTTTGTGGGGAGAAAGACTGGAGCAACACTGGTTGGAAGATTTGGAGATTGATGGAGAGAGAGTCAGCACTCACAGGGAAACAACTGAAGTCAGGAAACCTGAGATACAAGAATTCAACATTTTCATTTTGATCCTTATGGCTTGTAGTGAAATTGATCAGCCTCTCCCACGTGGTGAGGCCTTGAAAGGAGAAAGGAAGCACTGAAACTCCCTCTGCCTGCTCTGCCCTTTCTACTTTGACTAGTCTGTTTCCCCCTCAGTAAGTGATCCTACTGAGCTCCTCCCCACATCTGCAAGTACTTGGGTAATGTAACTTTCTCATTATCTTTTATAAAATACAATGTACTCTTCTGTTGTATATGGGGAGGAATCAAAACTGCTTCCTTTAGAAGAAAACACAGGCTCAAACCAGTTGAGCCAAGAGGGGGATACTCAAGTTTCTAGGTGACCATTATCAACTATAGCCCTCTCTCCCTTCTTAAACTTCTCTCCTCATGGGCAAGAGCTGAACTGTGCTGTTAATTAATATTGAAGTTTGCTCAGTTATATGATAATATGCAGGAGAAGTTTCCTTCTCTTGCCTATTTATTCAAGCGGGATATTTTAATAAAAATACTAATTTTGTTCCATTAAAATCAAGAAATTAAACATGGAAAATGTCAGAACTGAGAGAAGTAACCAGAGGTCTTGAAAGGCCACTGATCTCAGAGACAGTGTCAGCTGTTAGTCTACGTCTCCGCAATCTCACCAACCACGACATGGAGGATGGTGTCCTTCCTCACAGGCTGCAGTGAATGAAACACCTAGATCCAGAAAACACTCTCAGGAGCCATCCCATCTTAGGATTAGCAGGGGTAGCTCCATCTTAGCGATGCTCTCAAACACATGGTGTCTCGGACAATGCAGACCAGCTGAAACTGGTACACCAATCCTGAACGCGACTCTATAGAGAATTTTGAGGTCACTTTAAATATGATTACATAATAAATTTTATTAAAATCTGGTGGAGACAAATGGAGATTATTAGAAAATAAAAGCATTGTACAAATGTGCAACTAATGTCTCACGGTGCCCACGGATAGGGCGGAGCTCCATCTGGGGACTTGGCTCCCCAGGCACCACACAGGTGTAAGTGTTCTTAGAGCAATGACAGACATGGTGAAAATCACTCCTAATGCTGATAGGTTTTTACTGCAAGCACGTCTGATGTTTATTCTTCCTGTAAGCAAGCAAAGGGATTGAGGGATGGGCAAGCTGATTCCCTGACAGCTGTTAGACTCTTCTTTGGAAACAGTCGCAGGACTATGTGTTCTGAACACTCTATGATTGATTTGGGGGAATCGGTCCAATAACTGCAGCTGCTTACTGCCAAAGAGCACCCTCCATTTCCTGATGCTGTAACACCCCCCTTCAAAAAAAAAAAAAAACATAACTATTTCAAACCACTTATGGCGGCCTTTCCCCATAGCCATTTTTATCCTGGCCAGAGGACAGCACTTCCCATTGTGGATGACCAGAGGGGTCATTTGAGGCTGGTGCAACATCAAAAAGGTCATGATTGGTGTAAACACTCCTTTCCAAGCTCTGCAAGCAGACTGCTAGCTCTGTGGTGAGAGGCAGGTGAGAGACACGGCCTGGGCGTCCTAGTACTGCAGTATCCTGCCCAAGGGAAGGTTTCTTCCAAGTGGTATTTTCTAGCCTGCTTTGGACCTCTATCATGAGTAAGACTGGCTGAGCTGATTACATGAAATGCATTGTCACGCTGACAGCGGCAGTGGTGCTGAGAGACAACAAGGCAGCCAGTGACAATGGCAGTTGAGACAACCTGACGGTAGCATTGACATTGACAATGGCGGCAACAGCAAACGCTGGTGGGTCAGCCACCCTAATGATGGTGACGAGAGCAGCTGGAAGCAGGTACAACATTCCAGAAAGCAGGCAGGGCAGAAGCACAGAGGACTGCTGGAGACAGTGCAGGGCTCAGGGAGAGATGCTACCTGAGGAAATGAGGTGGGGCGACATCAGCAATCAGTGAAGCTACCTGACGGCAGCATGGCCTCGCATCCGCATGCATGCGAATGGGCATGGATACACGGCGCCAAACAAAAGGGACAAGACCCCAGAGGTGCTTGGGTCAGAGGGCCCTCCAGCTTCAGAGGGGGATGAACACACTTCCTAACACAGGCTGATTATTGGGAGGGAAAGCAAGCCTGGCACTTCTCCTCACTGGGCTAGCCTCCTCCCTCCACTCCCCCATGAGGCCCTCCTTGCTAAGATCCAAGCAGATGCTGCCAGCACAGTCTTAGATCTGCAGAACTGTAAGGCGGATAGGCCACTTGTCTTCATAAGCTTTCCAGTTTTGAGTATGCTCTTGCAATAATAGAAGTTCATTTAAATGTGTTTAACTAGAAGTGGCTTCCTTGTAACATCTGATGCTTTGTTATATTTCATGGGAGCATTGTTGATTTCCAACTTTCAGATTTAGAAGTATTTATTATATTTTAAAAGACTTGTTTAAATGCCTGTGAAACTGAGAGACAGTGTTTACTGAGAGTTGCAGATTATTTGGGGAGGTGTCTTGCTCCAGGCTTCTCAGAATAATTTACTGTTGCTTTATTGATCTGCATCTAGTTAAGTGAAGTTGTATAAAAGAAGGGCTTACGGAGAATCTCTTAGAGTTAGCAATGCTACTGAACTATCCCACCCTGAAATGTCTGTTTAAAGGTAGAGATAAGAGGCTCTAACAATGTAGAACCTTCACTTACTTAGTTATCGTGTGGTATGTAAATTAAATTCTTGGCAGAAACCACCTGTATGTCTAAGATCCTAAGACTGATTCACAAACTAGAACATCATGAGTGTGGACAGGTGGAGCACACCCCTCAAGGGCCAGCATTTCATTCTCTTTAACAGCCGATTCACTAACAACCTCTACTGGCTCACCATCCGCATGGCTACTGCGCCAATTGGTTTTGTTTTTTTGGTTTTTTTTTGTAACAACCAGTTTTGCTTTATATTTCTAAAAACCAAAAGGTATCCTGGATACTAACAGTTTCAAGTTTTTACATACAATTTTAGCCATCTAGGCTTTAGGACCACATGACCAACATGCATCAGGGCCTAACTTTTCTTTGATGTTTTCCATTTATTTACCAACTCTTAAGCTAAGAACGTGAAAAGAGATATCTGAACACTATCTTCTGTGTGCCCTGCTTGCTGCAGTGCTATCTGATGACCCCACCTACGTGTTTGCAATCTCTCTCCCTCTCTCTCCCTCTCTGTCTATGTCTCCCCCTCCCCCTCTGTCATTCACTCACTCTCCCACTCTCTCTCCCAGGTTGATCTGGAACTTGTGACAATCCTCCAGCCTCAGGTTCCTAAGTGCTAGGATGAAGGCTATGAATCAGGTAAGCTGGCTCTTATTCCCTTGCCGTCCTCAATAATAAATAACTCAGAATAAACAATTTTCTTGCTTACTTTAAATCACGATTCTTTATTTTTTTAAAGATTTATTTATTATTATATGTAAGTACACTGTAGTTGTCTTCAGACACACTGGAAGAGAGTGCCAGATCTCATTACAGATGATTGTGAGCCACCATGTGGTTGCTGGGATTTGAACTCAGGACCTTCAGAAGAGAGGTCAGTGCTCTTAACCGCTGAGCCATCTCTCCAAGCCCCACGATTCTTTATTGTCAGTAATGCTTTTGTTAAAAACCCCTAATGGTTATGATAAGAAGATTGCAGGGAACTGAAAGCCTTCTGGGAGAGGGAAGGAAGCTCGGATCCCATCTCCCTGGCCCAAAGCCACAGTCCCGTGACATCGTCATTCGTACATGGCCACACTCCACTGCCCAGTTCTAAGACACTTCTTCTTTGAGCTTGAATGCTTCTTCCCCTTTTATGGTCTGTTTTCCCTTCATGAACTATTCTCCTCAGGCACTTCATTTCTTAGATGCAAACAAGCAAGCATGTATTTGTAAGTATGTTTATGCAAAAAACGATATCTATTTACAAACAGAGTAAAGCACTGCTTTGGAGTCATGGACTTTGGCTGCTTGGAAATCATCAGTATCAAACAAACAGAACTCTCTGTCAAGCCACCTTGCAGCTCTTGGCAGTCCTCATCCACGGGGCATGTTCCCTCTGAGGGTGGCCTTGTCCTAGCTGGCGTCCTGGGGGAACAGAGAGCCTTGGGGTGCTTGTCACTTGGCTTCCCTTGGCCGGTTCTGTCCATGGCACTTGGTGACCTGTGTCCCCTTGCCATTTCTTAGCATTCACCTCTTGTCCCCACCCTCACTGGGACCGGCTTCCTGCATGTCTCCAACCTGTCAGGCACATTTGGAACACCAGTTCTATCCCCCTAGGTTTCGCTATTCATCTGACTTTATGACATTCTCACACGAGGGAAGCGTGTACTCCATTCCATCATCTAGGCCACTGATGGGAACATTTACTAGCCCTGGGCACAGGCCTGACCCCCTGACACACCACCTGTGCCTGCCAGGTTTATGGCATGCTGTCATTAATTACTCCTTAGGAGAAGTGTGGGGGACAGCGGAGGACACCACACCTTTACCATTTCTCAACATGGAGACAAATGCCGTGTGGGCTTGTGGGGGTTCATTTACATAGTCAGAGCCTTTCAGAATTGGACCAAGCTATAGGTTTTCTTTCCCATAAAGTGTATACATACACAATGCCTACAGCCTTTTCCATACAACTGTAGCAGATTCAAAGACTGGAAGCTCATTTCTGAAGATCCTAGAGGTCTAGAATATTTTATTCATAATACTTAAAGTTCTTTCAACTATTATACATATTCATCTTCAATATAGTACTATATTTAGTGGTTATAATGGAGCAACCATTTTATCGCACTTTCTAATAACGATGACATCACATAGGTGCATGAAAACCATCTTGAGAATTCCTTGTGCTCAATAAAAAAGAATTATTCATGCCTTTGAGTTAAAGAACTCGTGTTCTGTTTAAGATGAAGGAAAATGGATTTTTAAATTATAATGAAATTCACACTACTCACAATGTCCCATCTTAACCATATGTAAGGGCTAAGTGTACCCCAGGCATCGAGAAGTGCACCCACATTTCCGTACAGCCCATCATCAGAACCACATCAACTGTCAATGAGGCTATTTTGGTTCGTGGTGGTTCAAGTGGCTGATATTGCCACTGTGTTTTTAACTGTTGTCTTTTTAGCTCAATGTATTCATTTCTTTTTTTTAATTTCTTTTTTTAATGTATACAAAATTTTACCAGGTTTTGAAAATTACAAATAAAATTGAAGCAAGATTAAAAAGTAAGCAAGGTCATGTGTTCAAAGTTTAGGGCTTAAAGAATAAAAATGTTGGGAGGCTTCACGGGGCAGAAGACGCCCATGAGAGAACAGAGAAGAGAGCAGGAGAGTGGGGAGAGTGCGGCACCATGACGTTGGTGCCTAAGTTGACAAGCTTAACTGGAGCTCCGACGCCTCACTGCCCCATAGAGGTTCCTCTGTTGGGCAGGATTGCCCAAGTGCTAGGCCTTGTGCAAGAGTGTCAGGTGCCAGTGCCCACCACTGTGCTGTTCTTGCCATAGAAGTGGTGAACCATGGAGGGAAGCAGCAAGAGGCTGTCAGTTCATCCTTGCAGATGAAGAAAGTTATCTCTTAAAGGGAAATGAAGAGGCCACCTCCATTGCTGCTACAATGAGCATGCTAACAGACAGAGAGGTCCGGGCTCATATTTATCGAGCCTGTCCCCATAAATATAACCAGTCCGTTACACCTTCTGAAAGAGAAAAGTACTTGCTGCCTCCATTCCTCACTGAGCTCTTCCAGTCCAGTGTGGAGAGCGCTGCTTCTCACCATGATTGTCAAAGAGTGGTTGCTTCAGCCCATGGTCTGTGATCTGGACACAGCTCCCTCCCTTCCTCTCTTTCTGCTTCTTTAATCTTGTTCCCATCTGCAGTCTGCTGCTGCCCTGGGTGGGAACGTCACCCTTGGTCTCTGGTCTCGGCTCAGAAATGACAAGCTCTTATCCCATCTGATAAATTGAAACCCCAAATCGAGCTTACAATGAAGTAATCTCCCTCCATTGCCATGGGTACCCAATGGGACAGGGAGGTCTCCACTCCTCCCTTAGCCACGCCTGCCCTTTCCTCCTTGCTGCTCCCAGCAATGTCTCCCACAGCTCATATATCCCTCTCCAGAAAGACGGGGCTGTGGGGTATTGCGGTGACAAATTGCTCTTATCTGGCTGAGTGACTTTGTGCTCTGTGTCCTGGGAACTATTTTCTGTTGAGGAGTTTTGCTGGTTAAAGCATCTCTATGCTGGATGGTCCTTTACAATTCCTTCCTCCATTCCTAGACTTCTGGAACGTGCCTTCCAGCACAGAGAACACACACAGAGACACACAGACACACCCCTTCATGTGCCCCGATTATAGTGGTCTCTGGGCAACCAAGCAGGCCATGTCTCATTGGTTGGTTAGTGTAAAGATTACTTCCCTGACAGATTCCAGGATCAACAGCTCATTCTCATGCCCTTGGACTACCAGACCTGAGTCCATAATCAATCTTAACTTTCCTGGGTCTGTCTTAGGTTGCTTTCCCCTCTGATAGTCTTCTGCAGGGCAAACTTCCAAAGTAGTGGTTATATCTAATTTTCCTCAGTTGCCAGGCTCTCAGCCCTCTGTCCATGGATGAGGGGTTCTAACAGCGATGATGTAGGTTCTCCTTAATCCCCACTGCAAAGGGCGATCTGACCGCCCTCACGATGCCTTTGGTCTTCTGCCATCTGTCAAATGGTCAGCTCCAGAGTCTGCAGTCCAGCTAACACAGCAATGGGCGGCTGTGAATGGGAAGTCTAAGAATCTGATGGTTGCCCAGTCCCATGAGGCGAGTTGTCTCAGCTGGTCTTCTGTATAGCTGAAATCCTGAAGAAGTAGGTTCCAACAGCTGTGCTGGTGGGTAAGCGCAAGCAGGCCGAGAAGAAGAGTATTCATTTCTTAAAATTAGAAAAAGGTCATGTACTCCCATATCTATATTCTTTAAAATCCCATAAAGGCATGGGGATATCTTCTATATACATGCTTTCATTGTTTATTTCTGGTGCTGATGTTCTCGGGAGTGAAGAAATGGGGGACCAGGAAGAGCTGACCCTGGAGGAAACCCAAGACCATAGAAGGGCTGAAAGGCACCAGGGCCTTTCTATGCTCCAGTGGGAAAGGGCTTTGTGAGGAATCTACAGAGGAGACGGAACCTGGGAAGGGTAAGAAGCGGTGGCCAGAGAACCATGGGGCTGAACACAGATACAAACAAAATGAGGTGCGTTTCAATGATGGCAGTGGAAACCTGTGGGAAATTCCACAGCTGGGTATGGATGGCATCTGTCATAATGCCCTTGACACCAGGGTTGACTGAGGCACAACTAGACATTGAAAGCTACCCACAACCTGTGGTGTAGATAGACAGAACATTCTATGGCCAGGGCATCTTCCCAGACTACTATTTTATATCTAGCTGTGATTAATGCTTGTATTTCACATGAGTTTGTATAGATCAAAATTGTAAGTTGCGAGCAGTGAACCTTTCTTTATATATTTCTCTGCTTAAAAGAGGTCAAAATGTTTTAATAACAAATATATTCAATACATATTTATGGATCCATAATTTACTTGTGGGATTTTTGTTTATGCTAATTAAGGGTGAACTCATTTCTCTTAAGCATATACACAGCAGAAATAGAGGCACTAATAGGGACACTCAGAAAGGTGCAGTGGTGTATGTGAACAAAAGCAGATTTGTCTGACTTTTCTCCCTTCCTCAAGTGACAAATAAGGAATATTTATTTGAACAGTCACAGTGCTGTGTTATTGGACAAGTGGCAAAGACTACTGGAATGTTGAGAGCTGGAGAATTTTCAGTGGTGGTAGTATACATTTTATTTTATGCTTTCAGAAAAGATGGGTGTTTGGCTTATGGATGCATTGCCTATAATCCCATCCAGTGGGAGGTACAGAGAAGAGGGTTGCAAGCCCAAAGCCAGCCCATACCACAGAACACATGCAGTCTGGCTTACTCTGCACATCATAATGTTTTAAGGTCCTTCCTGCTTTCGTATAGCTGCATTCTATTTAAGCTCAGAGCTCAGGAACATCTCATTGTGTATGCATCAGGCTTTATGTATCTATCTATCTAGTGAGAAGATTTTGCAGAAAGGTAGAAATTGAGTCTAGCCTAAAATAGTTAAGCTCCGGCTAAAACAGATGATGTAGACATCGTCTGTGACTAGGTTTATGCTGGGTGTGCTTTAAATGTCTAATGGAACCTAAATTAAACATCATTGTGTCATCCCATTAAAGCAGGACCTATGTGCTTCAGCTCTTTCATATATATATTTCATAGGAAATAAGGTGCCCTGATTCAAATTTTACTTTCTGTTATGCTGTTTCCATTTTCTATGGATTTCTCCCAAAGGTCAGAAACTCTTGGGCTCACAGGGCTGGAGAGAACTTTGGGCATTCTCAGATAGGAACTGCTGAAAGGACCCTGCCTCCATGCCAGTGTGATGGTGGCCAGGGACAATTGGCTGTGACACTGTGGCTCCTAAGGAAGGGACAAGGCCGCACAGTGGTGGCTGTTAGTCCGTGTCTGGATGTCTGGAGGTCTCAGGTGAATGAAAATCATGGAACGGACAGCCACAGGAATTGGAGGAACTGCTGTGGATGCCGATGTTCTCCACTCGGACATGGACACAGATGTTAGTTTTGACAATTTTACTGGGTGGTAAGGTGTGCCATGTTAAGCACTGTGATGTAGCCAAGTGCCCACATGTGGCTGTGCAGCTGTCACTTCTCTCCTTCTCCAAACATCCTCTCCTTCCCAAACTGAACCTCTGTCTATCAGATGATAACTTCTGCTTTCCTCATTTAGCTTTATAAAATGACTGTGAGTGTATGTTTGCATGTGTGTATGTGTGTGTGTGCACACTGAACATGTGTACACATGCATGTGCCTGTGTGTGCATGTGTGAGTATATGTGTATGTGCGTGCATGCATGTGTGCCTGCACATGCACATATGTGTGCATGTGAGTTCACACACATATGTATGCATGCAAATGCATATGTATATACACATGTGTACATGTGTGTGCTGATGGATTTGTATCCCAGGTATCTCACACAAACGACTATACTGCATTCACAATTTTCTCTCTGGCTTGTGTTATTTATCTTTATGCCTTTGAGGTTCTTTCACACTGTGACGTATATTGAATTTTCATTCATTTTTATGGTTACATAAACATTGTAGTGTGTGTATATCAGACTCTGTTTCCCCATTAATCCCCAAATGGGCATCTGAGTTGCTTGCACCTTTTGGGTATTATAAGCAATGCTGCTGTGAACAATGTTATGCAACTATGTGTGAGCTTCCACATCCAGCTGTTCTTTGGTGTGCTGACTCTGTCTTAGTCCTTAACAGAAGTAGTCTATTGTGATCCAGGGTAGCTGCAGCATTCTATATGTCTTTGAACAGTTCTAAGAGTCTAGCTTCCCCACATTCTCACTGACACTTATTTTTCTCAGTATTTGTTTTGTTCCAGATTTTTTTTAAAAAAATATTATTTACTTATATTATATATATGAATGCTTTTCCTACATGTAAATGTGTTTATCACATGTGTGCTTGTTAAGGTCCCTGGTACTGGGTTTACAGACAGTTGTAAACTGTGGGTGCTTGGAATAAAGCTTGGTTCCTCTGCAAGAGCAACAAGTACTTAAACCCTGAGCCGCCTGCCACCGTTTGTCCCAGTTTTTGCCAATAGTCATCCTAACAGATGTAATATACTAATCCATTGTGGTTTTGATGAATGTTCAGTGGTGTCCAGTATATTTCCATGTGCTTATTGACCCAATTCTAAAAATTTGAAAGTTAAAATTTATCAACATTACAGTTCCAGCATGTCAAAGAAATAATGTTTGTAAAGGAAAAACCAAATCAAAGAAACTCAACTAGGTCACTTTTTCAAGCTGTATATAAGTTTTATAGGAAACCTGGAAATCCTGAAAGAAAACTCAGCACTCATAGGTGGCAAGGGAGAACTGTGTTTCTTGGTGTGGCACCTGAGAGCGGAAGAAGCCAGGCCTGGCCTGCGGTGGGCACATGGCACTGTAGGCAGTGGTGGGTGGAGGTGGTCACAATTGGGCATATAGAAGAGCAATGCTATTCCACAGTAGATATCTTTAATTAACGTAGAAATGGACTCTCACTATGTACACAAAGCTGGCCTTGAACTCTATCTATCTAGATCAGGCTGGCCTCACACTCATAGGGATCTGCTTGTTTCTGCCTCCCAAGTGCTGGGATTAAAGGTGTGCACCACCATGTCCTGCTCCACAGTGAATATATCATGAATATATTTTTATTTTATTCATTAAGCAGTTTTCTGTATGTTCATTTAATAAATGTTTATTGCTTAAATCACAAGATCCTATTTTTTCCATGAGTATGTACTTTTAAGAAAACAATCATTTTCAAATAAAATTAAAGCCAAAATCATAGAAAAGAGTTTCTATGTTCGAACACCTTCTACTCCTTTTGACCAAACAGATAAGCTCAGAGTTAGAACCCAAGAACCAATAAGGCTGATACACATAGTGGAATATTTCTTTAACAGAAAATAGGGAATGTTAGGATCATGGGGGAGGTGGATTCAACCTCACTTGTCCCAGTTGACAAACCATGATCTAGCCAGTTAAACCTAAAACTAGTTTTTCTGTTGCTCTGTGTTCTAGGATGGCTACATGTACAAAATTGGGTAATCAAAACATGCAATATGCTCTACTATCAAAGCATATGAGGTCTTAGGTACATGGCAAGCACTTACTATCATTATGCCATTAAGGTTTTGTAGTAAACCAATACAGAGAAGACACTGATCTGAATAAGGCACCGTATAGATGGTCAATCAATGTATTCTTTTAGATTCCTATCTGAATCACTGATACACTAAGAGCTCCCTCGTATGAATTATATTGGATGAGAACAGGCAAATCACACGATAGGGTATCATTAAATCATTAATTCACAATAATTCTCCTGACTGCATGACTCTTTGATAACTGATCAGGAAACTTGTAGCTTTCACTCCTTGTCAAAGAAGCTTTTTTTTTCTTTTCCAGCAGACAGAAGTTGCTATGAAGACTGACCAAAATACAGAGACTATATGACTGGTGTCTACCTGGCTCCAAATTAGTACAACTGCAACACAATCCCTTAACCCAAGGCCAGGAAACATCACAGGGTACTGGGTGGAAAGAAAATAAAAGCCAGAGAACAAATATGCCTGCTCTCAGTGTCTTCTACTCACAAAAGGAAAGCTGCCCCCATGGAGTCTTACAAATTTGGCGGCCCACACAGTAGCTGCATTACAACATCAGTGTGTGTGTGTGTGTGTGTGTGTGTGTGTGTGTGTGTGTATAAATAATTATAGAACATGTCATGACCTTGAAGGCAAGTGTGGAGACGAGACATGAGAGGAGATAGAGAAGGGAGATGGAGAGGGGGAAATTATACAAATACAGTACTTATGCATGAGATTCTCAAAAATAAAAATAACTAAATGGCACTCAGCTCATTGGTGTGCAGGTGTGTTAAATGGCTGGGTCCAAGTTCAGGTCGTTTTTCCAACTATAGGGACATGGTCATTTACTTTATTATTCAATCCAAATTTTCACATATTTATCCATAGTTGATTTACAATCTATTCATCAAATAAATAAAAAAGAAATAGCTTAATGGGTATCCCATATGTTCTGGCCTCAGCAAGGGTAGGACATGAAAAGGGGAGACTCGGGATAAAGCGGTCTTGCTTGCCCCAACATTATACCTTTATCTAGCTTTTATGTGTCATTTGTGTCAAATGGTGTTCCTCATGTATACAACAATTATTGTAAGGATAAAATGAGTCAATCCATATGATAATCCTGCTTCAACATTTCAGCAAAGTGTTCAAGAAATGCTAATATTCACATTATAATTTTATAGTAATGTTACAGAAGATACAACTGAGCTAATCTCAGTACATTTCAGCCCAAATGTACAAATATCTTCAAACATTTTGAAGCATTACTAACGTGTCCAGTGCCTCTAAAAGAAATTCTACAAGTAACAAATTATACCTTGATATTTACTAGTGTCATTAGTCAATAAATAGCACCTTCAAGTCATTTGTAGGAAAAATGGTGACTGTTTAGAAAGAACTATCCCGTGACATGACAAAGAATCTGGCTAATTTGGAGGTACTTATAAGAGATAATGGTGCATGGAAGCAAATTTCTTCATTTATGAAAAATTATTATAGCTCTGTTTCATAGACGCATCTATATCTGGGGAAGGCAATTTTCCCCCAATTTTCCAGCAAGAAATGAAAGCTATTCTCATAAAAATGAGCAGAAAATCATATTACATTTCCTCTAGGTTAATAATCATAATCAACATGAGACAGATAGAGTATAATGCTGTGATGAGGTGACTGCACACTAACAACCTGAAAGCCCTGATGCTTCCCATGCATTACAAACAATGGCTCTGGACATGGAATAGAGAAGCATGCATGAATGAACAGCAGGTTTCAAATATGCAAAAAAAATCTATGGAAAATATATTTGTTAGAGAGTGGTGTTAGAACAACTGAATGTCAATATGCCAACAAACAACACCATGTTAAGCACCCTATAGAAAAGCCAATCCTAAAAGAATCTCAGTTGCTAATGCAATATTCGAATAACAAAATGTCTACAATAAATAAAAGAGAAACATTTGTAAACTTGGCGCAGGCGAATGTTTCAAAGACATTACAGGAAAGTATTTTCCATAAAACAATATACATGTAACCTGCATTCAATATAAAATTCTAAAAGTTAAAGATTCTTGTCTTTGAAAGCCATTAAGAGAATGAAAATTAGAAACAAAGACTGAGACAAATTATTTACAATTAAATGTTTGAAAAAGACTTTGGATCTAGAAGATAGGCAGAGTTCTGAAATAGTGAACTAGAGGCCAGGATGCTAAGCACTGAATACAATTTTTTTTTAAATTTCACAACTAAAGATCAGAGGAGATGTATATGGATGGAAGATAAGCATTAAAAATAGGTATAAAGATAAAAACTATTAAATAGACACAAATTAAAACTATAAGCTCTCATTGCACATGCCTCTTAGAATAGTTAAAAACACTAACCAGAACAAGAGTTAGTCAGTATACGATGTGGGCAAGTGGAAATTCACAGCCTCAAAGCTATAATTGCCTACCTAAGTATTATCCAGTAAAAATTAGTCATACTCTGAAATATTAAGAACTAAATAAAATACTTCAAAGTGACTCACAAAATAGTACAATGAAATAAAAATACGTAAGAAAAATCAGAATAATTGTCTAACATAAACAAAGACACAACGTACCAAAATTCGGGAAATGCAGCTAAGCTAAAGACATATAGGAA
The DNA here is from genome assembly GCA_964023405.1 of Apodemus agrarius. Taxonomy (NCBI): domain Eukaryota; kingdom Metazoa; phylum Chordata; class Mammalia; order Rodentia; family Muridae; genus Apodemus; species Apodemus agrarius. Next base: position 40,214,934 of record OZ030027.1, read on the forward strand.
ATTTTATGAGACTAGACTCCTAAAAAGAAGACAAATTTCAAATCAGTGACCTCAGGTTGTGCCCTAAGCCAAGACATTGAAAAGTAAATAAAAAACAAACCAAGCAGAAAAAAAAAAAAACCAGTACTATTCAGATTGAAAAATCAATGCTTGAAAGGCAACAGAGAAAAATGGCATGAGCATGGAGTCTTTTTCTTTTAAGAGGACAATGCGATGCAATGATTTACCATATTTCTCAGAAAACAGAAGGCACAGCGCTGGGGCCAGTGGGGAAGGGTGGCTGCTGTGGAGTTCACACATGGCAAAAACAGTAGTGTGGCCATACCAGGGCCTTTATTATATGTGTGTGCCATGTATGTGTCAGCCAGAGATCAACACCATGTATCTCCATATGATCTTTTGAGACAGGGTCTGTAACTGAACTGTTCATTTGTCAATTGGCGAGACAAGATGTCTAGTGAGCTCTGAAGATGCACCTGCCTCCGCCTCCTCCTTGCCTTTTCTTTCTCATGGTCACTAGGAAGTTAACCTTCCCTGACTGTCACTTGACCATCTGAGCCATCTTCCCACCCCACTGTGGACATGTTATATCCACCTAGACAGCAATTCTGTAGAAAGGACGAGAACCTTCCTTGGGAGACAAATCAAGCGGAATACATGTAATCTACAAAATAATACAAGAAATCTGGATGGTCTCTTACCTACTGAAGACATTGGATCTTTGAAAAACTCACAGAGAACTCCATGTCTGGATGTTTCTCTTCTCTTGTGAATTCAATCAAACATTTACAGACAAACAACATCTATTTTCTACAAATACTTGAGAAAAATGAAGACAAGGTAGCATTTCCCAACTCCTCCCTCTTAGTCACTATTATTCTGATAGAAAATGAGCCAAAGACGTCAGATAATAGGAAAAGACTGGAGCTAAATTACAGAATGTAAACTCTCAGGAAATAAAAGGCAAAATTAACAATATTTCATGGGCATGGGTAATGAAGCGTATATACAGCGGGGTTTTGATCACTGTTCATCTACAGCACTGGTTCTCAGCCTTCCTAACACTGTGACCCTTTAATGGAGTTCCTCATGTTGTGGTGACTCCCAACCATAATATTTTCATTGCTACTTCATAACTGCAACTATGTTACTGTTGTGGATTACAATGTAAATGTCTGATAAGCCAGATATCTGCTATGTGGCCACTGTGAAAGGTTGTTTGCCCCCCGAAGGGGTTGCAGCCCACAAGCAGAGAACAACTACAGAGCTAGAGGAAAATAGGTGGAAGTAGACGTCATCGCGTTAAGCAAAGTAAGTCACATTTACAGAGATAGGCATTATGTATTACTTCCCATGAGGAATCATGGAGAAAATACTTAAATAATCATTAAAAAATAAAATTCCATAAGAGTAAGGCTGTATTTTTTTATATAAAATTAGGTTTTATGAGGGTTTTGCCTAACTATGTGTATATCACACATGTGTCTGAGGCCCACAGAGGTCAGACAAGGGCATCAGATGTCCTGAAACTAGACTTACAAATGTGAGCATGCGGCTGTGAACTGATCTTGAGCTCTCTGCAAAAGCAGCAAGTGCTCTTAGCTACTAAGTCATTTCCTCAGTTCAAGGTGTACTCTCAGAGACATGGGAGGGGTAAGGGAGAGGGGAGCAGATAAAGAGGGAATGAATGCGATCGAAGTATGTTATATGCCTATATGACGATCCCATAATGAACTCGAGTTCTGTACAGTCAATATATGCTAGTAAACAGAAAACAACATGAGGTAACTGGCTAGGGTGCACCGTAGAATGAAACTTTTAATGTTTGAAAATCATATATAATTTACTGTTTTCACAGACTGAGAAAAGCAACGTCATGAGCTTACTAGATATGATAAAAGCATTTGAATAAAAACCCTTATCTATTCCTCTTTAAATGCCACAGAAAGCTGGGTATATGAGAGAAGTTAGCTAACATCAAAGCTCTCTGGAAAACTGGCTACCAAACGTGACGGTGGGGGATGGGATGCTCTCCCTCAGAGGTCTTCAATTCAATGTTATTCACAGGTTGTATCCGGCCCAAAATATCAAGGAAAGGAGGACTTCAGGGGGCTGGGGACATGATTCTGAGGATAAGAGTGTTTGCTCCACAAGGAGGAGGACCTTAGCTCAGATTTCAGCCCCCAAAGAAAAAGCTGGGTGTGGCCCCAGGCAAGGGACCATAGCACTGGGGAAGGGACACGGTTCACAGGTGACAAGCTAAACCAAAGCAGTAAGCTCAAGACCCAGCAAGAGACCTTGTCTCAAAAGAGTGAGGAGGATGTGACAATGCAAGTTGGGAGGGAAGGTTAGGGAAAGAAGGGGGCAGGGATTGATCAAGAAAAGAGAATAGAGGGTGGTGTGGCTGGAAAGTCTATATACATTTAGGAAACCATTGACGAATATGTAACTAAAATATAATTTGGGGATTGTTTCTCGCTACTTTGCTTGTTTGTTTTGTTTTGTTTTGTTTGTTTTTTTCATCATGTTCTTTTTTTCTTTTTTTTTAATTTTTATTTTCTATATTCTATTTTGTTTTTTAACTGAGATAAGGTTTCACCATGTGGCCTGCTTGGCTTGCAACTTGCTGTGGACGCCAGGCTGGCCTCGAACTCTTAGGCATCCACCTGCACCGGCCTCCCGAGTGCTGGGCTGAAAGGCATGCATTACCATATCCGGTATTTAAAAATACGAAAAGGTCTTTAAAAGCTGAAAAATATATTTTTAAAAAAGTTATGTCAAACCAAAAAAAAAAAAAAAAAGAAAAGAAAAAAGGAAGGAAAAGAAAGAAAAGAAACAAGCCCCATAGGTGTGGTGATCCATACCCATAGTATGAGCCCTGCAGAGACAGAAGGGCAGTTCAGGGAGTCTGGAGGCCTGTGTGGCCTACACAGCAAATTGCCGACCAGCCAGGCTGCATCCTGAGACCTTGCCTCAAAAAAACAAAGTCCCAATACAAAATCATCAGCCAAACACACAAACCAGTCATCTTCCCGACAGAACGCTTTATAAATAAACATATATATATATATTCTTGATCCTAAAATATACTTTAAAAACCTCTCAGGATGCAATAAGAAAACAAGCTAGCCACAAATACTAAGCAAGGACTAAGCAAACATTTGACCCAAGGAAATACAGGGTGAATCACAAGCCAAGAGTCATTAAGAAAATACAAAGTAAAATCATAGTGGGACACTCCCATCATCATCCTACTGAAATAGTTAAACCAGAACATCTAATATGCTGGACGTAGGTGGAGGTGTGGGGTAGCTGGAACCCTGCCCCTGCCTCGGGGAACACAAACTGGAGATCACTCCAGAATTATGTGACTCAGTTCATCTGGACAGGAAAGCAAATTCAACAACATGGTAGCTTTGTTTATAAAACCGTAATAACCAATAATGTCTGTCAGCAGGACACAACAGGGCCTCCTGCTCAGCTGGGGGAAATAATAACAGATGCAAAGAGTGAATAGGAAACAATCACTTAGTAAAACAAGCAAGACTATTGAATATGCACAGTGTACGTTCATTACTGAAAATTATACAAAGGGCAAATAAGTGGAGACTGACAAGCTAGAACAGTAAAGCTTTTCTAAAGCGGTTGCTAAGGATGTGGGGAGGAGGAAGACAGACACGGGGGAGCCTTGGGAGAATGGACGCATGAGTCCCCTAAATCAGCCTGAGGAAGTGTCCTGATTCCAGACAGGGGCGCCTTACTATCTGCCCACTCTATCTTCATAGCACTACAGAAGAAGAAATCAAAGCTGTTTTACAGAGACAAGAGATGTAATAAAATGTTTACTGATAAATAGACATGGAAAATATTCAACAGGAACAGTGATGCTTTGCCAAGCAGCCTTGTAAAATATTTGTGACCAGAGTATTATTCTTTATCCACACATACAAAATCAACCTGTTTATTTATACACACATACACATACCATATACCTATACATATATATAAATATGCATATACACATGTGTATATGCATAATATATATATATGTACATATATATTGCTGATTATTACAGCCATTAGATTGGATATTACATGTGAATGTATGGGAATGTTGATCTAGAATGAAGAGTGAAAACAAAATAAAGCAAAATCTCCTCACATAAACTAACGATAACACTGTATTCAGAGCTAGTAAGCTTGATTAATTCAATGTTTTACATCTAATTCAAACAGAACGAAAGCAAATCACCACTGGTTTTCTAAGCCACTGCATGATTCCCCAGTCCTTCCATTTTGAAAGAGAAGTTAGCAACAATATAAGCAAATGTGGAATGTATTTATTTGGAGGGAAGATGTTCATGAAAACATGGTGATTAACATCACTTTAAGATAAATGATCAATTTTAGAGGGAAATATTTTCACGGACCTCATTAGTAATATCTGAGTGAGGGCCAGCCCAGAGGCCTTTAGCCACAGGTCTTGGGGAAGTCTGGGCTCTTAGCCTGAGTTCCTGAACAGATGGGCAGTGCTCACACAGGCTGCTTCCCCTCTCCAGTGCTCCGCTGGCTGCTTAACACCTATCGATCCTGGGCTTTAGGGTCGTTGAATACTTTCTTAATTAAGAGCTCTGGGCTATTGACTGTCTTCATTTCCCTGATGCCTCTTTTCTTCGTCTTCAGGAAGATTAAAAACTCTCATGTACCATTTTTTTTTCCAACTCATCCCAAGGGGAATGACTTCAATTTACTATAAAAATGTCAATGGCTGCCTGGCGGCCTAATCTCGAAGGGTCGGGATCCCTGCTCCCTGTATCTCTTTTCTATATTCCTGAGGTCAGGCAGTAATAACTGAGTCTCTCCCACCACTGGTCTGAGAGGCTGAGTTTGCAAAGCCACCCAGGACTTCAGAGTCCTGCGACCCAGGGAGGGAAGAGCCCACCCATGACTCTCAAAGGCTGGCCACATAAGCCATTCGGGTTGCGGGATAGAACAACAGTCAACATTTACACTCAGGACAGGCAGACGTCTGTGGTCGAGTACTGCCAGAGTACAGAAGGGTACAGAAGGTTATTTTGGAGGACTTGCTCTAGAGATCACTTCCAATTCCTTTAAGATGTTTTTGGAGCCGGGGAGATGTTTTGGTGTGAGAGTGCCTGTTGTCCAAGCTTGAGGACCTGAGTTTGAATCCCCAGCACATACATAAAACATCAGATGTGCACTTAAGAGTCCATAACCCCAGGACAATGGGGACAGAAGGATCCCTGGGGCATACTGACTTGATGAGAGACTGTGTCTTAAGGAAATAAGGCAAAGGGTGATAGAGCAGGATGCCCCAACATGTTCCTCTGGACTCTGTACAAGGAATTGGGTGTGTACCCATACACATATACAAATACCACAAACAGTCTCTCTCTCTCTCTCACACACACACACACACACACACACACACACACATACCACCAACAGTCATACACACACACAAACACACATACCACCAACAGTCTCACACACACACACATATACCACCAACAGTCATACACACACACACACACACACACACACACACACACATACCACCAACAGTCATACACACACACACACATATACCTCCAACAGTCACATACACACACACACACACACACACATATATACCACCAACAGTCATACACACACACACACACACACACACACACACACATACCACCAACAGTCATACACACACACACACACACACACACACACGCACGCACGCACGCACGCACGCACGCACGCACGCGCACGCACGCACGCACACAAACACCCACACTACAGATACTAATACACACAGGCCCATACCCAACACACACAAAGGAAAAATATTTTTATTTGGGAAATAGGCTTAAAATTACCCCAGAGATTATGTGTCAGGTGAAATTAAGTCCTACAATATTACCCCACATCCTTGGGCACTTCAGAATTGATCGATCGTATGTCATCTCAAAAAAAAAAAATGTTTAGGTAAAGAACTATATTTGAAAAAAATAAGGCAAACTCAAGGTAGATCAGTTTGAAGTCTGCTCAAAATTCTGAATCTCTGTGTATCTTTTCAAACATTGTGATCAAAGAAATAAGACTCGTTTTTAAAAAAATCTGTGATATAAGAGCCATCCAGAGCTCAGAGATAGGTCAACCATCAAACCAAGGGCCTCTCGGGTAAAAAAGAGAAAAAAAAAAAAAAAAGCCTGCATTCATGTGGTAGGAGCAGCTCTGAGCTCTGAGGGTTCAGCCTCTGAAGGAGACTTGGACAGTGAGTAGCGGGGTAACAGGGCCTGAGAAATAAGAATGGAGGTTGTTTATCATAACAACGTGCCAGATTAGGCCAGAAATAAAGCGGCAACAGAAGACAAATGAAATACGGTTCAGATATCACAACGTAGGCAGGACTTTTTTTTAAGGAGCAATATTCAAGTGTTCCCAGGGATTACGTGTCAGATGAAATTAAGTCCTACAATATTTTTAGGCGGTGTTTGTGTGATACATTTACCTAAAGGCTTATCCTACAGCAGTATGTTTCTGCTTTTATCACTTGCCTGAGGATGGGAAAATATCAATGGGTTTAGAAGTTTTAAACCTCTTTAATATTTGCATGATATTAGATGTACTATAATCACATATAAAACTACCTCACAGAGAGCTTTGAGACTTGCTTTTGCCTGAGGTCTCTGGCACTAATACTTGAAGAGATTAGAGACGTCTTGGTTATTATAAAGGGTGTTCTTCTGCTCATAGAAATCAAACAAGCACTGAAAACGCTAAGACAGAAAAGGAGACATTATAAGTCAATGATATTTCCCTTAATTGCCCAGGGATCTTATCATAGATTAAAAACCAATCTCAGAAATGAAAAAGCTGCATGGCCCCATATTTGTCCTAACACTGATTTACTGAATGTGCGGAGGAATCCCATTTGCATAGATTTAAATAGATGTCTGTGTGGTACTCAGAGGCCAGCCTTACTCACGAGCTTTGGGTTCAGGAGAGCAGCAGCAGACAACAAGATCCCAGAGAAGAGCAGGAGGGAGAAGCCGTAGCCCAAACACAGCTACATAATTTCTGCATTTCTAGAATGATTTTCCATTAAAAACTTCCCAAACTCTATCCTATTATCATATTTTTTTACATTCCCCTGGGCTATAATAATTTTTCTCTGCTATAAATAATCTTTCCATAGCTAAAGCATCCTATTATTTTATGACCCAAGAGACCACGGGATTTAAATTATAGTCATCTAGGACGCAACGCTGCCCTTCCGTCCTAACCTTCAGATGCTTTGTTTCTGTCTCTCTCTCTTCCGAACATGTAAAATTAGGGTCGTTTATATGCTGAATATTGATCAGAAGGGAAAAATACATGGAGTGTGAGTTATGCTCTGACTCCAGCGGCTTTCCATTCTAGGAGTATTACTTATCACGTCAATCACTTAATCCCATGCATAACTTTTTCCTTTATGGTGGAAAGGGTTTTTTTTTTAAAGGAAGAATACCAAGTGATCTGATTCCCCTCAGATTTTACAAACCCAGAAAGAAGACTGACTTAAAACTTGTTGCTTAAAAATGATGGGGCTTTGGTTTCCATCCCCTTCATGGTTATACCATTAGTTTTGGTCATCGCTGTGTGTGTAAAATGAGCAGAAGCTTTCTGAGAGGTGGGATAGTAAGAGCTTTTACATCTAATGCAGGCTCTTGATTGCTGAGGTCTTATCTCCCGACTGATAGATGGGGCTAAGAGAACATAAAGGTGTACAAAGAATTCCATCCATACGCATTAGCGGCTTCTGGAGTGGTTGTGAGTGCTTTGGGGTAGACACAGCCATTTTGGTGGGAAGGGCTGAGAATGCTGAACACAGGACGTATCAGAGCAGATGAAAAAACAGGGTCCCCGAGAAAACAACCGACCTCCAACAACACTGCTTGCAAGCATCAGAAACCCTGCTTGCCTTATGGGCATAGTCCCGTTTGCCTTTCCAGGTGATGCACAAGCATTGATTGAGCAACTATAGCATCAGAGGCCTAGAGAAACACCAGAGAGTAAAGGACAATTCTTCCCTACCTAGAAAAGAGGCTGGAGAGTATAGGACACATATATCTACTTGTTGAGGCAGAAACAGTAACCAATAGACAAATGGAAGTTCTGATGTGAAGGCCATTGGTCTGTCTGGGAAAGAAAACTGAGCCTGAGTATTGGCTCAAAAAGAGGGGATGGTTATTGAGGGGAGGTGGTAGGAATGTGTCACAAAGGGGAGCAGGAGTGAAGGGCTGGATGTGGCGGGGCATGTGTCCCCAGCATGGAGGGAAACAGACCCAAGATGCAGCAGGCTCGATGAAGGCGCCCAAGACAGCGGAGCCAGCATGGCGATGGGTAGCGGCACCGCTGCTCTCTCTGTAAAGGTATGTCCTGTACTTACACAACCTTTCCCTTTATCCCCAATTATCGTGATAGATCTTCATAAGCCACTCAGCCATCTGTCACTTTTGTGGTTGCTGGACGTCGGCCTGGGTTTCAGCCGGGGATTGGGTGGCACAGATTTATCTGAATTCTGGAGAGTGTGCCTGTCACCGGCAGATCTTCTTTTTCACCAGGCTTTTGGGTTAAGTCCCTGACTCATTCCTCCTGCGTTTTCATGCGGCAAATGGAAGAAGTCTGGAACAGAACACGTGGCCCAGACATGCCACCGAGATTCTGCTCTTTTGGCTGCACGGCTGTGAAGAAAGCAATCTTTAGCCCATCTACAAGGGAAGTCAGGGTAGGAACCTGAGGCATGAGCTCATGTAGAATCTATGGAGGAATGCTGCTTATGGCCTTGCTCCTAAAGACAGCAGAGACCCAGCTACCATATCAGGCAGTTAACTCTTCCTCAGATATCACCTACTTGCAATAAATTTTATTATTTCTGGTCTTTTCCCCTTTTCATATATTTATATTTTAGCGCTAACAAACTAAGCTAGCACAGAAGTCTGAACAATACTTCTTTGCTTAACTGTTCATTAATACATTAACATCATGTGATCAATCTTAAACTATAGGACAAATTTCCTGTGTCAGTAAAATGCTGTATGAGATAAAGCACGGTTGTTTTCTTCATTCATCCATCCTCTAATCTAGCCATTCATATGCCTACCTACCCATTCATATATTCCACCTTCTGTGCCACCTACCAGATACAATAACCATAAATGATTCATTGTTTCATCTCCACGAAATATTTTTTAGTGTTCTGTCATATTTCCTAGCTGTCCTGGGTTCCTTATTATTTTCTGATCATTTATACTTTCACTTTATAATATGAATTCATTGAGATACACATAAATTGGTTTTGTGAGGCATTATACCATTTTCTTTCCTAAGATTACCCGGTGTAGTAGTTTCTTCCTGATGTGAAAATGGCTTACTACCAGCTGAGTCCTATGGCCCCTTCTGTACTTGAGGATATTCGTTTTCCTTAGACCCCCTGGTATGTGCCTGGTTGTCACTGCACTTCCTTCCTGTTGATGAAGACCTCCATAATAAGGAAGTCCCTGTTTCTGATGCTGAAACTAATTCTGAGAAATATCCAGTCCCTCTGAAGTTCCGGCTGCTTTCTGAGAAAATGTGGACAGGTAGATTGAAGAATTAAACTTTCCAGTAGGAAATATTGAAAGCATGTGATCACTCAGTAAACAGCTTGGGCTCCTTAGACACACCATGCAGAATGGAGTCAGTCCCAACACCCAAATGAGCAAGTGCCATCCCACCCAAGCATTGAGGGAGGAGGTCTATACTCCGATCCTTAAGGCTCGAAGATAGGACCAACCCAGGTTGAACCAACCCAAGCACTTATTTCCTTTGCTTCCATGCTGCATTAAAAGCAACAAGAAGCCCTTCCCCAGAATACAAGAGTTACTCATGAAAACACAAACTATTTAATCCCGAATAAATAAATAAATAAATAATAAATAAATAAATAAATAAATAAATAAATACCTAGAAGACCCATTGTTTGTGTCCTATATAGTTTTTGTTAACTTGACATAAACCTAGACATATCTGGAAATAGGGAATCTTAACTGAGAAAAATATCTCTGTAAGACTGGCCAATAGGTAAGTCTGCAGGACAGTTTCTGAATTGATAATTGATAAATGAGGACCCAGTCACTGTAGGTGATGCTGATCCTAGCACATAGCTCTGGGTTGTATAAGAAGAAACCAGAGAATGGGCAAGCCATTAGGAGCAAGCCAATAAGCAACATTCCTCAGTAGATTCTACGTGAGTTCATGCCTCAAGTTCCTACCCTGACTTCCCTTGTCGATGGGTTACAGATTGAAAGGTGAGATTAACCCTTTCTTCTCTAAGTTGCTTTTGGTAATGGTGTTTGATCACAGCAATATAAACCCTAAGACACCTAGTTACTTACCAAAGGCTGGTTTCCTGGGGCAGAAACTGTAGACAAGGACATACTGTTTCTGCACAGAGATGGAGATAATGTCTACTGGTTGAAGAGCACAACCTTGCCCACTCTGAGCCTGGCAGACATTCATGATTACCTCAGCCATGCTACAGCACCGTTACAATGTCCCTATACATCAGAACTCCTATAAATCAAGTCTACCATTACCCATTACCGCTCCCTTAGATTTTTAAATTATGCTATTGGTGTGACCTGGGCTTCTTCAGCCCACGTGGCACCGAGTGAATGATTGGGAGGAGGTGCCCTTAGTCCTCTTTGCAGCCATCTGTCACAAAACTGCTGTGAATTACTGATTTTATTAGATCATAATAGATGTCTTCCCTATGCTCAATTTTTCATAATAAACAGTAAGCGTCGCACTAGAGAAGCACATGGCATGACAGTGCCCGCCCCCCAGGTGATGCAGGTAAGAAGAAGCCAGTCTGTACCAATGCTGTCACGGGCCTCACCTGTACCTTCTTGTCACCTCCCGTGTCCCAAACTAATACGTGCTTTGTCACTCGGCATGTTTCAAGGTGATCTCCTGTCACGAGAGTCCTCATCCTTCTAACCATTATTCCTGCCATTAGCAAAGTCCTTCCATTAGCAAAGTTTTATCTCGATATATTTTGGTGTTATTTGAAATGCCATTAATGAAGTCCCCATGAATCTCCAAGATCATTGAGAAAACACCCAGGATGCTTGTTTCTCTAACTCTACAAAATGCAGCAAGCTGCTGCCACACTTTGCCTCCCTTTCCAGATTTAAATCAAAAAAGCAGGGAATGATTTCTTCATGGAAAAAGGGACAAATTACCATTTCCCTTCAAAATATCCCTTCCTTATCTATCTTCAAAAAAAAAAGTAAGTGCATACTTATTTTTAAACCACTTATGAAGATTTTGTGTTTGTATACACATATACACACATATATATGTGTGTATATGTACATATATGTATATATGTATGTATGTCTATATGTCTATATGTCTATGTGTATATGTGTATTAGTATATATGTATATGTGTATATGTGTATATATGTGTATACACACACACTTTTATACACATATATACACATATACACATATGCATATATACTATGCTAGGGTACAGGTTTTATTCTTTGTGGGAAAGGCAGAACACTTCTATTTCACTGTAATGTGTAGACATTGGAGCCAAGCATGCATCATCCTGACTGGAAAACCAGGCAAGCAGAAAGTATGACCCTGACTCAGATATGCTGACTCAGTGTTCTGTCTAGTCTTAACAAGAGCTAAGGATTGTGGGAGCCCAAAGGTAGCATTTAGAAAAAGACAAACACAAGTTTGGGATGCTCATCTTTTAAAAGGATCTAAAAGAGATAACTTTAATGGTCAAATGACTGTCCATGAGCATGAAGGCTGTCATGGATCTATTCTGCTGACCTTGCTACGAGCCTGCAAAGGGTAAGAAAGACTCCCCAGTGCCCTTCTTTCTAGATAGTGAAGATTCTGAAGTCACTTAGTCCAGTGGGAGGTGACAGCCCCCATGAGATGGCTTTTAACATGGGTAAGCTTTTTAAAAAACAAGTCCAAAGTCCATCTTCAGTTAATATTAGCACTTACTAGTGATTTAGATCCAAAGTTCTTAATGATATTTTGTAGTTGACCGACTTTTTATTCGTGTATTTTCAGTGATGGCTTACATAAAGACAATTTCTTTCCAGTGGATTGTGTAATTTGGCCATATTTACCGTCCCTAAACCTTCCCCTCCCCCAAAGACATCCTTCTCTTCTCATCTAGTAACACACTGCACTATGCCAACTCTAAGAACCCTCCATGAGAACATAACAGCATAGTGTATTTCTCTAATATGATGCACAATTATGTTACTTAGGTTTCTCCATTTTTTTCCCAGTAGAAGCACTCACACTATAAACTCCCTCTGAGAACCATGTTCACTGTATCCCAGGTACCCTGGCATGCTGTACCTATATTATACTCCTTACATACTAGGAATGCTTGCACTTCTCCTGATTTCTGAGATGACCCATTTGTCCTTTACTGCTCTACAATATCTATGCATTGGTGTATTTTCTGAAGTTCTTGATGCTGATTTTAAGTTTCATTCTACTGATATCAGATAAACTACAAGAAATTATTCTAAAGTCCATATATTTGCTAAAACTTGCTTTGTGTCCTAAAACTTTGTCTGAGAGTGTTGGTGAGTTGTTGAGAAAAATGTATACTCTGCAGTACTGACGTGGGATGGTCTATAGATGTCTCTTAGGTCATTTGATCTAAGTCTGATGTTTCATTGTAGGTTGTTTTAGTCCAAATGACCTATTGGTGATAGTGGAGTATTGAAATTGCTCACTCTGAGCAGTAGAGCTAGTTTTGTGAAAATGAGTGCCTGTGATTTAGGGTTGAAGTGAATGTGTGCACAAGTCAGTGCCCGTGATTTAGGGTTGAAGTGAGTGTATACACCAGTCAGTGCAAGTGCTTTAGGATTTATGAATGTGTGCACCAGTCAGTGTACAAGCTTTAGGTTGTAATGGATGTGTGCACCAGTCAGTCGGTACATGTGCTTTAGGGTTGTAGTGAATGTGTGCACCAGTCAGTGCACAGACTTGAGGTTGATAAGGTTCTCTCAGTGCGGTACTCCCATCATCAGTGTGACGTTTCCTTCCCTATATCTGTCTCATCAGATAGTGCTGCTATGCCTGCTTGCTTTAGAGCTCTATTTGCTTGGAGTTTCTTTTCCATCTTTTCATTCTAAAGCTGTACTTGCCTTTGCCAATGATGTATGTTTCAAGTACACAACAAACGGGGGTCTAAATCTTAATTTGGGCCGTATCTCTTGATTAGAGAATCGAGGCTATTAACAATTATAACTCAAAGTGTATATTAGTTTCTGCCATCTCATTGTGTGATATTTGGTATTTCCTAATCCTCATTTCTTTACTATTCTAGTATTTTTTTCTCTCCAGTGGCCTTGTAGGTGTGCTCTGCTTTATGTTCAGCATATAGGATATCTTCTATAGTTCTGGTCATAAACTCTTGAAGTTTAGTTTTATGAGAGAAAGTTTATTTTTCTCTTTAAACTGTGAGGGATAGCTTTGCTGGGTATAATAATCAAAATTTGCCATTGTCATTATGAATTTGAAATATAACACTTGCTGCCCTCCTGATTTTTATTACATCCTAAGAAATATGCTGTTATTATATGTGTGTGTCTGTATATCCTGTCATTACATATGTGTGTGTGTGTGTGTGTGTATACATATAACTCAGCACTCTTCTAGCTTTTAAAGTTGTTTCCTTGTTGTATATATGTTTAGTCATTCATAATGTAGGGGTTTTCTCTGTTTGGTGTTCTAAACTCCTCCTGACTCTGAAATGGCCATCACTCTCTGTGATTATGATAAATTTTCTGCTATGATTCATTTGATATATTTTTCTATGCCTTTAGCTTGTTCTTTTTTGTACCTTTATTTTATAAATTTTAGTGATGTGCCATAGATGTTCTATTAGTACTTTCCTGCAATTTTTATCCTTGTTATTTTCTGAAATGTCTACCTTATTGATCTTGTTCAGGATTTCCATTTTATGTCTTTAGTTACTGTTCTGCTGCTATGAAAAGACATCATGTTCAAGGAAACTTATAAAAGATCATTGAACTTGGGCTTGCCTACACTTTCTGGAGGTTACCATGATCTTCATATCAGGAAGCAGACAGGTGTGGTATTAGAGCAGGAGCTGTGAGTTTTACATCTTGATTCATAGAAAACAGGCAGAGAGAGGGGTGCGGGGGGAGAGCAAGAGGGAGTGCTTTGAAATTTCAGAGCTCACTCTTGTGACATAAGGCCACACCTCCTAACTCTTCTCACACAGCTCCACTCTCTAGTGACTAAGCAGGCAAATATCTGAGCCTATGGGCGACTCTCATTCAAACCACCTCACTCAATTGTCTGCAAACTATTTCAGTAGCTTTTAGTGTTTTGTTTTTTAGTATTTCTGTATCTTTATCAAATTTTTCTTTCATCTTCTTTGTTGACCTCCTTAGTTCATTTAGCTGTTTGAATTCTTGTTGAATTAAGTCAGAGGGTTGTCCAATTCTACTTAGATGACAGGGTTTTGTCATCTTTTTTTAATTCTTTAGGATTTCAACTGAATCACTTGAATTAGAATCTCTTACTGAGGAACTGGTAATATTTGAAAGAACCATGTTGCTTTCATTTCTCTCCATTTTTGTGTTTATCGGAACTTGATTGGGTCATTGGTTTTCTAGTTACTTTTCTTTCTTTCAGTTGCACATTCACAATGTGCACTTGGAATTCAATTGCATTATAACAGGGATGGAGTGTTGTTTCTTCTCACCTGATTAGGGAATCAGGGGTAGCTCATTATCTAAACCTTCAGGCCAGGGTACTAGGCTTGACTTCCAGCACCACTCCAAGAGTAAAGTACTAGGAAGTCACCATAACTGATGAATAGACCAGCTATGAAATAAATAATAGTCAACCAAATAATCGCTACTTCAATTCCAAGAGTTTTAGAAGGAACGATAGCATGATGCATACAGTAAGGTATTAGTTATGAAGGTATAAATGTGAAGAAGAGAAGAGTAAGAACGGTAGTGGGGTAGTGGGTATTAGAGTTAGCACAGCAGAACAGGAAGAGCAAACAAACGTTGGAATCGATGAAGACAAAGGCGCTCCAGATAAAGACAGGACAGTGCTTGCCTGTGTTGCCTTATATGGCTTCACTGAAGAACTGAGTGTGAACTCACAGCATGCCCATATATGTGCACATGTATGTAATACCAACCAAGGAAGCCCTGAACCTCCTTAGCTTAAACGACTTTGTGTGATACAAGTCAGAGTCCTTACTAGACCAAGCTTTGTTCTCTTATAGAAGTGTACAGTTTAAATATAGAAAATGTTGTTTGCTATTATTACTCCTAAGCATTTATCAAACTGGTGTATCTTGGGATTCTATGGCTCTTTTGTATTAGAATTCTGATATTAAACATTACTGGTTTGAATTGCTGACTTTTAGTTGCATAAAAATTATTCAGTCAGTTGCTGCTTTGGCTTATGTTAGAATTTCTAGTAATTTCTGAATGGTCCTAAGCATGTCTCCCACTTTGTAATATATGTGTAATATATATGTAATATATATAATATATGTATATATATGTAATATACATTAGACAATAACAAGTGTAATCAAAATATCAGTCAACTCTGAAAAACATTACAGATTCTCTGTGTTTTAAAAGATCAAATAATCAGACAAGATTAAACTCTTTATATAAAAAAATAAATAAGTGTATCTACCTCATCAATGTGAAAATCAACATAGACTTTAATAAATGGTAAATTTCCATGTACCATTTACCAAAGAATATACCAAAGAATTGTTTTGAAATAAAGTTCTTGATAACTTGTAATCTGAACTTGTCTATTAATTTTATATACTTATAAACTTCAGTGTTGCATAAATTTCTTGGATGAAAGGGTCATAGGTGGGAATGTCTGTGACTTTTCTGGTGCAGGTGACAAGAGCTCTTCCCCATCTCCCCCTGAGTCACAAAAAGCTGGATATAGAAAGCACAGCCTAGCAAAGCCACTGAGAGGGAAGAAAGAGTCACCAGTCATTCCTGGACTGGACTAGGACTTGGAGTACTCAAACTGGAAAAGTCCTGTGTAATCTGGGATGATCTGGTCTCAGGAAAGAACAACTGGCTTCAGGTAACAGTGGAGATTCAGCCACATGGGTTGGTTTTCTTGAAGCAGTGTGGGTCCCACCACACTAGAGCCCTCAGCCTCAACACAAAAGAGAATAAACCAGTTCAGTAAGCACAGGTGACCTCTCCATGAAATGCCTGGGACAACCAGTAATACTGGGGTGTCTTAAATAGGCTCAAAAACCTCTGTGTTTTCTTCTGGCAACAACTTAGATGTTGGGTTATTGGGAAAAGATCTTCACCAACCCTATATCTGACAGAGGGGTAATATCCAGTATATACAAAGAACTCAAGAAGTTAGACCTCAGAAAACCAAATACCCCTATTAAAAATGGGGTACAGAGCTAAACAAATAATTTTCACCTGAAGAACTTCAAATGACTGAGAAGCATCTTAAGAAATGTTCAACATCATTAGTCATTAGGGAAATGCAAATTAAAACAACCCTGAGATTTCACCTCACACCAGTCAGAATGGCGAAGATTAAAAACTCAGGAGACAGCAGGTGTTGGTGAGGATGTGGAGAAGGAGGAACACTCCTCCACTGCTGCTGGGATTGCAAGCTGGTACAACCACTCTGGAAATCAGTCTGGCGGTTCCTCAGAAAACTGGGCACGACACTTCTGGAGGACCCTGCTATACTACTCCTGGGCATATACCCAGAAGATTCCCCAGCATGTAATAAGGATACATGCAGCCCTATTTATAGTAGCCAGAACCTGGAAAGAACCCAGATGTTTCTCAACGGAGGAATGGATAAAAAAAAAAAATGTGGTATATATACACAGTGGAGTACTATTCAGCCATTAGAAACAATGAATTCATGAAGTTCTTAGACAAATGGATGGAGCTGGAGAACATCATCCTAAGTGAGGTAACCCAGCCTCAAAAGAACACTCATGGTATGCACTCAGTGATAAGCGGATATTAGCCTAGAAGTTTGGAATACCCAAGACACAATCCATATATCAAATGATGTCCAAGAAGAAGGAAGGAGTGGCCCCTGGTTCTGGAAAGACTCAGTGCAGCAGTGTAGGGGAATACCAGAACAGGGAATTGGGAAGGGGTGGATGGGGGACGTGGGGGGAGGGAAGAGGACTTATGGGACTCTTGGGGAGGGAGAATCCAGGAAAGGGGAAATCATTTGAAATGTAAATAAAGAATATATGGAATAAAAAAAAACTCAACAGAAAATCTATGCCAAAACTTTTAAAATCATGAAACACTCACAGGGCTGTCTCTAGTGTGTGTGTGTGTATGCATGTGCACACACCTATGCAGACTCTAGAAATGAGGCTTTAGGCTCTTTGCTCCTGCTTCAGTGTGTGCTCTGACTCCAAGTCTGCCTTGTGCTGCTGCCTCAGAGGAATGTTTGGGTGACGGAGAGCGCTGTATCCAAACAGTCTCCACAATTTAAAAGTTAAAGCCACCCATCTGCCACAGTTGACAGTGCCAACAGCTGAGGACTGAACAGACACTGATTCCAAGCACAATGCTAATTCTCTGCGTTCAGGAGGAATTAAAAAAGAAAGACTGACATCTACCATCATGTCAATGCTGACTCACACTAAATTTCCATTAAGGAGCTCAGATTACATGTAGAATGCATGACAAGTGTCCTGAATGCCAAGCTGGTGTGACACTTGTTTTCTGCAAAGGTGGGTTTCCTTAAAGGAGAGTCTCTACTGAAAACTAATTTCTGTGGAGTTCATGAAACCTCATTATGTCTTCACAAGGCTTTGAGTTCATGCCTAACAGCAACGGACACTTGCCTCCACAGGCATGGGGACTCCAAAGTGGTCACATAAATGGACTCAACACTGTTATCCAACATACAAAAGTCAGAAGAAGCAGTGGGGTGGGTGGGGCTGGACTCTGTTTTCAGTTTATGGGCTTTAGTGCAGGCACACACCCATAAAGCTGAGTTCTTCCATTCTCTGAATACACGATTGGTTCTTTCTGGTCAGAACTTCTAAAGCAAGTGTAGCATTTCCAAAGGTCCTGGTGGGCTCAAGCGTCAAAGACATGGGGCTGTGTCTCTGAGTGGTGGATAGACACACCTACGTTTGGAAAGAGGGTCTCTGGATTCTGTGGCTGTCAGGTGATGATTACTAAAGACTCACCTAGAAGCTCAGCTCCTGAATTCGACATTTTTTTCAGCATACCATATCTTTCAGGGCTTTACTGTTATTACTCCAATTAGGGCAGATATTTAATTAGCAAATTCTTATCTCTAAAGGGAAATATTGACTTAAAAACAACCACTTTCAGCCACAAGATTGTAAACACAGCCTGGCGAACTAGTATTAACCAGCCTAATTAGGAAAGAGTTTTTCAAAAATCCAACCAAATATTTCTTTAACAAAATGCCATCCAAGATCTCACTTATGAACCGTCCACGTTTTCCGTCTCTTCTTTCCACACAAGCAAGACCTGCATGGTTGGTCTGGTATTTACATAAACTCTGAAAAGGCTCATCTTTAACTGAGCTGGCAATGGAACAATTCCTGTCCTTTCTGACTTCAGTGCTTCTAGGTCATAATTAGACATAAATATATGCTATTTATGCTGCTATATTAGCACACATGAATAATCCCAAGCATATTCAGATTTAATCAGCTTTAAGTAAATGAAGAGGGATTTGAGAACCCAAAAAGAGCAGGTAGAGCCCTTGCTTATGCAGAAATCTTAAAATGGGCAGTTTTCCAAGGAGCTTCTCTGTCTCTCTGACAGCTGCAGTGTCAGCGGGCACTAATCTATCATCATTACTCTTTGGTTCACACAGGCTGCTGGGACACAGGGATGTAAGGACAAGAAATTAATGACATGGCAGTGAAATGGGAAAGAGATTTAGGAATGCAGGGAGATTGGAGAAAAGGAACTGAATCACTGGACTAGAGAGGCACAAGCTAGGGGCATGGGATTAAGAAAACATTAGAGCATTGCTTTTAAGGACTAAGGAAGAAGCCGCTTCTAATAATGTATTACATGACACAGCTCTATTTCATGACAATGTATGGTAAATACACTTTGAAAATCATTTGTTTTGCAATACATTTTTGAAGTGAATTTGGAGTTGGTGAAAGAATTTAGTGGCTATTAATATTGATGCAGTGGATTGGTCCCTGCGAGTGGGGAGAAGAATAAGAATTGTTCCTGACTGGGGTTCTTGCAATTAGCAAGGAGCTCAGGCAAGCATGCACAACCATAACAGCACAGGACAGGGGAGTCTTGGAGCAGTACCCCCCTTTGCTCTTAGCCTTCTGTCTCATGTGCCCCCAAGAAGGCCACACTGTTCAAATTACTCATACATCTTCCAGTTTAAGTAATGGAGACAGAATACTCCTATAGAATTCTGTCTTGATAAGTATTTATCTGGCTACATTCTAAATTTTCAGCCACTGTCCTGGGAATTGGTTGGGAGGAAGTTAACTTTTTAAAGGTTTGTGAATAAAAAGATAGAGCCAAACCAAGATGCAATTCTTCCTGAATACAAATGTCAAGGAGTTCCCCAGCGGAGCATTCACAGCCAGGAGATGGCGGGGAAGGGAAATGGCTGCTCACCCAAACTCCAAAGTTCCGTGCTATAAAAGCAGCACTAAAAGTCCTCCTCCTGCTCTGACAGTATCTGAATTAACAATGCGGATGGATTTTGTAATGAAATTTTTGTATCTCACTAATTGGGATACTGGACCTTTCATGAGCTCTTACATAAATATGAAGAGCCATGGTTGAGTTGGCACAGAGGCCTTTCTGTGAATAGCTAATGCAGACCTCTTAGTTAAATTTCAACCCATTTGGTTAAAAGTGGCAAAAGTTGGAAAGAAAGTCTCAAGTCAGCCAACTGTTATAGAAAATGCTCTTCTCCGTCCTTACAGGATGGTGCTGGAAACACAGTAGACAGCTAGATCCAAGAGGAAGGCTTCAAAATGTTAAATGCTTTCCTGTATAGCTTTCATCTTTCTGTGTATTCTAAACACTCTCTAGATGACCTATAACACCTACAAATACAACATAAATACTATACAAATAGTTGTTATAATGTGTTGTTTAGAAGCAATGACAAGATAATCTTATTCAGCACAGCAATAATTATAAAACTCTTTGTTATACAAAGCTGGCCGAATACATGGGTCCAGAGCTTGAGCTCTGGGGGTGGGGGGTGGGGGTGGGGGCTGACAACATAGCTTCTATCCCAAATTTAAACTAACCTGAGCACCACCACAGATGTCCCTGAATTTTCACTGTAGCATAATTACAATATAATTTTCCAGAAATGATAGGAAATGCAGAGGTTACTTAAGAAGCATACAGCAAATCAAGCAAGAAAGCCAGCCATTGAGTTGAAGAAGACCCCAGATGCTCTATCAACCTGTATATCTGCGCAGCTACTTTATATATATCATCACACACAGGGTTCAGTGGCTTGTTGAGGTGCTATTGTGAGATACTTCTTACAGCATAAAAGGGTCAATGCTTGAAGAATTAGGCTCATTTGCTGAGTCACATGGCGCCACTGAGAAGTAGACAGAGATTTCCTCCATAAATGAACTGACTCGGTGAGTAATTGCTTCGTGCTTGCCAAGCGCTGTGCTGGAGAGGGAAGGGGCACTCCCTACCTCTCTCAAAGTCTCAACAGATACCACATCTGTTCCCTCACTTTGCTTTGTGAAATCATTTTGTGCACAACACAGATCTGGAAGCTAAATCAATTTTCAACTTCAATAAAAGTGAGGACTCTTTAAACGCTATCACTGGCCCTCTGGCTTCCAATCCACCACAGAGTAGTCACCTATTGACTACGGAAATCTTTGCTTTAGTTTTATTTTCCAAGCAAACACAGACTGTATTGGTTTGAGACCCAATGCAGCTTTCCTTTTATAGACTGTCACACTAAGGCTCCTATCTTTATGAGAGGCAGCATATGGTGGCACAAAAGCAAACTCCTCTAAGCTTTTCCTGAGTCATTATTACTGGAAGAAATATGGCTTGTGAAGCGTGGTGTAGGTTGCCGATGTTTATAGAGATATTAAAAAAACAAGCATCCAGGAAAGCTAAGGTCTACACTCCTACTTGAAAATAGAGATGGTTTAAACAATAGGAGACACTCTTCCTGAGACAGGGCCTCTCTGTGTCTGTTGGACTGGTCTTGGCTTGCACTGCTTATGCCTCGGGTCCTAAAAGCTGGGATTGCAGGAATAATCCCACACATGCAGCAGCACCTCCTTTATACCGTCTGTGCCACACCAACCCAGTGGTTCACAGGGCGCACAGGTGCTGCTACCTTCTCTTCTTCCTGACACAAGCACATCATCTGTAGCTTCCTACTAAAACATGACAGGATGATTGGATATGTGAACACCATCAGGTTGTTTGCCTGGAAGACACTGTTGGTTGTAGTGAGAACTTTGATTTCTTTAAAAACCCATTTATGTTATAGACATACATTTTTCATTTCTTTTCTTTCTTTCTTTCTTTTTTTTTAATACACACAGATCCCATGTGTAGGATACGGGCTTGCTTCAGTTTGCCTATAGTAATTGGCTATGTCTCACATTCTAGGAGGGGCATGATTTTTGGCAGCTGCAGATGGTTTAATTCTGGGGACTCTGGGGAAGGAATAAATGCCAGAGCCCCAAGAGGGGCTGGAGGAACTCTGAAGGAGGTGGATGCCGCTCCCACTGCCTCTCCCAGGTGCTGTTGTTCCACTTTGTCAGGGACTAGAAGTTGGAGATATCCTGATGACGAAGACTGGACTGGCCCCAAGAAACATGACATCCCTAATGTAGTCTATTTTTTAGCTGAAAAAGGAAGAAGTCTCTTTTTCAGCTGAAAGAAATCTATGTCCCCTTTCCCCTCCAACATGCTTTCTCTCCTGCCTAGCGTTGGGGGATTGGAAGGGATCAGGGTGGATTGAAGGTTGGAAGGGAGGTAGAGGTAAAAGAATGTAATAAAATAGCCAAAAAATAAAAAAGTGCCAACAGATGGTAATGTTTGTTGTTGTTTGTTTTAAATGTTGTCCTGGCAATCAGTTCGTGCTAAGACTGGCTCTGTGAGAGCCTTACATGCATTCTCCAGACTGTTTTATCTCTGTTCTGTGACATGAAGGAAGTCATGATGTGTAGGAGGTGCCCAGATCTGTCACATCTGCTTGCGTATTTGAATTTATAGCAGTTGCCCCTCTATTAGCTCCTCATAGGAACAGGAAGGGCTTGGCTTCCAGATACCGTGGCAAAGGAAGAAAGATGGTAGACAGCAGGTGACACTGGGGAAGGAGCGGGTGGTGCACCGAACCCTCCAGATAGACCTCCCCCAACATGCATGTATGTGATCTATGTGATCAAATGACATGCAATCTTCTCCATCAACTTCCTAAGCATATGACATGATTTCTTTCTGTGCATCCGTGTTTGGAAAAGGCAATAGGGGCCACATATGTGTGAGGAAGACAAGAGTTTTCGAATACTGTAGGACACGAGGAAATGTAGACAGCTGACATTTTGGTTTCTTGAGAAGTTGCGATGTTACGTAAAGCTTCTACTTCTGAAACAGCCCGAAACTGCTCGTTACAAAACACAGGCAGGGAGCTCTCTGTGGAAGGCTCCCCTGCAAACATCTGAGGGAGAGAGAGGCAAGCCATCGCATGAAGCTATTAGGAATCTGGTCTTCTGGCTGCTCGCGCTTTGGCGCCTTTACAGCAGTTCTGACTCAGAGTGTGTCGGAACAGAGTCCACGGCCAGATCAGCCATCTGCCATCGGCTCACAAACAAGTAACAGTGGGACAGGAAGGTTCGTGTTGGGGTGTCATGTGCACCCACTCCACAAACTGTGTGTGCTTCATGTAATACCAAGCAAGACTCGGGTTTGTTTTTTTCGGAAGAGCATACTGTACAGCACTTTCTGGAAATGCTCCCAATGCTAGATACACGTCTCATTTGCACAGAGCTATTTGCTCTTTGATGTGCAGTCTGTAATGTCTGCAGAGAGCCTGGGATCAGAGGGTCCTCATTGTACCTGCCAGTTATGAGTCAATATCCACTCGGAGAACTATCGCACTGGTGATTTGGAGGCATTATTTTAATTCTTAATGCAAATTTATTTTTCAGCAGATGTGGCTCTGAATCTATTACAGTAAATGAGTGAGAGAAAAGCATATGACATCTCATTAGTTACTAGCAGAAATTCTGCCAAGGGGGTGCTGGGAGTCCCAAACTGGGGCAAATGAGCTAGACCAAACCGCAGATTCATCACGGGTCTCTATCCCAGATGAGGAGAGGAAAGACCATTTCGTTATACTGAGCATTTGGGTGCCCTGCCCCACCAAGTGTTCAGGCATGTTTTACATGTCCCTGACCATGCTTATTCCTGGAACACTAGTTCTAAGCATGTTGGGGTATTTGAGGCTGTGTCCCATAACAACCTGGCTTCCTGACCCTCTCTGCTGCATTTCTCTTTTTTGCTGCTTGAATGGGACCAAATGGGGCTTGCGGGGGCTCACTCGAGTGCTCTGAGGTCACACACAAGTGAGTTGGCTTTGCTTTGAGCAGTCGTGTAAGCACAAAGCGAGCCGGGAAGGGTTTGGACAAGCTGCACTCATTGTGAATCCTAAGCACCTCGCACCGAACATTCTGCTAAAGTCTCAAACAGAAACCTAAAATGGGCACAGAGAGACAAATCTTTCCAAGAACCAAACTGTAGCTGGAGGTTCTCGTGAAACCCATTCGTGGCTTTCCTAAGAGATCTGTAGGATCCCAGGAATTCCACACACCTGGAGAGCCTGGGGCCATGATCGGGACCTCGGAATACAACCAACTTCCTCCTCACTTATCAAGTCTGTCTGTCTGCCTGATTAGGTCTGTGAAGACGAAATGAATCATTTCCTTTTCTTCCCAGCAACTGTGTTGATCATTTCAAGAGTCACAGCTGATGTTGGCTCCACACGGGAGCTTCCAGGGTGAAGGTCAGAACTTCCGTGGTTCGAAGCAAAGGAATTAAGAAGCCATAGTGTATGTGCGAGTGGGAGGGAACAGACTGACGGAGGGGGGCAGTCCGCGCGCATCCTTTCCAAGACGATGACGATGCCGCCGCTGACTTGCTGATTGCAGATTGTGACTCCCGAATGCACACCCCCCCACGTTAACAAAGGCGCTGATTGCACTTAATGGGGGTAGAGGGTAGAGCTTCCCATCCGCGGAGGGTTTATTTAACCTCTACCAGTGTTTTTTTGTCAGGCTGTTCACAACTCTTCATACATCTCTTAGCTGGCTTATCAAAAGTTCAATATATTTTTGATGCGTGGGATTTCAATGTTGTGCGCGTATAGAAACACGTCCGTCCCCGTACTTGGAGATTTGACGGAATGTGTGTCGCTTCTCCTTCTGATGCTTTGCACGCCTAGTCACTTTAGACTGAATGGCGTCATGTTATCCCTCTCTTCCAATCACCGCAGCCTTCTGTTATTTTTCTTTAACCTTTACCACACTTCCGTGTCACTTATATGGGCACAACTGTGTTCTGTCTCAATCTGAGACGGACTTTGGGCATTGTCCTACAATTTTTTTTCGTAAAGTGATCCTTTTTGAACGTGAGATTGTGGTTTGGTAAGTCCTCAGCTGTGGGCGTCTCTCTCTTGGCACCTTCTGAGATCACAGTGCTCTTTTTTTTTTTTTTTTTCTGTACATACAGTGAATGATTGCTGATTCTCCTGTATCCACGCGAAGAAGGGTGTGGGGAGTAACCCCGGAGACATGTTTTCTTTCCCATCTTGCAGCTCTTTCTGTTGACGGCCTCTGAGTGATATTCATGTATGATTTTCCTTTCTTTATTAACCTCATTAAATTTAGGAGTTTAGGTAGCCAAAATATTAGTTGGAAAAGATATCTAGTTTTCAGGGCTGAGAAAAAAAAAAATCTCCTTCTTGGCGAAATTATTTGGTAGGAATTGTGTGTTCTTGAACAGTTTGTGGGCTCATGCTGATGGCTGTGCTACAGCTGTGAAGTGGCGTGCCCTGCAAAAGCCACCTTTCCCTGAAGATGTCGCACACGAACTGACTAACAGAACTTAGTGAGCAGGTAGAGCTGGGATACTGCAGAAGAGAAAATTATCTTGGCCCACCCCTGGCAACCTTAACAGGCATTTATCACGTAATCTGTTTGAGATTTTGGTATATTTGGGTAAAATCTTTTGGGTTGTATTAAGTTAGACAGTATTAACTAGCTTCTAACAACCTACAGCAGAGATTCATACTTCATGGTCACGTTCTTACTGGATGCTTCTCATCACTGTACTTAGGAAATACATTGATTTGACATGTTCTTTAGTTCTGTGACTAATAGACTTGTATAACCAGGCTGGAGGGTAAGAGTTACTGGCTGCTCTTCTAGAGGACACAGGTTCAGTTCCTAGCATGATATGGGAGCTCCTAACCTGTGCAAATTTATTTCTCAGGAATCCAAAATCTGTTTCCAGTCTCCATAGGCACTGCAAGCACATGGCACACATGCAGATAAAACATTCACAGACATACAATAGTCGTAAAAACTTTAATAGTATCTCATGTAACTTACTCCCATGCTGGAATATACCATTCAGGGAAATGCCAGGTCATGGCCACTTAAGTATGGCTCAGAATTAAATTATCTCTTATTCCATTTGTAGTAAGAGTTGGGTTTTACATCTGATAGTCATTATGGAAATATTTATAATTAGATACTAAATACCTTAAATGAAGTAATCAATGTATTGATTCATTTTGATGTTATATTTATATTAAGTATATATATTTACTGAATTTAATTAGTTATACCCTTTTACATCTATTTAAAGCTCTTAATTATTTTAAATTCACTTTTTTCCCTAATACTGTTTATTTGGACTTGTTTTTCTCATATGAGTTGTAGGGGACATTTACATTTTCTTTTTATTTTGCTGTAACAACTGCAAATTTTATCATTATTACTGTTCTTTTTTCTTGTCAGTCTTTGTTTCTAACTTTATTACTTTTTACTCTTTTTGGGGGATTTCATCTTGTTGTTTTTTTCTGATATCTTATATTAGATTTCTAGTTTTTCGGCTTCTGTTCTTATCTAATGAAAACCAAAAGTCCACGCCTAAAGATTTGCGCTGGAGGACCGTGCTGCAGACACCTAAGGGTGTCCTTACGGTGAAGAACTCTGTCCTCTCTCCCGTCCTCCCCATGCCACCTGATCCTTATGCTTCCTTCTTTGATTTCTGGTCTTCCAGCTTTCCTTCGTGTTACTTAGAAGGATTTATTAATTTCCAAATGCGGGTTCGGCTTAGTTGTTATTGATCTCTGACTCAATTTCATTGGAGTGAGAGAACGCTGTGAGAGAGTCATTAAACTTAATGTGACTGAAACTTACTTTGTGCCACAGACACGACAAAACTTTCATAGATACATCTAGATATTTAAACAGAGATGTATCATTTGTAGCAAATCCAACATTTATCAATTTCTGCCAAATGTGTCAATTATAAATTCACTAATTTTTGTTTCTTAATATTTTTTACAATTATTAGACTTGAAACAACAATGTTCAAGATACTGGTTATCAAGCATTAGCAAGAAGTGATTCTAGAAATAGAGAAAGGCACAACAGAGGGGGAGGGAGGGAGGGAAAGAGGGAGAGGGAGAGGTGGAATGAGTCCTGAAGTGAATTCTGGAGCCTGTTGTTATGGTTACCAGACAGGGGCACAGGTAGGATAATCAAGAGAATCTGAATGTTCCCACAAACTGGGGAGATGGGCATGGATTGTCAAGAGGTAGTTACTTGGAATGGATGGGAGAAAGTGTTCCATTGAGAGCACCAGAGAAGAGGCACTCACTGCCCGAGGCAGTGGAAGAGCCTCCCTAGGAGGCTGGAGCAGCAGTCTCCTTGCCCGGCCCCACATGAGATGCTGCATGTCTATCAGCGTCCACTCCATCTTCTACTTCACGGGGCGTTGGCTAGGATACAGAGAGCATACAGCAGCAGGATGGAGAGCCCCCGGGTGCACTCGACCTGCAAGGGTCAGACTATTTCCAAACAACTTTCCTGTGCCCCTGAACAGAGATAAAGCTGAAAATAGGAACATACCTAGGACTTTATAAGTTTTGAGCCAAAATATCTGAATCAGACACTCAAAACCAATCAATCCATCGATAGAAACTGATGGACAGATGATACTGGAAAAGGTTTAGGATGCTCAGCTATGACTGTCGATTTGATTGGATGAAAAAGCTTCTAGATTCTAGAGCATCCTAGGGGATGGCTCAGAGGGTAAAGTTAGCTACCAAGCCTGATCACACAGGCTTGATCCCTGGAATCCACATATTCCTGCAGGTTGACACACACACACACACACACACACACACACACACACACACACGACATGCATCTAGGCTATCTGTGACTGCAGGTGTGCCTGTGAAGGCTTCCCCATGTAGGACTGAGGAGGAAGACCCACCTTGAGTAAGAGTAGAACCATCCCTTAGGCTGTGGTCCCCTAAAGGAATAAGAAGGGGAAAGGAGAGTGGGCTGCCCGAGCCTGAGCAGCCCCATGCCCCTCCCCTGCTTCCCGGCTGGGATCGCAGTCTGTGCTGCCATCATTTCCTTTGCTGAACAGACCTCATTCCTCTGACCTTAAGCCACTATGTATCCTCCACTAAGCTACTTTTATTGTGTATTTGGTCACGGAAAAGAATCTAATATGGACCTTGACTCAGTTCTTAGAGCTCTAGTTGCTGTGTACGTTGGTACACAGAAAATAGTTCTAACACTCAAACTCCTGGAGTTGAGAGCTGCAGCTGCTGAGTGAACGCCACACGAGAGGGCGCCGTGGCAGGAGCCCCGCTGCAGAGTGAATCGCCACCACGCCTGAGAGTACAGCAGTGGAAACTAAGCCAGAACCCAAGAGCTGAAGAGGAGTAATGGCAAAGAGAGAATTAAACCCAAACAGGCACACAGTCAAAAGGGCGGAACTAACAGGACCTGGATGGAAACCCAAAGTGACCATGCCAGGAAAGAAGAGAAGGCCTCGATCTACAGAGGGGAGCCAAGTAAAGAAGAAACCACATCCCAAGAGCATAGGCCATGGTGTGAACCTGTGCGCAGATAAGGCATCAGTGGGCACTTCCTGTCCAGAGTCAGATACCAAATGCCTGTCATTGTGGTTCTTAAACCATTAAGGCATTGTCATAAATGTAAACTTAAAATGTAAGTTGTTGTGTGTGGAGTGTTGGAGTCACCCACAATTTTTGTGTTAGGTGCAATGTGTGCTTTGAGCTTTAATAAAGTTTCTTTTATGAATGAGGGTGCCTTTGCATTTGGAGCATAGATGTTCAGCATAGAGAGTTCTTCTTGGTGGATTTTTCCTTTGACCAGTAAGAAGTGTCCTTCTGTGTCCCTTTTGATGACTTTGCAATAAGGACACATGCTCCACTATGTTCACAGCAGTCTTATTTATAATAGCCAGAAGCTGGAAAGAACCCAGATGTCCCTCAATGGGGGAATGGATACAGAAAATGTGGTATATTTATACAGTGGAATACTACTCAGCAATTAAAAACAATGAATTCATGAAATTCTTAGACAAATGGTTGGAACTGGAAAATATCATCCTAAGTGAGGTAACCCAATCACAAAAGAATACACATGGAATGCAGTCTCTGATAAGTGGATATTAGCCCAGAAGCTCTGAATACCCAAGACACAATTAACATATCAAATGATTCCCAAGAAGAAGGAAGGAGAGGGCCCTGGTCCTGGAAAGGCTTGATCCAGTATTGTAGAGGAGTACCAGGACAGAGAAATGGGAAGGGGAGTGATTGGGGAATGGGCAGAGGGAACAGGGCTTATGGGACTTAAGGGGAGGGGGGAACCAGGAAAGGGGAAGGCATTTGGAATGTAAACAAAGAATATAGAAAATAAATTTTAAAAATGTAAACATATAACTCCAAGAAGGAAATGGAATCTTAATGACCCTGGGCTAAGAAAACATTTTCTTGGTATGACTCCCAATTTGTGACCGTGAGAGAAAAAAAATTATAAATTCATTCTATTTTAAATTTTTCTGCTTTGTGAAACACACTGTTTATATGTAGAAAGGTCAACATACAAACTTAGGGAAAATATTTGAAAATTAAGTGTCTTAGAAAGAACCTGATATATATGCTGAGCCCGGTAGGGAGAAAGCAGCCCAATAAATTAGAGAGAAAAGATTTGAACAGAAATAGCAACAAAGAAAACAAGATGGCAGAGAAGTACCTGGGATTTCCAGGATCGTTATCTTTTGGAGAATGAAGACCATACTTCACTTCTGGTTTCTCTCCATGCTGTGATTCCAGGAGGCAGAACTCAAGAGTATGCCTCCTAAGCCATGACACATTGCCTATGGCCAGTCTGGAAAACACTGATTGCATGTCTCCTTCGTGGTTGGGTTTATATCACGCACCTGTCAGAGTGGCCAACCATGCTATTTTGCAAGCTATTTCTATCATACAAGGAAAATCAAGTGACCATACAAAGATTATGTCATATCTCTGTCCATAGCAGCTTCCAAGACCAGAGAAGTATCAAGATGTCTAATCACTAAAGAACATATATATCTAGGTTTGTTTATGGGATGGAAAAGAGATTAGCGAGAGAGACCGCACCACAGGTGAATCATGGAATCATACTGCATGAAGAAATTCATCCAAGATCTGCATTATCCTGCATTTTGCACATGTACATGAGTATTTATTTCCAGAAGATTCCAAGTAGCCTGCTGTGACAAGAAGTCAGCAAATGGATGCTTGCTTGAGCAGCTGGGACTCAGGGTGGTGGGAATTCTGGGGGAGAACAAAAAAATGGCTGAGGAAACTTGGGGGTGACAGAAATGTTCACAATCTTGACTGTGGGAATGGAGAGAAAGATGGTTGGGATGGATGAATGGAGAAGATAAAATTGTGGACCTTAAATCTATACCACTTACATTTTATAAATGCCAGAATAAAGAACTGAGTAGTATATGTTTCTCCTCCTCCTCTTCCTCCACCCTTTCTCTTCCTTTCCCACCCCTTTCTCCTCCTCCTCCATCACCAGCTCTTCCTCCTCCTCCCTCCTCCCTCTCTGTCTTCCTCTATTCACAATTATTTGCAGGCACAAGAATCTATTAATGGCTAGTGAAGTTATTTCATGAATTACACAGAAGCGATGGCAATATGTTTTTTAATGGCATGCCATGTGTACAATGTTAATGACTTAAGAAACTGCTCACGCTCTGTCTGGTCCTTTGAAGCCGCTGCAGAAGCTAACTTTTATCACAAACTACACCGCGCCTTTGCTCCCTCTGAGTAGGAGAGGACCTGGGCTGTTCACATGCTGTGGCTCCTGTGGGCAGGAAGAAGTGTGTCTCACAGCCGGGATCCATGGCTGGGCTGAAATGGCTGACCACTGGGCAGCACCTGCCACACCTGTCTGCCATGGCTGGCTTTCCATTAGATGGGATGTGCAGGTGCTAAA
This sequence comes from Apodemus agrarius, assembly GCA_964023405.1. NCBI lineage: Eukaryota > Metazoa > Chordata > Mammalia > Rodentia > Muridae > Apodemus > Apodemus agrarius. Next base: position 40,245,636 of record OZ030027.1, read on the forward strand.
TGTTCATTGTAAGAGCCTTGCTAAGGCTTCGTGGGTGCTTTAGCTTTAAATAAGAATTAGAAAACATGTCATGTGTCATTTTCTTCAGATCAGAAAAAAAAGGGGGGGAGGGGAGTGGGGCTTCAAAGGATAACTGCCTTTACCAGAGTCTCCTACTGGGGAAAAACAAATGAGAAGATCTAGGCAGCTTCTAGCAGCTTTGAGCTACACTTAGTGTTAAATGACATAGTTGCATCCCCAAAAGCTTTTAAGACGCCCCCTGCTAACTGAAGTGCTACTTCCTCCAACAACCCCATTGGGCAGCCAGGAAGGAAAGAGAGATGGCAGCAGGTGACAGAGAGCTTGGTAATCATGACAACAGGATTCAGAAGTGTGAGGGTCCAGGACTTCATAAACAGCCTCCCAGAGGTGTTCCTTTGTATAGCTCCCAGAGCCCTGTGAGGAGTCAGGCAGGCATAAAACCTGCAAAGGCAGAGCCCACAAAGAGGCTGAGAGAAGCCAGAGCTACCTGTCTCTGCCTACACCTGAAGCAGGAAGGACATTCCCTTCAAGTCCTCAGCCCTGTCCTCCATACATCCTGGAGAGACGGTGAGTTCTATCTCTGCCCCAATAAGCTGTCTTAAGAAGGGTAACTGACAGAAAAAAGCCTGGCAGGTCAGTTCAACTCATGGATGACAGAAATTTCTGAGGGAAGAACCTTGAAACAGTGACTGGAACTCTTTCTTAGGGAAAGGTAAAAAAAAGTCTCTTTCCTTCTAATAGGGCATCAGTAACAAACCAAAATATGATCCCCGCAAGCCCAGTGTGGAGCATCAGTAAGTTTACTGGGCTTACTTACAAAGCATGGGTGAGGAGTTATTTATAGGAGAGTGGGCGACCCTAAATCAGTCACACTCCCTATAAAAGCACAGCCCAACATAAATGACCTCTAGCTGTTTAGATGAAATGATGCATTCAGCTATTCTTCTGCCATCTGAACTCTCTAACATATCCAGGTCATGTGTAATTAAGTCGGACTTCCATATATATACCTGGGCACGACAGGCAGAAGGAAATGGCTGAAATTTTTGGCGAGGGTCCAGAAGCCCTCCCATGCTCCTCCTCTGAGGGAATGTCATAGTCAGTAGATGTCTATCTGCAATGATGTCAGCAGTCCTTCTATGATGTCAGCAGTCCTTCTATGATATCAGCAGTCCTTCTATGATATCAGCAGTGCTTCTATGATGCCAGCAGTCCTTCTATGATGTCAACAGTCCTTCTATGATATCAGCAGTCCTTCTATGATATCAGCAGTGCTTCTATGATGCCAGCAGTCCTTCTATGATGTCAACAGTCCTTCTATGATATCAGCAGTCCTTCTATGATGTCAGCAGTGCTTCTATGATATCAGCAGTCCTTCTATGATGTCAGCAGTCCTTCTATGATGTCAGCAGTGCTTCTATGATATCAGCAGTGCTTCTATGATGTCAGCAGTCCTTCTATGATATCAACAGTCCTTCTATGATGTCAGCAGTGCTTCTATGATGTCAGCAGTGCTTCTATGATGTCAGCAGTCCTTCTATGATATCAGCAGTCCTTCTATGATGTCAGCAGTGCTTCTATGATGTCAGCAGTGCTTCTATGATGTCAGCAGTCCTTCTATGATGTCAGCAGTGCTTCTATGATGTTAGCAGTGCTTCTATGATATAAGCAGTCCTTCTATGATATCAACAGTCCTTCTATGATGTCAGCAGTGCTTCTATGATATAAGCAGTCCTACTATGATGTCAATGGTTCTGCTAAGATGTCAATGGTCCTTCTATGATGTCAATGGTCCTTCTATGATGTCAGCAATCCTTCTATGATGTCAGCAGTCCTTCTATGATATCAACAGTCAATGTGCACACCTGCTTGCCCTTCCAAGTCATCACAGCTTCTCCTTTGAAGATGACAGATGTGGAGGGCAGTGCTATACAGAAGGGGTAGTTTGGGTAATAAGGTCACAGGAAGGTTGTGATGACAAGGTGACTACTGGGGACAGCCATGTTATGGTTAAAAAAGAAAACCTGTTTTCATTTCATAAATGTCCATTTTCTTCCCCATTACTCTTCTAAAAATAGTACCTGCTTAGTAATTAAACACCAGTAAAGGGGACTTCGATGGAGTGGGATAATTCTAGTGGTTACAAACCTGCGCCCTCTTTCTGGGCTCTTTGGTCTTAACCAGCCGAAGTGTGTGCTTTCTGCCACCTGTGACTGGCACCATAGTGGTATAATTTAAACTTCAAGTAGGTGAAACAGATAGACATGGGCAAAACACAGCATGCCTAATTTAAAATCACTTTTCTTTCTTTCTTTTTTCTTTCCCCCTTAGGAACAAAGTTTAGCTTGTTTCATAATTTAAGATGCAGCATTTTGAGTTTTCTTTTAGCTGTCTGTGGAAATTTTTCTTACATGGTATTCACCGTAACTAAGACCTCAGTTGCTTCGCATAAATGGTGGGGTTCGACTCATTCCATCTGCTCTTCAGTATCCTGGCGTTGTGGGTTAGTTCTGACTGCTTTTCATTTTTAGCATTTTTACTTATTTCTGATACTGGGATTGAGCCCAGGGCCTCAGTTGTACCAGGCGAGTCCTCTGCTTCTGTCTTTGGTACTCTTCTTACTCTTTACATATGTTCTAAGTTGCCTATCCTGGCCCTCAATTTACTATCCTCCTGCCTTGACCTCTACAGTACTGAGATCACAAGCCTATGTCATCCAACTTCCTACTGCTCTTTTAGAGAACAAAAAGCTGACACCACTAAAGCAGGCGCTTAGCTGCCTGGAATACAGAGGGTACTTGGCAGAAAGTGCATCCACAGTCATTACTTCCAAATACGATAACCTGGAAAATTACTAGCAGGATGGCCAAGCAAAATGAAACTGAGTTCCAGCCACTTGTGTGGCTGGTACAGCTATTGTCTTAACATATCATTGAATTAAAAATAGAAATAAAGGATAAGGCATGGGCGGGGGAACAGTTCCTGAAGTCCCGCCCCTAAGCTGAGGAACTGTTGACAGCTGATGGTTGCTTTGGGGGAAAGGTCAGCTTTCTTCAGGGATGAAGCCCCACGAGGGCTGTCCATATCTATGGTCATGCAGACACCCCTACACCCATGCGCACACAAGCAGTGTGAATGGACTCTGGGTTTTCAAAAGACCACATGAAGTGGAGGCCAAAGAGAAGTGGGAATAAGGGAGATTTCAGAGGATAAAGAATGGGGAGGTAGACTTGGTCAAAGCATGTGTGTGTGTGTGTGTGTGTGTGTGTGTGTGTGTGTGTGAAATTCTGAAGCAATGAAAAGAAGAGAAAATTGTAAAAATAATAAGATATGTTTCAGTGTTTATATTCATAATTTTAAATAAAGATGATTTTAATATTAAATGAATTACAATCATGGTAATGTTTAAAGGAGGAAAACAAAGGCTCCAAAGGAGGCATGGATAACCTCTAATTTGCAATATGGCCTGGATTAAATAAGGACTTTTCTTAACACACATTAAATGACATTAAACAGTAAAGTGGTTAACGCAAGAAGCCTAAGATACCAGAATTGCAGACTGAAATAGAAATCTCACAGGACACTTGATCTGAGACATGTTCCTGGTTAAGCTATGGTTTTCATGTCTGGAAGAGCTATAAACTTCCATAAAAATTGGATATTTTGATTGATTAATTTTACAAATGGGGGGGGGAGATAGTGCCACATATTAGCTACCAGATAACGAAGTTTATAATGTAGAAAGGTAGTTACCCAATAAATGACACAGGAATAAATGAAGAAATGAGGTACCAGGCTTACCTCAAACAAAAAATCCAAGTGCAAGGCTGACTTGCCTATGATAACAAATGAAAGGACAGGTGGCCTTGGGTTTGGGAGATAGCTCATTGGTCTTATGAAACAAGGCCAGTTTGGGAGATAGCTCATTGGTCTTATGAAACAAGGCCACAATCCAAATAAGGAGCTAACTGGGAACCTGAGCTTCGTTGAAACTGAAGAAACGTGGCTTGGCAAAAGGCACAGTAAGTAAAACGAAGAAACCAGGCCACAGAAAGAAAACATCTGAAATGTGAATCTGATTGCGGACCAGTTTTAAAGATGGGCAAATCACCCAGGGGCATCTAGTAAAGAAGTTAGTGTGCCGTCAAGCTTAGCTCAGTGAGGTGACTAGTCTCGTCAGCCAGCTTGCTATGGGGATCTCTGAGCTCTGCCTTCCCAGGCTGGAACTGCAAGCAAGCTGCCAGGTCCAGCTGGCATATGTATGGGTGTGGGGAACCTGAACTCATGTACTCACAACTGTGCGACAAGCACTTTATCCACGGGGCCGTCTTCTCATCTACTGGGCAAATTTCTTCTATCCCCAAAACTGCTCTAAAAGATAAATTGTTGCAGGATGTTTGATCATACTATGAAATCTGAGATTGCATACTGAAAAAAATAAAAGTCCTGTCTCTAGTTGTGGTGTGGCTCAGCCCCAGCAAACACCTCTAACTAAGAGTGGTGCAGGATATTTGACCACACTGTGAGACTCTGTACTGGAAAAAAAATCTGTTTCTAGTTATGGTGTGCCTCAGCCCTAGCCCTCACTTTTAATCTGAGAGCTTTCTGTTTATTTTAAACAAGATTGTGGAAAGTGGACCATAGGTCAATAGGCAACCAGTTGAAAGGGAGTAAATATTAAAAAAAATACAAAAGAAAACAAACGAACAAACACACAGAGAGTGAGAGGAGTCAGGAGCATGGAGAGAGAGAGACACAGGAGCATTCAGGAAGAGCATTCAGTTGGGAGGATTCTTAAGACAGCATGGAGAAGAACTGTTTTTCTTTTCCTTTCTGGGACATCTGTTGAGGAGAAAGTCAGCTGCGTGCCTTCTCTGCCTCTCTGAGCCAGCAGGCTTCCACCGCGGCATCTGGGTCTTCATTTGGTAAAACTGAATGTTTCGGGTTTTGTTTTAAAAACAAGATAAAAATCTATGAAGTCTTAAAAGATTTGAATATTTTCATTAATCTTTCCTTTAATCTGCCACACTGAGACCCCCTCTGGCACTGTTCTTCCCCCTAATGGAGGCTCCTAATCTCACCCACAATCTGACTCATTGAGCTTGCTATTTTACCACATGAAAGACAGAATTATTCACACACTTAAAATTTTTCTCCTTTTAAAAACTAATGAAAATGCTAAAGCATTTCTGGTTATGACTTCTTTTCTTTTTGAATCACTGTCCTGTTACATAGCCTGGCCTGGACTGGTCTAGAACTCACAGCCCTCTGGCCTCAGCCTCTACATTAGCAGGACTGGTCACAGGCATATGCCATATATCCAGCTTGCTATGGACTTCTAAGTTGTATAAATTTACAGTTACCCATTCCTAAGAGACTCCTTTTTATTAGATTTATTTTAGTTTATGTGTATGAATAGTTTTCCTGCATGTCTGTCAGTATAATTCATTCATGACTGGTGTTCACAGAGGCCAGAGGAGGGAGCCAGATCTCCTGGAACTGGAGTTACAGTTAGGCAGAAGAAACTATGTGGGTGCTGGGAGCTTAACGTAGGTCCTACGCAAGAGCAGCCAGCACTCTTAACCACTGAGACAGCTACCCTGCCCCTAGTTTGTTTTGGGGTTTTATACTTGAATTAACTCTGTACTCTAGTTACTTTCCTGTAGCCATGACAAAACACCAAGACAAAAGACACTCATTTTAAAAAAAGTCATTTAAGTCAGAAGTTCACAGTTCCTGAAGGTGAGTCCATGGCTATCCATGCCACTGGGTCAGTAACTGAGAAGTTACATCTCCTCTACAAACTTGAGACAGAGAGAAAGGGACGTCTGGGAATGACACAGGCTTCCCAGTGATGCCTCATCAACAAGACCACACCTCCTAATCCTTCCCAAATCATTCCACCAATGGGGAACCAAGTATTAAAAATTTTGAGCCTATGGGAGCTATTCTCATTCAAAATACTACAATATCTGTAATAAAATAAAAACACCGAATTTGAAATAGTTCAGTGTTTATAATATAATATAATATAATATAATATAATATAATATAATACAATACAATACAATACAATACAATACAATACAATACAATACAATACAATATAATACTAGCGACCACCAAAACTCTCGAGTGGATCATGTCTTTTCTGTAAATATACAACACAATATATTGTAAAATATCTCCAATACCTATTATTTTTATAGATCACTGTTTTGAATTATTTTCATCAAAGTATTGGTTGCCATCAGAAATAAATCCATTAATATATTTGTGGATGTTATGCCTAGTATTTAAGTATCTGCCCCCACTTCTCTAACGTATAAACACAAATTCATGGTAATTCAATTACAGAGTAACCCTACCGTGCCGATACAAACCATTCAATAAGTATTTGCTAGTTGCCTGACCAGATAAAGTATTAGATTTTGTTTGTCAGACACATATACAAGATCTGGTACAATTCCTTGTTGCTTTAGCTCTGTGATATCACAGTTGTGCATAGGTAGGACCCTTGAGAGTCCTAATCTAGCAGATAGGTTTTACAGCGCTGAAAATTGACACTTATGCAAGCGAAGCCATTTTCACATTCTCACTGGTGGAACTAAAAGAGAAGTAACCTCTCGACTTCCAGTCAATAATATTTTTACTACAAGAGATTTCTGGTTGGTGACATCGCCAGGGGTTCAGTATTTAAGTATGCCTCTTTAAATAACAATCCAGGTTATAAATGGCTTCATTTCTTGCCTTTGAGGGAGCAGAGCCTGTACTTTCTAAAACAAGTCAATACCCATTTCTTGGTATACTATGAATGCAAGTAATGTTCAAGAGATAAAAAACGGTCAGAGAAGAGTTAAGAGGTACTGGATATTTCCTACCCAGGGGACACCTGGCTTGGTGGCAGGTGCCTTTAGCTGCTGAGTCATTTCACTGGACCCCAATTTAATTTGCGTCTTTTATCACATTTTAAAATATCTTGCAAAATGCTTTGCTTCAAAATATTATCTCAAACCCTTTCACTTCTAATTCTCAAATATCATATAATAAATGTTATGTAATTTTCCATTCTGGTATAATTTCTCACTTATTAAGATAAACTTGTGGTGGTTGGAATGGAAATGGCCCCAGTAGACTCATATATTTGATAATTTGGTTCCTCGTTGATGGACTGTTTAGGGGGGGCTTGGGATGTGTGGCCTGCTGGGGTTGTGTCACTGGTAGTGGCCCAGTCTGCTTCCTGCCAGGAGTCCACAAAGACTATGGACTCACCCTCTAAAGCTGTGAGCAAGCCCCCCACTTACATGCTTTAATTTGTAAGTTGCCTTTTAGTTCGTTGTTTACCCAATGACTCATCCTTTGGGTCCTTGTCACTCATTTGACTCAGCGCCCCTGAGTTTCCTCTGCAGGGTTTACTTGGACTGGGCTTCATTGGTGTACATTTCCTTCTAGTTCACCATCCAGATGCTCTGAGAATCTGTGCTAAGAAACAACCAGCATTCTAAGGAGGACAGACTTTCGGAATTGTAGAGATCATGTTGATCGTTTCTAGTCATTCCTACGAAGCACTTGACACACTTGCGATCGGGGCAAATATCTTCCTCTTTAATCCCAAGCACAGCAGACATGATCCATCACAGCCGGGGTGCTGGGACCAGCAAGGACCAGAAGGAGGTCCCTAGCCATGGGAAGCTGCAGCCACGTGGCACACTCTCGACTTTGTGCCTCTGACACTCCTGGGGCTCTGACTAAGCTACTCATTAGAAGGTCTGCAGCACTGGTTTTGATGAGACAAGTTGATTAAAAACCAGAAAAGGAAAAGGAGGTCGCTTTGAAAGATAATGTCGATAGTGAGCTTCCAAATTAAAGTTTTGATAGCTTTGGGCTTCGGCAAAATGAGAATGGAAAAACAAAATAAAGTGGCAGCATTTTAGAGAAACCTTTTATCTGAGGTAAAATATTCTCCTCAGAAGCTGTGGCGTCTCATCCAGTGCCTTTGATGCAGCTGAAAATCAGGACAAGCAGTCTTCTCGGCTGAGGAGGGGTGCCCCTAATCACTGGAAACCAGAGGTTGTAGCTCAACATTTGCTAGGCATGTAGTGTGCCTCAAAGCTGACCTTGTATTTGGACTAGCTAATGGGTGGTTCATGTGCAGCAGATGGAGCTGCATTCCCCAAAATTCCTATTTTGGAGCCCCAGCCTTCATTGTGATAGGGTTTGATATTGGGCCTCTTAGAAATGATCAGATTTAGATGTGATCATGAGGGTAGATTTCTCATGATAGGATTAGTGGTTTTAAAGTATGCCTTTTATTTTTAATCTAAAGGCTTAAAAAAAAAAAGGCTATCTGTACCATGTGAAGACAGAGTTGGAAGGCGTATTTATGAAAGCCAGGAAGAGCGCCTTCACCAGCAGCCACCTTGCCCAGTGATGTAACAATAGCCTTGTCAGCCTTCTGGGATGTCTATTTAATGAACGAGGCTGTGGCTTTTCCCACAGTAGCCCTTGTGCATCCTCAGACAGACAGACAGACAGACAGACAGAGTGGGGCTGTCTTCATGCTTGTCTTTCAGTTACCATTTCTTACTGTACAGGTTCTGTAACCACAGTATCCATAGGTCGCAGATTCTGTTTAAATTATGATTAAGTTTTGTTTATAAAAAGAAATTGGGGAAACTGTACTATCAGAGCCCATGGCATTCCAATTTCTGTAGGTAGCTGTCTGATAAATTAATACTGGAGAACATATAGCATTCTAGAGGGGGAAAGTAGAAGACCTAAGAAAGTGTCAGTGATCTGGAGTTAGTAGCAAACTGCACACCAAATGAGAACACAACTATTTACATAAACTATGAAAAACTGGGTCTATGCAGCTCTCAAGATTTTTTACCAAATAATCACTCTCCTTTTATACAATGCATGATGGGTGCTTAAAAGGAAAAGGTTCCAAACACGTGGCCAATAAGTCTTGCCATGTTCCAGAAGGAAAGCTCAAAGGGAGCTTCAGCAGGACATGATTCAGTGGACCATCTACAAAGTAGCGTGCTGATCCGACTATTCGTTAGCTGGCTAAGTAGGTCTGTATTTAATTTATGAAGAAAGTGAAATTATACCAAGAATGTTTTCTTTCTCTATTTTTAATTTTGTCACAAAATTTATCCTTTAAAAGCTGTATTCTGCAGCATTTTTGTGTTGCCTGTAAAGAACCTGTAGGACAATATTCTGTAACTCACTTAGTCCTAACGCCTACATATATGTAGGGAAATGAGGAATTATGATATATGGGATGTATGGGGGAAGGAGCTTCATGACCAGAAATGTATCACCTAAAACATTCCGCTGCAATCCTATTTAAATTAAAATCAAATAAAATTAAAAAATTGAGTTCCACTCAAAATTAGATCTTTTTTTAATATCCCCCTTTCCCCCTTTAGAATGGAAGAACGTTATCTCAGGTGAATAGCACTGATTTGTATTGCACAGTAGATACTGAGGTACGGCAGCAGGAGGATGCAGGTTTGCTCGAATATGCCTTGCACTGGCTGACACGCCCACCAGGGAACACCTGCGAGCAAGCTCTCTTGGAGGCAGCAGCACACCTGCAAGCCACTGCCAACGCAGAAGAAGACTTTCTTTTGCAGGAGGGTTTGCCCTGGATCCATTAGTCTTTCTGCCAAGCTTGCTTCCACTACCTTGGAGAAGTCCTCAGCAACCCTTGTGCTCTCAAAGGCCCCGTGCTGCCAGTGTCTGGCATAGATGACTCAAAGTCTACTGTGGATAAGAGCTCCACCCTTTTCCCAAATCCTCTTGTGATGTTTTAATCTGACTCTGTGTCTCTGTTTAAATTGAAATTCTGAGTTGCTACGAGCCCTGTTTGCATATGGAAACTGTCTTTTTATATATAAACAGTATGGCTTCAAGGCAGCTAGCTATATTTTAGTGCAGCTTGCCTTGGGAGCTAATAAATATGTCTGTTTTGAAATTCTTTTATTCTTCCATGCGTAATGAATTATGATTCAAAGCAGACACCACTGGAAAATGGCAGCAGGCTGGTAGACTTTCTCATGTTGGTGATACATGCTCCGAAAGGGGCTTTTCTTGTACTTTTTTAAGAAACAAAGCAATAGAAATGCTATGACTTACTTTACATCTTGAGTTAAACAATATTGCACGTGTGTAAACTAATGCTCCCAGCAGCGTCCACACCCTTGTTAAAGGCTCTACGACTGATTGGTTAGACCCTCGGGGATTGTGAAGAACTGAATGCTGCACGTCCAGAGCCAGATTACCTTGCATGCTCTCAGGCTCCTACACAGATCTTTATTTCCCGCCTTGTGGCGACGTAACATCTTTGTGACTGTTAGATAACTGCTTTGGAATGTACAAACTCCTAGCACCCACTGGCCCAGAAGACAACCAGACACCATCTGAGGCTGATAGCAGCTATTTCTTTACTTCACTGAGATTTGTTCACTTAATGTGTCCACCAATGCATATGATAAGCATTGTCATTCATGTTTTCCTTTGTTCATTCATAAAAATTTGTTGAAACGGTTGCCACATTGGAACAGAGTAGTTGGGGCATCCTGGCCAGTTTTATGGCCACTCGGTATGTTAGAGTCATTTGGGAAGAAGAAACTTCAATTTAGGCAATAAGCCCTCCACACTGGCTGGTAGCCAAGCCTGCGGCATCTTCTTGATTGGTGACTGATGTGAGAGGGCGCGCACTGCAGTGTGTGGTGCCACCCCTGGACAGGTGGTCCCAGGTGTATAAGAAAGCACACAGAGCAATCTATGAGGAACAACCCACCAAGCAGCACTGCTCCATGTCCCCTGCATCACCTCCTGCCTCCAGGGTCTTGCCTTGATTTCTTCCTCTGGCTTCTCTGCTGATGGACTACAGGCTATAAGGTGAAATTAACCCTTTGCCCCTCAAGATGTTTTTGGTCAAAGTGTGTTATCACAGCAATAGAGGCCTTAAGATGTGGGGTGACTTGAATTTGTGTCCTCAGGCCATAGTCATTCATATTTGATTCCAGAATAAACATTCTTCTATTCCTTGGGGAGGGGGAGGTGTATTAGTTTGCTTCATCAACATAGAAGTGCATTAACATAATTATATACTAATAGATCTCATAATATAAATAACACATTTCCTAGGAGGCATGAAGAAGTCTTCTTGGCCCTAGGGCTTCTTCTCCAATATAAACCTTGTTGAATGTAGCAAGCCCACAACATTGAATCTCCTGTTTACTACCTGGATTCAGGGTTTGTCTGCTAACTGGTAACCTTCCAATCTGAGCCCATGTCAGTCCCCAGAGAGTAACAGGCTTCCTTACTGCCTGATGGAGAATCTGTAGCTTCCCCATCCAAAGAGTCTTCAACTAAGGTGCACATCCACTTTGAGTAGCATCTGAGACCATTGCCTCACTGTCAAAATTTCAAAGTGCAAGAAAGTCTAAGGCACAGTGGATGGGGGTGGTAGTGTGAGGGAGGCACTAGGGGAGTTGCTTCATGGGTAAAGTCTCTACTACGAAAGTATGAGGACATGAGTTCATAGCCCAGTGCCCACCTAAAGCTGCTTACATCGTATTTTTGTAACCTTGGGGTTGGGGAATTCAGACAGGTTGGTCCTGGGCACTCACTGGCCAGCCAACTTGGCTGAAATAGCAAGTTCAAATTCAATTGAGACCCTGCCTCAAAAGAATAAGGTGGAAACCCTATTAAAAGAGACACCTGATATTGATCTGTCCTCTACAAGCACACCCATATACACCTGTCCCCTGTACCTCCCCCCCCCACCCATGCACAAGCCAGTTCCTCTGTAGCAAAAGAATCTTGGGTCTTCTGCAGAGGGCTACAACAGTAGCAGGCTAACATGGGGCTTTGGCAGTAGGCTAGAATAAAATCCCAGACCTGATAGCACCTTCCATGAAGGCTTTCAAGAATCTGTATGCAGCAATATATACAACTGATATTATATGTATCCAAAATCAGTCATGACTAGTACTTTGCCAGCATGACTCAAGACAACATGACAACTGTGTCTGCCTACCACGTGCATACAGTCCTCTTTCAAATTAGAAAAAAGTTTTTAATCAAATTTTCTATGAGTTATCCTAGGGTCTTAAAATCTGGAAAACTTTCTTTTCCACTTCAACAGCGATATTCAAACAGGAGAAATTCCAAACCTTTCTTCCTTGTGACTACAAATGAGCAACAAAATGTTCCAAAATATATTTTTCTTAAAAGCACCAACTTTGCAAAAGGAAAGGCAAAAGAAAAGGAGCTTGAAACATCAAAGGTGGCTCTCGAAATACTCTCTCAGACAAGAAAGCGTTGCTCATGGGGCCTTATCTTGAAAGCCCTCATTGGTTACAGAGCAACCTTTAAAGGATTACCTTAACATGCAAGGAACTGGGCCCTGTCTGATGTGCTCTAAAATTCATACCACAAATAGCTGCCTGACCAGCACTGTGGAGGGGTGTGCTGTGCAGGAGAGGATGAAGTTTCACAATGCGCATCTTTAGATGGGAAGACATCTTCTATGTGGCAAATAAGCCAGCAGGTAGGTAGGAGTTGGCTATCCATCAGCAGAACCTGATCTAATACTTCACACCTGTAGGGCTGGAGAAGGTGTTTTGTAAAATATAAATCTCTTTTCTCTGCCAATATGTGGCAGAGGATTTCCTTTGGCTAAAAGTTGTCCCTATTTCTGAATTTTCAGAAAGTGTGGTCTTCTGTAGCCATCGACACTACCAGTCATGGATTGAGACTATTTAGAAGGGGAAAAATGCATTAGTAATGAGTATGTCTCCTGGTTTTCTCTATGAAGGTTGGATGTTATATTTGAAAGTAGAAGCAACCTAGTGACCATTCAGCAAGCAAAGAAGTGCACTGGGAATATGGAAACACTAACCATTTTCCATCAAAGACCTGAGCTCAACACCCCGGAGGATCCCGGAACCAGCAACCTGAGAATACTTTAGGGTAAGTAAATATATATATATAATTTTATATAGTAGTGATTATTTTGTATATTTTAAGAGTCATAAAATAAATCCAAGCTTAATGAAAGCAATCCAGCATTAATATATAAAGTAAAAAGTCCAAGCTTCCAATTCTACCCTCTGTTTTCTCCTCTCAATTCCAAAGAATCACTACCATTGCTACAAGACCTTTCCCTGAATGAGCGTGTGTGCATTCTGACACCTTTAAATGTTGTAAATTACATCCATTGTTCTGCAACGTGCTTTTTTTCACGTAACAGAATGATTCATGCCTCAGTCAACAAATATGTAGCTTCCTGCTTTTATTTTTTTTATTTTATTTATTTATTTATTTTTTTTGAGATGCTTACGTAGACCATCATGAAAATCCACACTGGCTGCAGAGTGAGCTGTGGAGGGACACCTGTATGTGGGAGGAAACTGGCCCTCACTCATATGCTCTGAAATTCATACTAGAGATGGCTGTGTGACCAACATCTTTTGGCGATGTGATGATGTTGAAGAAGAGACAGGAAACACAGAGAATTTCTCCCTTTCTTTTTCTTTAAAGAGTTTTGAGACAATTGAGAGGGGTGGCCTTGTTTGAGGAGGTTTCATGGGAGGGTGGCCTTGAGGTTTCAAAAGACCGAAGCAACTTCTCTGTGTCTCCTACTGTGTAATCAAGATGTGAGCTTCCAGCTGCTGCTGCTGCTGGCCAGCCTTTCTCCTGCTGTCCTGGACCTTAACCCTCTGAAACCATAAGCCAACTAAAACCTTTTCTTTTTGTAAGTTGCTTTGCTCATTGTGTCTTAGAAAAGGCACAACAATAGAAAAGTAACTGAGGCAACAGTCTTACTGGTAGATGCTGCAATGCCTTTTCTCAATTCTTTCATTTTAAAAATTGAAAAGATGAACTTAAAACTTTTAGCTGCTTACTACAGCTTAATTTTCAGTTTCCTGTAGAAGGGCTTGTGCTACCGTTCTACCTCATTGTCCTTTCTTGTACCTCTGGTCCACATCCACCTTGTGTCTTTACTGTACACAATGCCTTAGTCCCAGAGTGTGTGGTAGTGCATTCTACAGGCTATTGCAGACAAAGACCACATACTTAGGGCCTTCTTCCTAGAGCTACTGACCTCACATACCCATGGCTGACTGCTATCATAAATCCTGCTTATTTTCCTCTGGCACCTGGCACTTTCTGGAATTACCTTGACTGCTATTAAGTAAGACTCTGTCTTTGGTGTTCTCTAATATATCCATAGAGTGGGTTCTTAAGAAACATCCAAGGGAAGTAGTGGAACTATGCTTTCAGCTTATATTATTACACATGTGCCTAAATACTTCCAAAGAAAAGTGCTTACAGTGAAATTCCTGCCCCAAAGTTGGCACTTATAAGAAGCTTCAAAGGATATGAGAGTATTAGATACTGCATTCCGGAAGAGCTGTACAGTTGTCTCTACTGTCAGTATAGTAAGTCAATCCAATAGATTAAAACAAATTTTTATATAATTTAAAAATTACCCTGACCTTAAAAATATTTTTATGATTACAAAAGTTCTATTTCATCATTGTTTGAAACATTTATAATTTTTCTTTTGATGTCTTAAAATATCCTTTTCTTCTATTATTGCATCAGATCAGGGGAGGTTGTTTGCTTGTTAGCTTTAAAGTTTAAATGCAGCTGGATTTTATTATTGTATTTGGAATAATAGAGTGAGCTGCTATTCTTTAAAGAGGCATTTGGTATCTTTAGTAAAAAGTTGAATAGATATTTTATACAAATTTTTTTAAAAAGCAAAGAAAATAAAATTTACCGTGACAGAATTACTGTTACATTTGGGTGATTTCTCTCTATTGTACTTCTGATACAAATACATTTACAGAAATATTCTCTATTCAAACAATATCAACTTTTGCATATTATATTTCCTTTATGGTATGCCATTTTCTTTGGTTTATGCATTTTTAAATGTGATTTTTAATGATGATATAATTTATATAGTGATATCACTATATATGTATTCTGATGTAGACAGTTCATTCTTGCTTTTCTGTTAATACAATTAAGCCATCAATGGAAATAATTCTCACACAATCTGCAAGGCTGTCTGTGACTTTGTGACTCCCACCTATTCATAAATGTGCACACATTGAAAACAGAAAAGGTACACAAATAATTTCATGCATCTCTTTTGCAGACCAGACAGACAAGCTGTCCTATTGTGTCTATTATAGACACCCTATATAAGCACTTTGTTAAGAATTGACTACAAAAATCATGTTGGAAGGTTAACAAGAGAAGAAACAAGAAGAAAGAGAAGCAGGAGGAAGGAAGGAAGGAAGGAAGGGAGGGAGGGAGGGAGGAAGGAAGGAAGAGAGGAAGGAAGAAAGGAAGGAAGGAAGGAAAAAGGAAGGAAGGAAGAAGGAAGGAAGGAAGGAGGGAAAGAATGAAAGAAGGAAGGAAGAGAGGAAGGAAGGAAGGAAAAAGGAAGGAAGGAAGAAGGAAGGAAGGAGGGAAGGAAGGAAGGAAGGAAGAAAGGAAGGAAGGAAGGAAGGAAGGAAGGAAGGAAGGAAGGGAGAGAGGGACTAAGTAAGGGAGGGAGGGAGGAAGGGGGGAAAAAGAAAAGAAAATATAGAAGGGAGTGAAATTTCATCTGTAACTGAAGAGAATTACTATTGTACTGTTGCTTATAGTTCATAAGATACTCAAGAGAATGAGGGACTTTATCAGAGCCTCTGAATACAGGAAGATGCTCCACAGCCCAAGGAGAAGGACTACAGTGGTAGGCAATGACTTGGAAGAACCCATGATGGTTTTCTCACGTGTCTGTATACACCAAGCAGAAGGCTCACAGAAACATCCTAAAGTAAGACATGGCAAGAGTGAGGGACACAGCAAAAGTCTGCACTGAAGGGACTCTGGCCAGCTTGAGCATGGTGACTTTGGAGAGCATGGCTCTAGCAGGTCACTCCCTTTCCCCCCATTCCCTCTGTCTTGCTAAAAACTGTTGAATTACATTCCTAAAGCTAGCCACCAAGGTCTGTGCCCTTATTTGACCACTTCCTCCTCCTGAAGTAGATGATCAAGGTACATTTATCCAAGTATTGAAGTCCATCAATCAAAAGCCCACACTGGATCACCAAATTAACATGCTCAATTAAAATTAAACACCTCATCCTAAGTTGGGGTTTTCCTTTGTACCTTTATAACCTGCCATTATCCTATGTGCTCAGAAACCATATGCCTTTTTATTACTATAGATTTTGGCTCCCTGTAACGACTGAGTACTAAGGATTCCCTCATTAATTGCTGTGGGGGCTTAAAATTGGTATGGCTGTCTAAAACACAACTCTTTGAAGACATGGGAAGTTAAAGGGTTTTAATTTTTTCCTTGCATTCCTGAGGGACTGCTATGACTCAGCAGGAATCCCAAGGACACCAGCTAGTTATTAAGTTACTGATAAGTGTATTAGTCAGAGTTCTGTAGAGTCACAGAAAGTATGGCATGTCTTTCTATATTGAGGGAATTTATTTTGATGATTTACAGTCTATAGTCCAACTCCCAAACAATGGTCAGCTATGAACTGGAAGTCCCAGGATCTAGTAGTTGCTCAGTCCCACGAGGCTGGTTGTTTGAGCTGGTCTTCTGTAGAAGTAGATTCCAACGGATGTGCTGGCAAGCAGGTGCAAGCAATGGAAAAGAGTGAGCCCTCCGTCTTCCAGTGTCCTCATGTAGGCCTGCAGCAGAAGGCGTGGCCCAGATTAAAGGTGAATACCACCACATGTGGACCTGGGACTTGTTTTGTCCCGGGTTGACCTTAAACTCAGATATCTTCTTGCCTTAGTCTCCTGTGACTAAAAGACATGCACTACTTTGCCTAGGCCTAAGCTTTTCATAGCCACTAGGCCTCAAGATCTCCATGCCAAAATCCAGGACAGAAACTTGTCTTCCAGCCTCAAGATCTGGATCACAAGTGGGCCCTCCAATTCTGGATTCTAGTTCATTCCAGTTCAAGTTGACAACCAGGAATAGCCAGTACAATTCACAGAACCATGGAAGTTAGGTATAAGAGTGAGGGACTAGAGGGACAGATCTCCCTAAGAAGGGGAAATAGAGTAGGTAGTTATGGGCAGTTATGGATGGGGATGGATGAGTGCAGGGGGATTGGAACCAGAGAATCAAAGGCGGTAGGACGAGGGTACCAAGGGAGGCATAATTAAAACTAAGGGCCATCTGAGGCATCATATGGAAACCTAATACAGTAGAAGAATTACAAAATAAATGCATATATGAACTTTGCCAAACAATAGGGGAAGAAAAGTCCCCAACTGGACACTTCTCATCAACAAATGAAGTTTCCAATTGTGGTAATGGGCTACATTAAATTGAGTTCTCATCCAAAATAAATTTTAAAACAATGGATGCTCACAAAACTCAACAGAAACATGACCAGGTGTCAGGAGAAGAAAGAAAAAATTCAACCTTTTAAAATAAAGTTCTTATGTTGATATATTTATATTGAATTTGCAATCCCACAGAATTGTGATTGTGGTAAAGAAAACAAACTATAAATGCAGATTAAAAAAGAGAAAAGTTAGTAATGTTATCTTGTTCTTGACCAATAAAATAAAACATAAACCAACAATATCAACAAAAACCATCTGGTTATATGACACATCATTCTATGTAGGCAAATTTTCTACATGATTAAAGTTATAAGTTCCATAAATTCAACCATAAACATCAAGGATGAGTACCATTGCATAATTCTATAGTATTTTTAAATATTTTCATCATTGAGTACTTTGTGTGTGCAATAAAGCTTATAAATTCTAAAATACCAACCACTAACATTTTCATCACTTAACAAAGGCATCCAAATTAAAACTTTATTTACTGGGTAAAGGGAGTTATATTTATTCCAAAGAACCTTACATACTGGACATATAATTTAACTATATTTTATATGTCATCTCCAACAGGCCAGTAGTAGAAACTGCCTTTCAAGGAAGACAACCAACCAGGATAGAGTTGAGTTTTCAGGTACTCTTGCCTGTCTCCCACAGTAACTAGCGGAGAAGAGCTTGCTCTTCTCGTACAGAGGCCGTGACTGATCTCCACAGAAAGCACTGGGCCTGCCTGAGCTAGAGACAATGTGCTGACCTGGCCAGAAGTTGTCCCTCTGGGTTTTCTGCTCTTTAGGCAAATCATCCTCCTTGTTATTTAGTCCAACTCTTCTGGGCTGTTTACTGAGCCGAAAAGTCCTTTGGCTAGACTCCCCTGCATTGACTGTCACAGAGATAAACCCAGCCTTCTGCTTCATCAGCAAATGCCCACCACTTATTGGTAATCTATTAGGAGGGATTTGTTCTTCAAATGGGACACATAACAAATTTCCCTGGGTTTGGAATGTTGCCCAGCTGTTCCTTTCCTTTGGGACAATCTTTAGTGTCCAGTCTCCTCTTCTGTCCCCAGCCCCTTCTACTGTCAGTAAGTTCACTTGTGACGAGGGAGGTTCCCTTGGTGTGGTGTTTGGGTGATGCCTGCCCTGAGATGTAGTTTGTTCACCTTTCCAAAGTTAAGTTTGCTTTTTTTTTTTTTTTTTTTTTGCCTCCTTTATGTTTCACAATGAGGGGAAACAGGGCATAGTCTTAAAGTTATTATTATTTTAAACTATTCTGTGTATGGGTGCTTTACCTGTGAGCCTGTGAGCCTGTGAGCCATGTGCATCCCTGTGTCATGTGTCCATGAAGGATACCAGAAGGCATCAGCTTTCTGGAAACTGGGCTTACAGAATGTTGGGAGCCCTCCAGAATAGGGGTGCTTAGAATCCAACCTGGGTTGTCTATAAGGGCAGTAAATGCTCCCAGTGGCTGAGCTACCACCTCATAGGACAGCGTTTTAATATAAGTCAAGGAAAAAGTGAATTAGACTAGGAAACCAAAGATGTCTCTTTAAATATATCCATCCTTACTTGACTGTTTGATTGGCAGATTTAAGGCCTAGGAGACAGTCTGAATCCCACAAAATATCTTTTTAATGAAAACAAGGTACTACAGGGCAGTATTTATCTCACTCAGGTAGCACAATGGTTACTGAACTGGGAAGGGAGGCTGAACTTACAGAGATGTCTTAGAGAAAGAGTATAAGAAAGCTGATGCTGCAGCCCAAGGTAGAAACCGTATTTATTTATTCCATGCTTCCTTCCTCTCTTCAACGTATCCACAGCAAAAGGACAGTGGTGAGTAATGCAGTGACCCGCATCTCTCAAGTGGGTGTCACACGAATTTGCATACTAGGGGTGGCTGTTTATGTTGTGGCAGTTCAGAGGGTCCTGCAAGACCTCTCCTCTCCAAAGATGGCTTTAGCAGGTGACACTGGAATACCAGCTGCTTGGCTTCTGGGTGTCACAAACAAACGTTCGCACATGGAACACGTCCCTTGTGATGCAGGTGCCCGTGGTGCTTTCTGTACGTGGGCTCATCCACCAGGATGCTATCAGTGGCCACCACTAGTTAGCAC
Source organism: Apodemus agrarius (assembly GCA_964023405.1). NCBI lineage: Eukaryota > Metazoa > Chordata > Mammalia > Rodentia > Muridae > Apodemus > Apodemus agrarius. The sequence continues at coordinate 40,265,173 of OZ030027.1, forward strand.
AGATCCTGAACCAGGCCAAGGACAGATAAAGACAAAAAGCCACCCCTGGCAAGTGAGCTGTACAGTACTCAGGGTGAGATAATAATTCGGCAGGAACAACCCATTTGTTCAACACTGGCTCCTACGAGATGCAGGACACATCCTTAGGACCATTTAGAGGGAACCGGCCCTGTTAAGCAGCCTTGTTTCCTGCCATTCAGCTCCGGGCCTAAACCCAAATGGTTTTAATAACCCAATACCCTGCAGGTAATGGGAACAATTCTCTATAGAAAACAGCCTGGGGCCCAGGTGCCATTAATCACGAGCAACCCTTGGTGACTCACAGCCTACTCCACACAGCTTTGTAACTGCTGACTGCCAACAGTATTCAGGGCCTCTCCTATGAGAAACTATAGCTCAGTCCTAGGATCAGAAGGACTTTGTTTCAAGTCTAGCTTTCTTACTGGTGTGGTGACTTTACAAACACATTGCTTAGCTTTCCAGGATCCAGGCCACTCCCCTTTCTAAATATAAAAAGACTATTATATACTCCATTGGTTTTTGTGAGGGTCATGTTATCTAGTACATAGTCAACATTGAGCTAACTAATTAGCTGATCCTTTCCATAGCACTTTTCCATAATGGTACTTTTCACACAGACATATTTATTAAAGATTTACTTTTATTTGTGTCTGTCTGTCTGTCTTTCTGTCCATCTGTTTATATGACTCCTCTGTCTGTCTGTGTATAAACTATACATGTGTCAGTGCCTAGAGGGGACAGAGAGGGCTTACAGCCTCTGGAGCTGGACTTACAGGCAGTGATCTTGTTCCCTAGAAGAGCAGGGAGCATTTTTAAGCGCCCTGCTGTCTCCTCGGACTCTATGATTTTTGTCCCACTCTCACTGGTGTTTCCAGCTCTGTGCTACTGATGAGCAGGTTCCCTGAGCTTTAGCATGGTGATAGTTTATTCTCCTCCCCCTCTGAAGTCCATTTTTTTGTCCTTTTCCTCCAAAAATGGCAGCCCCATAGCTTCAGAGTTCTACATTTTAAATAAATCAGCTTGTGAGGAAATTGAGAAGCTGTGCATGGTGCTGTTTCATTATTTTGCTCTGATGGTTTCTTGACATGACTTTTATCGAAGCCTTTAGCTACCCTCTGTCTGAGCCCTGGAAGCCTGGGAGGATTCTGGAAGGTGTCCATTCTTCTAAACATCTTCCTGAAAGACATACTGGTCTCTTCAACTTGACTAGTTATCCTACCCTGTTCTTGTGCAGCTATAAAAGAAAACTGGGCTGACAAATCATAGCTTTGCTGTGGCCAACCTAAGTCTTTGGCTAAAGGTTTGGCTGGAGTTGGTGCCAAGAGGCTTTGCCTCGGCAAGCAGTTCATTATTTCTTAATTGCCCATTTGCATGCAATCCCTGAGTCCAGAGGCAACAGTGAGCATCCGTGTAATTCGCCCCTGTAGGCGCTCAGGCACTCTCGTTTGTGGTGCCCACTGGGCTGCATTCACTGGGCTGGGCTGACTTGCACACGCTGCCCAGCTTACCCTTGCCATGGCTCTGGGAGGAGGAGAAGAAATATTCTAAGACGCTTTAAATGGAGGATTTAAGATCCTGTCTGTTTGACACCAAAGCCCATAACTTCTCTTCACCTATTTTAAAGAACCATTTGCAGAAGAATTGAGAATTCTGAGCTGCGCAAACGGTTGAGAAAGGTCAATCAGAGTCTCGAGATGAGCTAGCCTCGCTTGCTTGCCTGATGGCCAATGGAAAAGTAGGCCATGATCTGGGCATAAGGAGCCCCTGCTGGATGTTTCTCTTTTCTGCCATTTATTTTAATGGCAGTTCTTTTGTCCAGTACTAGGTATGACTGGTCGGTGTCCTTGGGAGATGGCGCTAGTCAAGAGGAAGTGTGTTTACATAGTGACAGCCACTGAGACTGCGGTAACTGGGATTGTGTGTCTTGTCAGCAATGATGAAGTGGATCAATCCTGTGCAACCAGCCGCACCGTGCTTTCGCTGATCTTCTATTTATAATTGAGTTTCATTGAAAGACCAAGTTTCTTTTTGGACAATTTTGGTAAGGTAAAGGTGACCTTAGTATCTTAAAAATACTGAAAACTTATTTCCTATGGCATAGTAATTCCATACTCTTAAGTCTCTTTATTTGTTAAAGAAACAGACTGTAGTTCTTAGACAGTTTGTGTTCTGTTGTGTGTGTGAATACATAGTACTTATCTCAACTGTATTTGGAATTTCTAAACTCCCCCTTAACACTACCCAGCATCTCAAACATTTTCTTTCCCATTAGTGGAGGCTGGCTTTCTGTTTTGTATTGTTTTTGAGGATTCTAGAAGCTAAAATGTATAATGTGCTTTTTTTCTAGTGCATTAACAATCTTTTATGGAATTTAAAGAAACTAAACATAGTAAGAATCTCAAGATAAAACACCTAAGAAACTTCCTTTATAGAAAGTGTTTATAGAGATTTTTAAAGATTTATTTATATTTTGTGTATGAATATTTTACTGGCATGTAACTACATGTACCATATGAGTGACTGCTGCCCATGGAGGTCAGAAGAGGGAGTCATATCCTTGGAACTTGAAGTAAAATTGGCTGGAAGCCACCAACTATACTTCTGGAAGAGCAATGATTACTAAGTTTTGACCCATATGTCTGGGCCAGGACAACTTGCAGTCAGCTCTACCCTTCTAGCATGCAGGCAAAGGCCTTTATCCCCTGAGCCATCTTGCCAGCCCACGACCAAATACAAGTCAGTTCTCTCCTTTTAGCATGTGAGCGGGACTGGGTACCTTGTTCAGCGAGCCTCCTAGCGCCTTGTAAAGTTTTAATACCCAAGTCAGAGGCCTTCACATTTTGGAGACAGTGGAAATAATACTTGAGCATGACCTGTGATTACAAACCTTCCACACTGAACACACGTGAGGAGTAGTGAAACCCCGAGACAGGCTCACGGCTGAAGTGGCAGAAGCTTGGAATTCCATCTGGAGATGGGTGTTTGGGGTGAGAAGACCCACTTACCAGCTCCCCCAGCGAGGGCGATGACAATGTTCTCTCTGCTGCTTAGAGGCATCATGACATCTCTTAGTAAGAAGCTGTGTGCGCAATGAGCTTGTAACACAATGGGCCGGTCTGTTATAAACTAAGGAAACAAGACTCATGGAAGGAGGCCCTCTAGACTTCCTCCTTTGGCTTTACTCTGAAATGTCCCCAGCAGGCTCCTGTCTCATGTACTGTTTCCCCAACAGGGAAGAGGTGGACTGTCTACTGTTTTGGGATCGGTGGGACCTTTAGGAGGTGGGCTATGACCTAGCACAGTCAACTCTCTAGAAGAAGGCATTTGAATACTGTATCTGCTCCTGAATCCCTCTAACGGCCTGATTCCCAACCAAGATACCACGTTCTCTGCCACAGACACAGTCATCTTTCCATGCCTGCCCTGTCACGATCCTTTGAAATCTGCCTGAAAACTGGCCAAGATAAGTGTGCTCTCCTTATTTTGTTTATTTTTGTCAAATATTCATGAAACACAAAAGCAACCAATATATTTACCAAATATATATGAAATTTTTTCCTACAAGAATAGTTTTACATGTCTGATAGAAATTATATACCTTGCACAGTACATGGTGGCAAAAAAATCATATATAAACACCTATAAAAGCTTTATAAAATGCTTTATAGAGTTGTGGTGGGTAGACAAACTCAAAATTCACGTACATCCTATGAACTACAAAGCGTCAATCTTCAATCTTTTCCCTGAATTTCTAGGTATCTGAGCTGATTCTCCAAACCCATGGAAACATTGTCCTACTTGTGAAGTGTCGCTGTTACTCGTGGTCCCACTGGGGAAGAGCAGAGCACATATTAGAGTGGACTAAACTCTTATCCCACCCATTCTTCCACTCTCAGTGCTGTGTGGACAATGAAGATAAAGATTTGTCTACTTAAAACACAGCATCCACAAGTAAAGAACAGAATTTCATGTCATTTCTCCTGGATACTTTTACCTACCCTAGAATATATTGACCTTAATGATAGAAGGCAAGCTGATATTTATAAGGAAGAAAAGAGAAATGGAATTAGAAAGTTGTGTAACATTGTCCATTTTACACATATCCAGACCGAGCCACAACTGTAATCTCTGCCATCTGCATGTTCCATATCCTTCAGTAAATCTATCTGTATGTTCCTGCTGAATATGTGGCCTCTTAGTAAAGATGGCGCCCGTTCTTGTTTTCACGACAAATGAGACAAAGTCATCTTTAGATCCTGCCTATGCTGGGAGGGTGGCTAGTACACAGAACTCTCCTATATTTGAATAGTTAAGGGCACTGGACAGCAAAGTAATGCAGAGACCAAGACATGGGTAGCAAGGAGGAGTAGGGAGAAACGCAATGAGAGGGTAGAGCATGAAGAACCCAAAGCAGGCAGGAAAGAGCCCAGACTTGAAAGGATACCCTGAAACCATGTGCATCTGGGCATAAACCAGGACAGATGCTGTACATCTGCAGTGCCGCCAGTGGTCTGAACACCCAGTCCAGGAGGACAGGAGGTCTGTTATCCTGTTCCTGTCATGTCTCCAGGTGTCCACACACTAACACACTACTGTTCTTGTGTCAGGTAACACTCAGTTCAGATGTGTATGGTTGTAGGCAACTTAGGTATACTACCTTTGTAAGGACAGTGAAAGGACTTTCAATTACAGATAATTAGGAACATCTACACTGTCATTACAAAAGAACAGACATTCCAGAGGACTGACTCTCCAGCCATCTGTGCCATCTATTGCAGATCCCCTGGTATCTCTACAGAATCAGCTTATCACATGAGGGCCCTGTCATGGTTCTCCAGGAAACAGGCAGAGTTTCTCAGAGTGTAGGTCAAGCTCTTTGAGAGAACACATTTACAGACTCTAAGAGACATATTAAGCAGAGTTCTTGCAGTTATACATCCAGGAACAGGGTCAGCATCCTAACTGTTCCCATTGCCCCGTGCTGTGACCAAGGAAAAGATGGTATCTAATTGCTCTTTGGAATCCCAGGAAGAGCTCTCAGCATCACAGTAGGTGTGCCCAGCCCTCAGGTCTGTTAGGCTGGCTCCTTCACACTGGTGGGTGACACACTGGGACTTGGGAGGGAAGGAGGATGAAGAAGAGATTATCAGAATGGAGGTTCCTAAAGTTTAGTATGATGAGAAGTATATGTAGCTCTTGGAGGGTGGCATTTTCCAAATATTACCGCACCACACTATGGAAGCTTAAGTAGACGCATCGTGTCTAAGTGCAGAGGGTTGGATCTTGAGTAAGATGGTGGGAGGGAAAGGCCATTAAGTGTTTCAAATCTCTTTGGTAAAATTAAAAGACCCCAGTCCCTCCTGGACAGAAGTCAGCCATTGCCTGCTGTCTTGATGGCATTTATTCACTTCCCTAACTCTCCATATGTATGGGCATGTCAGGGGAGCAGCTCTTAGGACACATATTCAGACAGTATACACAAAGGCAGGAGAAAGAGGCAGAGAGAAGGCCCACCCTTAGCTGCCTTTCTTCCCTACTCTTCCTTCTTTACAGAAAAGACAGAGAAGAAGCAGGAGTCCGGGGAGAAGGAGGCAAACACAGACGCAAGCTCACACTCTATTTTAAGGGACCGCCCACTTGAGTTGCTAAGGGAGACTTTGTCTCTGGGGGTCCTGGATCATTAGCCATATGCAGCATCATCAGGGGAGGTGGTAAAACAATTATAAAATAGCAGAGCGTGTTCAAGCACGTGAGGAGCTGGTAGATGGGGAGCTTGACGTTTGCAGGGCGGTGGGTCCCACAGGCTAAAAGCCTGCAGGCCCAGAGGGTTTGTTTGCTCCAGGAACACACAGCGCAGTGAAGAACCATCCCCGGCTCCATTAGCCCAGCTTGCGTTAGGGCATGATTATTGAGGAATTTATCAATAATTAGCCCCACTCCTGCAGGACTACAAGATAGGTAAAGCTTGCCCTGATTGAAGGCTAGGGTTAAAGAAGACGTAGACAGCCTTCAGTCGACCTACCTCGCTCTAGAACTAGAAAATGAGGACAAAGTAGGTGGTGAGAAGAAGGCAAATAGAGAGATGAAAGGTTTTGCCTCAGTTGCTTATCTAAGAAACCTCAGGTCTACAAGAGTCTTGTATTTCTCCACAGCTTCTACCTGGAGAAACCTTTAGCAATCCTTAAAAACATTAGTCCATGTTCCCCAAAAACACCACTATTAAGGCTTGAATGGACACTCATGCGTAGTAGTCTGTCTGGGGCCACATGAAGTCTACACTGAGGAATAGGGAAGTGACTCAAAATGAGGGTTACAGAAGAATACACATCTGGAAACACCTGGCAAGACTTGCACTTAAACAATTTAAAAAAATACATAGCTGTGTGCTTTCTTATTACCTCTTCGTGGCTTGCAAATTTTAAGCCACATAGATCTTTTCTTCATCTATCTTAGGTTTTACATGTCTGTAACTATATTTGGTCTAAACTTTGCCCGAACATGAGGTGTTTTTAAATGCTGAGTTTGAGTGCCATTAGCTAGGCAGGCTCTGAGGAGAGCTGTCTGTCACCATTTACAAAGGTCTGATCAAGGTGTGGGTCATAGAACGCATACACTGTACCTGGAGACTGTGAGTGGGGCTTCTCAGCCATTCTCCATTAAAAGCCTAGATCTATGGGGGTGGGGGGAGGTATCATGCTAGAGCAACTGCAATTTCCACTTTCTGTATGCTGAGCAGGTTAGAAGCTGAGAGAGAGATGAGAAATTAGAAGGCATCCAGGATGGTTTCTCCTTTTCTTCCTCTCAAAGCTAAATAAACACTAACATAACCAGATCACCAGCGTCACATCCCTAAGTCAGTCTCCTCTTCTTGGCCATGTTAAAGCCCTTAACTCTTAATCATTTCACTCTAGCCTGCCGCCCCTGGACTCTAGCCCTGAGTGACCTTACACTGCGTACCCACTGGGGCCTTGGGAAGATGGAGGTCTCCTGAAGAAGGGCTTTGCTGACTCATCCATCCTTATAGGGCTCCACAGAGAGAAGTCACACTTAGCCTCATGTTGTGACTGACAGTGTATGGTGTGAGTAGATAATGGATTTCAAGACATTTTCACAAGATGTGTGTGCAAAGGAAATGGAGGGTTTGGACTCAATTTAGTACCCTAATATGGTGCCTGCTTTTATTTCAGGAAAAAAAAAATCTGATTAACATGCCTGGGCAGGAGAGTTTAATTCTGAAGAGAACTTGTTGTTCCAATTTGCAGAAGCCAGAGCCTGGGAGCTTTAATTTAAAGAGAACCCTGCAGAACTCACTTGTGCATACAGCTGTCAAAACATATCAGCATCTCGAGGCAACAGAGGGCAGGGTGGCCAGCAGAGCACTGCACCGGAAGGCAGCATCTTTGTAAAATTAGGTTGCCACACTCTGCACTTCACGGAGTGCCCTCGACTTTAATATTTCTTCTAATAGAATACGAAACTTGGCATTTTGTGTAGTAAATAGTGAATTAAATGCTCATGTGGTTTATTAAGGCAAATAAATTCAGAATAAAGTATAATGATTGTATCATAATGTGACATGCCCATCCATTTAAAGGAGACGTTCCTTGAAGGAGCACTTTCTGAATATATGAGTATTACTGTAACAATAGAGGAAAGCGAATATCCATTTAGGGATGGAAACATGCACATCTGTAGCAGTGCCGACACAGGCGTAAACCGTGTAAATCCTGGAGGCTGAGAGCAGCTTCGCCTGTCTTCTTGGTCAGCACTCTGGCTGACCTGACACACCCGGCTCTAACCCTCCACCCTCCCCTTAGAATGAAGAGCTCTTCCTTCCCTCTTTCCTGCTTTCTTTCCAGTACCAGATCTTAGGACTTCAAAGTGGGGAGAACCCCTCGGGCACTGCTTTCTGATTGGACAGAATTAGCCAGGTTCATTGGCAGTTGCTTCGGTGGATCCCACATTAAGCCAAACAATCTCTCTGCCTTTACTTCCTCTGTCTCATTCTACTCTTTCAGGTTCATTACTCTAGCCTATTTCTGGAGAAAACCCTAAGGCGTAAATGTGTCAACAAGACTACGGCTCACCCAGGAGTGAGAGCCTGAAACACTGAGAGAAACAAACTACAGAAGCTGCAGAGGCCTGGAGACATCCCCCCCACGCCCACGGGACAGCTCATAAGTCTTAAATGTTCACACTAACAAAATGATACAGATTCAGTGACAGCCCCTGCGAGCCGCCCAAGATGCTCTTCAGAGAAGTGGGACACACATTCCCGAAACACAGAGAGCAGAGCCCAAGCCACGGAGTAATCCTGGGCAAGCCCAGTGCTGGAGGTGTCAGGGTTGCCACTTTCAAAGCCCAGACAGAGGTACAGTAGCCAGATCGTCCTGATGTTGGTGTAAAAGCAGACGCGGAGACCAACAGAGTATAGGTCCCACGCATAAAGTCGTCTCCAGCCAATTCTCAACCAAAGTGCCAGAATGCACGCACACTAGAAGAGAAGATGCCCAGTGCTGGACATCCACAGTGGCAGGCTGGACTTTGCTGTTGCCCACCCTATACAGGAATCAACTCAAGTGGGCCAAGAGCTGAAAGTATTAGAAAGAAACATGGGCGGGGCACAGGCAAGGGTTTTCCGGATGGGAGTCCCTAGAATCAGGCAAAAAAAAAAAAAAAAAAAAAAAAAAAAAAAAAAAAGCGGCGAATGGAATCACATCAAGCTGAAAGGCAGAGGAAACTGTCAACAGAAAGGAGATGGCCCACAGCATGAAGGGAATGTTCGCTAAGCGCTCCTCTGAAATAAGGGTAATATCGAGAGCACAGGAAGGATTCAGGAAGAAAAAGAAGAATCCCACTTAAGAATAGACGAGAGACCTGGGTCATCAGCCACCCGAGGAATGCAGATCGGACCACCGTGAACTGTGCTCTCCTTCCGGCTTGAATCACCGCTGTCACAGAGAACTCTTAGGATGCTGGGAAGGACTCAAGAAGTTAGACCCCAGAGAGCCAAATAACCCTATTAAAAATGGGGTACAGAGCTAAACAAAGAATTCTCACCTGGAGAACGTTGAATGGCTGAGAAGCACCTTAAGAAATGTTCAACATTATTAGTCATCAGGGAAATGCAAATCAAAACAACCCTGAGATTTCACCTCACACCAGTCAGAATGGCTAAGAGTAAAAACTCAAGAGACAGCAGGTGCTGGCTAGGATGTGGAGAAAGAGGAACACTCCTCCACTGCTGGTGGGATTGCAAGATGGTACAACCACTCTTGAAATCAGTCTGGCGGTTCCTCAGAAAACTGGACATGATACTTCCAGAGGACCCCGTTATACCACTCCTGGACATATACCCAGAGGATTCCCTGGCATGCAATAAGGACACATGCTCCACTATGTTCATAGCAGCCTTATTTATAATAGCTGGAAAGAGCCCAGATGTCCCTCAATGGAGGAATGGATACAGAAAATGTGGCACATTTACACAATGGAATATTACTTGGCAATTAAAAACAATGAATTCATGAAATTCTTAGGCAAATGGTTGGAACTGGAAAATATCATCCTAAGTGAGCTATCCCAATCACAAAAGAACACACATGAAATGAAATCACTGATAAGTGGATATTAGCCCAGAAGCTCTGAATACCCAAGACACAATTCACATATTAAATTCCCAATCATTCCCAAGAAGGAAGGAAGGAGAGGGCCCTGGTCCTGGAAAGGCTTGATGCAGCATCGTAGGGGAGTACCAGGACAGAGAACTGGGAGGGGGTTGATTGGGGAATGGAGAGAAGAGGGCTTATGGGACTTATGGGAATGGGAGAACCTGGAAAGGGGAAATCATTTGGAATGTAAACAAAGAATATATAAAATTAAAAAAAAAAAGATGCTGGGAAGGGTGTTGAGGATGCTCAACTCCATGGGTGAAAATGCAAATGCGTACAGCAGAGCGTCCTTGATGCCAGACAACTGGGGAAGACTTGGGGTGGATGCCCCTCAGCTGAAGAAATACAAATGGCATAATTATTAGAAATGTTCACTGTCATTAGCCACCTGAGGACTGCAAATCGGAACCCCGGAGGCTCCCCAAATGTCTGAAGGTAGAGCCGCCGTATGATCCAGATGTCATAACTTTGGATATGTTTCCGAAGTTTTATCAGTGTACAGAGAGATACCTGTGCAACCTGTGTTTATGATGTCACTATTTGAAACAAACAGGATATGGGTCAGCCATGAAAGGGTGAATGGGTAAAGAGAATGCAGTACATGGTTCACACTGGAGTCTCATTCAGCGATAAAGAAGGATGGACTCTGGTCATTCACAGCAGAGTGACTGGAACTTGAAGAGATGATAATGGAGTGGAATGACAGTAGAATGACAGACAGAATAGGAGGTAAGCATTAGGAGCTTGGATGTGGATGTGGGATTGCGACACTGCAGTTAAGGTGTTTGCATCAACAGTGGTTGATGCAAGTGGTGTGGTAGAATTAAATCTGAATTCTATGCCATTCCTTTAGTGATCCTGAGAAATAGGCTTCTTGCGGTGTCAGGTGCTGGAGGAGGACAAACCGACCTGGCAAAAATAGCTTTCCTGGTAAAGTAACAGAGCCCTGTCCTTCCAGCGAATGGGGCTTCATGGATAAAGGTATTTGTGAAATAAAGAAGTCAGAGCATCAGCCAAGAGCCCATCTTTGGCGATACCACCCCCCCAACACACACACACACACTCTTCCCACTAGCTGTAGCAATTAGGCTGCAGAGCATGGCAGCAATAATCCCCACCCAGGCTACATGGGATGCTTGCTGTGGGGCGGGGCCAACCTGCATGAGTGATATGTGAATGCTCCTTCCTGTTCTCCATCCCCTGAGTGCGGTCTCCCTGTTTACAAAAAGCACCTGCATCTGGGACGCCCTGGCCCATATTCTCCTTGCTCCTGCTTGGCTGGCACCGTGTCTCTCATCTAGAAGGCGAGGCTGCTCATCATCTTTTCTGCTATTTTTTCCCCTGGCGTTTTCCTGTCCCCCGTCCTATCCCAGCTGCCCCCTTACTCCTTAGTAATAGGGGAAAACATCGTACTTTATTCTATACCCTAATTTTCTCCACTCAATTTCCATTATACAGACTACCTTGAAGCTGCCTATTACCTTATACTCTCCCTCTCTAAGTGATACTTTTAGAAAGCAATTCCCAGCACCTCTGAAGCGAATTTACCCAGAATATAATTGCATCCACTTACACACCAATTATAATTACAGTAACTTAAATCCCACCTGCGTAACAAAAGATGCTTTCCATTTATCAAGTTTCTACGGTGTGGAAGTTGTCCTTTAAATGCCACAACCACAAAATTCTTAAAAGTACAGTTTACCAAGGGCCGGAGAGATGGTTCGGTAGTTAGGAGCATGTCCTATGCTTCCCGAGGTCCTGAGTTCAGTCCCTAACACCAGCTTACAAATGCCTGGAATTGCATTTCCAGTAGATCTGACACCCTCTTCTGGCCTCCACATAATGTGTGCAGGCAAACATATATGTGTGTATGTGCACATACATACACATAAACATAAAATATTTTTAAAAGTATATTTTCAAAAGGAAAGATTATATTCTAGTACCTGCCCTCTATAGGCACCGCCACTTCTCCACGTGGTACACACCTCAGTACAACATGTGATGACACCACTGAGCATTACTGTCCCAAATTTGTCATGGTCAAAAGAAATGAAGTGCCAAGGAACAGCTGGGTGGACGGAGTGGTGAGGCTTATTTAAGGCTCTGTGGTAATTGTATGTGCAATCGCATTTCAACAAGATGTTCTCAGACTTCAATTGCAAACTCAATGTAAACACGCCATTCTATTCATGAGGTGAAGTTCTTGGTATCCTTGACAATGCAGCACAATGTCAGTCTGTAAGAAGACATGCACGCATACACATACACATATACATGCTTACGTACATACACATACATACACACATATACACACATACATACACACATATACACATACACAAGCATACATATACATACACACACATACAGACACATACACATGCACATATACACACACATACACATACATACACACACACACACACACACACACACACACACACACACGGCAACACCCTGGGCCTTTCCTGGAAAACAGGCATAGGTTTCCACAGCTCACAAATCTCTGCCTGTCTACTCATAACAGGTGACAGCGCTTTAAAGGTTTCAAGAAAATTTAAATGTATAACTAGAGTTGCTGGATGGTGTCCTATAAAAGTACCTTCTCTTCCCAGTTCAGAGTCACGAACAGGGTGAAGTGATACAAGGTTTACTGGAGCACTGGTTGACCCTAACAACTGGCTCTTCAATCAAGCCGAAAGAAGCAAATCAAAAGGTTGCCCTGTTAGAGAAGTGCTGACTAGGAGCAGATCCCTGCTGTCTACATTCCCTGAAGAGATAAAGGCAGACAGTGAAAGGAAAGTATCAGTAAACACTTCATCCATCTCAGGTCTCCTAGAGATGTGCTGCTCAGTGGACAGCACATACAGTTTTATATTCTACAGAAAAGACAACAGAGACTCAGAGAGGAGAGGCCACCTGTTAAGAGAGTAGAGGCCACCACAGACAGGTCCACAACGTGGTCTGTGATGTCCCGCCTCACCCTTGAAATACTCTCCCTCTCTCTCTCACATGATGATGATGATGATGATGATGATGATGATGATGATGATGATGGCGCCCGTGTTTGTGTCATAGCTAAGTTACATATCACTAGGCATAGGACATTCTTCCTTTATGGAGGAGCTTAACTCATCTTTCCCACATCAGTGATCCTAGGAAATGTCTGAAAATGTCACAAATGTTTTTGGGATTCCCAGGAGGGAAATCTGAGTTACTGCTGTCCTGCCTTAAGGAACTCAACTTTAAATGCCATTAGCAAAAGCTGGGCATTACACAGGGAGGACAGAAACATAGTATTGTCTACAACCCAAGTATGCTCTGCTTGTTTTAGAGGACAAGGAGTCCCAGTTAACAATGGGAACTTAGAACAAACTGCAATAATTAAGAGGAAAAGGAATGCACCCAAACAGCACCCAAACACCCTTCACAGAGCCCTATTCCTAATCACCAGCATCTTACTAACTATACATGTGTGTGAGATGCATCACATCTAACATCATGATACATAATCGTATATCATATATACATGTGTGTCACATGTATGTTATATGTATAATGTGTGTATATAGTGACATATAATTTTATATTTCTTTTACATAAGTGTGATATACATATTAACTTACATTTCTTTTTTTTATAACAATGATTATAAAATTGTTAAAAGAGTCTTACAGGGTTAAATGCTGCCACATTAACCATCTCTGCGGTGAGCACTGCTATCCGGAGGAGGATCGTATATGTTAGATGTAGCTTAGCACGAACATCAAATGCAGTGATGCAGGTTTTGACAACTGTGCTGGGCCCGCCATTGCAGCAGGTGCCTCTCCCTCTCCTTGTCATCTTCTCACGGCTGACACCAGGCAGCTGCCTCGCGCACTCATTACTGAACCTCACGCCGACATCATGGGGAGGGGGGGAGACATTCAGCCTTCCCTCTTTCCTGGACTCCCCCCCTGCTTCATGCCCCTTCACAGAATCCTCTGGAAGGATCAAATAGTGTCTCCGTCCCCGAACAAGGGGAAACTATTTTTAATCTTTCACAAACAAACCTGAATTTCACTCATATTTCTATCTCTGAAAAACTCAGCTTCGAATTCAAGTTTCTCAAAAAAGTAACTTCAGATTGTATCCATCAAAACAAATATAAATGAGTGCTTTTGTCCTACTGAGGAAGGAGGCCTACCAGTATGATGTCGCGAAGATCCCTTCCTACAAAGGACAGCGTTAATCCATCAAATACATTTCATTCAAAACAGAGAAATGTCTGTGAAGATATAGTTCTGTATAGTACAGACTAGACTAGATAATGTCTAGTCTGTTTCTAAGTGATTCTCAAGTTCAGTTTACATACATTAATCATTAAACTCCTTAGTGTTTGGTAATGCTACAGTTGTTTTTTGTCTAGAACTAAATGTTACAGAAATATATTTACCTAATTGTATGTTATTTCCCCACCACGAACGATGACACCAGACATCTCACCAGTAGCTATGAGAACCCAATCTTCTTCCCTTTTTTGTCTCCTCTCTCAATTTTCCTGTGCTTGGGCAAGGTACCCTTTGCTTCTAGAATGCCCTGAATCCCTAGAAGCCTGTCCTAACTGTTCCTGATAAGTCCAAGTTCCCTCTCCAGACCTGGCCTTTGTCTATAAAATATGTGTAAGTAAGAGAGAGAGACAGAGACAGAGAGACTGACTGACAGAGGCACACACAGAGACAGAGGAAGAGACAGACAGACAGACACACACACACACACACACACACACACACACACACACACAGAAATTTACTCAGACAGATGGAATAAAAAGACTGGCTGATTCTACTAAATGTCCAACCAAAATCTACAATAGTTTTGCTTATTTTAAACATTAAGCCTTTTTGGGGAGAATTATTTTTTTAGCAAATACTCAGAAACATACTAGATGAAATCACCCTTAAATAGATATACAACACACGAATATGACAACACCATATTTAATTGTTTCCGAAGATAAAGCATGACTTCTCTGGGCAGAGGAAATACCTTGGACTGTGTGGATAATGAGAAGGAGAAGTTAACTACAGCATCAGTGTAAGCATGTCTCCCAGGACAGACTAGTTTCTCTATTACCTTCAGAAAAATGAGTATTATTTCATCAGTGCACATATTATAGATATGCACACAACACAGGCATAAAGGGATGATATGGAATGGAAAAAGCAAAAAGAATCAAGCATTGGAGAATTCTACACTATGGAAGACTGAGCAGATTCACAATTATAAGCTGAATTCCCATTCAAGGTTTTTGGGGAGACTGTGAGATACTTTAGGTTGCAGGTTATCATTCTGAATGAAGGCATGCTTCATTTTCCTTTTGTGGTATGTTTCTATTCTGTGTGTCATGGGCCAGGGTAACAGTGACACAGGAATCACTCTGTTACCCAGGCCAGCCTCAAAATCAACAGACTTCACCAGCTTTTTCCCCCTCAAGGACTAGGATCAACAGACATGAGCTATTGCCACCTTCCCCACCATTATTTCTAGAATTTACTTTATATAACAACTCTAATTTTACTGTGAAAAGGATGAATAAACATTTGTGTTTGAAGATACTGAAAAATAATTATAGAATCTGTTTGAATTCATAAGGAAGAAATAAAGCTAATGTGCCAAGGTTTCTTATGCCTCCCAACACACATACACACACACACACACACACACACACACAGACACATGCACCATACAAATACATATAAACACAAGACCCACATGCACCCCAAACACATACAAATCCACATATACACAGGCATACACAAACAGATGCACAGACATACACACATGAACACACACACACAAACATACATGCACATATATATGAACACACACATGTACAAACACACAGACACACACATGCATACATGCAGACAAGCATACACACATATGCACATGCACATGGGTACACACATACACACACCCATATGTACATACACACACACACACACACACACACACACACACACACTCATATACACACACCACTCCATATGCGCATACACAGTCCCTAAGATCACTAGCATCTTATATGTGAGCTGAAGAGGAGATGTGGAAGAATGCCCTACTGGGCGCCCCTCTAGGAGGCCTTGGGGAGCATGGTAGACACCTCAGAGAGCCGTGGTTTCACACTGTGGCAGCAATGGTAGAAGAGTTAGTCTCTTACATCTGTGTCCCCGCTTCTGTCCCAGCTGGTGTACAAGGGATACTGAGAACACGGGCAGGTGGAAGGCTGATGTCCTGGCCCAGACTTAAAAATACAGAAAGACAAGCCCATTGACCAAGGTCGAAGTCCCTTGACAGAAAGCGCTGAAGCAAGTACGCTCTCCCACACGTCTGAATTCTAGAAGCCTTAAGTCACAGCCCTATTCCTACAAAATGCCCAGGAAGATATAGCAAAATATCTAACAAGACTCGTAGGATAACATCTATAGATGCTTCTAAGGAATGTAAATTAAAATCTAAACAGAGACCATTAAAAATTAATGAATATAAGAAAATAAATGGCTCCTACTTCTCTCTCTTGCCCTTATGCTCTTGTCCCCCTGTTCCCCTCTCTCCCCATTCTTCTCCCCTCTTTCCACGTGGTCATGGCCAGCTCTCACCCCTCTATCTTTTCTTTCTCTCTTAGAAACTTAAATAAATAAATAAATAAATAAATAACTGAAACTACTTCAGATTCATAGCACAAGTATTTCAGTAAATAGAAAGTAAGACACTGAGCTCAGACGCAGAGGCCTTCCCTTCCTCCCTTACGCCCCTCTTTTCTAAGTCAGTTTCCAGCATCTTCACATTCAGGATGCTCTGTGTTATACGAAGGGCATCTGCCTCAGTGGGCGTGCTGTGTACAAGGCTGGTCTGGCCAAGGGGAAATTGGGATCCCAGACACTAAGAGGACGGCCAAGTGGGAAAAAAAGGAGCCACAAGAAGAACTCAGACCACGTGGGCTGGGGATGGACGGGTAACGGCCGGCTTCCTTAAGCTGCTCTTCTATGGGGAGAATTGCCTGCAGTCCTCCAGTTATGAAGAGGTGCTCTTCAGAGTGTCTGTCTAGAACTGAGATATCACTGAATACGAAATCACAATTTAAAAGTGTTTGTAGGTAGGCATGCTTGTTCAGTCGCACACAATCATTTGCCTTCTTTTTATTTGGTGCAAAAGCTGACTTATGACTTATTTTAATCAGTATTATTTAATCATCTATTGTGTACTGTGGCATATACTTAAAAATATTAAAATTTTTTTCAACAATTTTATTAGTTAGTGTGTTTGTTTGTATTTGAGAGAGGGGAGAGGGAATCTAACTATATGGCTCAGGCACCTAGTTGAATTCTTGATCCCCCTGCCTGAACCCCAGAACTGGGATTACAAACACATATCAGCATGTTTAAAATTCCTTTATGGCCACTCTTCTAAAGCTTCAGGCATTTTCTGGAAATGCCTAATACAAGACCACACCCAAAATTCGACTATTTGTTAAAACAATTCTGACAAACAAAATGTAATATTGGTTCTTGTAATAGAAAATGAAATAGTCTAGATAATAATATAGTCTAGATAAAATAAAAATAGGATAACAAACACACAACTCTGTAGAAAATGAGACCAAAACCAACCACAGAGGGAGAAAGAAAACAACAGTCATATCATCCAAGGTGGGTAACTCCTGGGAGCTCTCCCTAACCTCTACATCAGTTCTCAACCTGTAGGTCTCACATGGGTTGAATGATGCTTTCATGAGGGTCACATATCAAATATCCTGCATATTAGATATGCACATGACAATTCATAACAGTAGCAAAATTACAGTTATGAAGCAACAACAAAATAAATTTATGGTTGGGGTCAGTACAACATGAGGAACTGTATTAAAGGGTCACAGCTATAAATGGTGGTTTTCACCACTGTCTTTTAAAGCTCCTATAAGAACACCCCTACGTATACATGCAAGGTTTCTCCGGTGGAAATGTGAGTCTCCACTACCGTCTCCTGTGCATGTCGACTAGCTGGCCATGAATATGTAGTTATAATAACTCAAGTTTCCATTTCAAGTGGACCTGGATGATCTGTACTATAGGCTCACTCCAGGAGATACATTCTCCACTCCCCACACCTAATGCTGGCCTCCACATCTTCCCACCTCTGCGCATGGTGGCCAAGCACTCAACCCAGATATACAGAGCACAGTACGACTCAAGCTTTCCTGATACTGTTTCTCCTCATCTTAATTCTCAGCCATTTCTTACACCATTGCAATCCTGGGGAAATATCTTACAAAAGCTAATGTTCTTCTTTCTCTGAAGTTCAGCCCAGTAGGTACATGTTCCTACTCCGCTAAAGGACACTGGGTTATTACTTTCAGCTACAAAATTATGCTGTATTCATGAGTAGACCTGACAAACCATCAAGGTGGGCACAGCATAGAGAGGGGTGGGTCCACTTTGGTAGCCATGTCCTCAGAGGAATAAGGCCACCATTTCTAAGGTTTTGGATTGGTGTGGTACCTAGCGCCACACTTAATCTCAAGATAGCTGTCTGCAGTGCTGTAACACACAGGTTCATTCTACCATTGTCAAAGTTGAGGAGGTCAAGAGTACATTTTGCTATTATCTGCAAAGATTCCTGAAAATACCTGTTTTAAGGCAGCTAAGGATTCTAAGAGATGTTTGGCTTTTAAGGTCATGATCACATTTGATCCAGGCTTACTGCTGAGCTTATTCTAACTCTGAAAATGGTCCAGATTCCTAAGAACTGAGGTAAAGCCTCTGCTCCTCAGCAGTTCTCTGAGTTCATTTGGAACTGTCATCCTCTCTTGCTCTCTACAATAAGGAATTGCTTCTGGATCAGTGGACTGCAATCTGTGATATACCCCGGGGGTGGGGCCAAGAAGCTCCAAAGCCCTCCGAATCCTAAACTTGCAACAAAAGAAGGTCTTGGTTGCTATTTGGTATCTGCTGTGGTTGTGATTCACTACAGCTGTCTTAATACTGGTAAAACCACTAAGTATGAGAAATGTGCTCATAAAAATGATAAAAATAACCAAAAATTACAATACCCACAGCCAGCATTGATCAACAAAAATAGCCAATCCTGCTTCATCACACCACTCTACAGTGTATAGCAGAGCCGGTGCTTCCAAAGCTGATAAAATTGTTTTTTTATCAAGCTATAAATCTTCACCTCATCTATGACAGTCACCTGACCACTCTCATCAACTGATTGAAAATTCTTCAAGCATCACAAAGCTTGGTAAAGAAAATGTTTCCACATCCAACAGGATGCAAAAATGCATTCCAAGAATCTGTTGAATACTGAAGGTCAGATTATCATACTATCAATTGCATGAAGAATCCCTGAAATAAACTGTGTCTGCAAAGGCTGATTGACTTGCTACAACTGTAGAGACAGGGAGAAGTCAGAATGTTGCTGGTCCAGAGCCTAAATATTATCTATCTTGGGTTGTTTCTGCTCTCCTCAATAGCCATTCCATTCCCACCCCTGTGCTGGCCCTCATATCCTGTGACTAACAGGTAGAAACCTTGTGTAATGTGTTAACTTGGTTGGCTGCTGGTTTGTATCAACCCCAAAGCCTAGAATGTCTCTGGATAGCATCTGTGGCCCAAAGCTCAGATAGAAATGCTTTGCTGTATCCCTTTCACCCCCTCCGCCACCCTGATATTACCACCCACATGCTTGAATAGTATCTTACTTGTGACTTTGTTTTCTCACTACTAAAACTTCGTGACACTGCCTTTAGGTTGGCTCCTGGAATTTGGGGTGACCTAAATATATATTCCCTGATAACATGACTCATATTTAGCTCCAGAATAAAGTATCTCTGATCTCCTATGAGGTGAGATTTGTGTTTTTCCATCAACAATATAAAGAGATTTCTTTCTTGCTGGCAAACGTGTGTTAATTGTAATGGCTTCTATTTTGATGAAGAGAGAGATGTCTAAGCTTCCTTATAATGATTTAAAGTTCAAGCGATTAAAAAAAAGAAGACAATTGCTTTTGCATCAATTTAATGCTGCACATTAATCGTCTCTTACTCAAGCTGGCTTTGGTACTCATGTGGCTGTTCTGCAAGAATCACTACTTCCACTTGAGATAAACCAGACACTTGTGATGTTAGGTAGCATTAGGAAAACTGCAGGAGATAAGCAACCTTTTAGGCTTCATGTAAAATCCATAAAGTTTCATAAATATGAATACGGAAACAGCAGTCACAAACTTGACACTCACAATGCTATTTAGCCCTCCACGCTAACATTGGCTTCCATTAGGCTATAATGTTTTAATTTAGATTCCAGACAGTATAAGGATTTCTGAAATTAGATAGCTGTATTCAAGAAAATAGCGTGGAGACTGCAAACACAAATGTCAGATGGTATATTCATTTTTAATGTATATTTTAAGTTCTTTTCAGTTAAAATAATGTTATGACCCCAGGATCATAATAAATGCCATGTTTTTCTTTTCTGTAAGAAAACAGATAATAGTGAGGTTGACTCCTATCTAGAAGAGTATCTTAAAGAAAACACTTAAATTTTTTAGTTAACATCTGAAACCTCTAAGGCATGAGTAACTTGAAGATAAGAATATTATTTGCTTCCTAAACCGTATTTGTCTTTCCCATGATTATATATGGTCCACTTGATTACCCAAAGTATGCGAAGCAAATTTAAAAGTCTCCAATACATTTTCTACACAGTAACAGCTAACACAGCATGGAAGCTATGGTCTTACATTTAGTTGCAGACAGAATATAAGCTTTGTTTTCGCTTATTATAATAAAACAAAGTCTTGCTTCAATCTCTTCTTTCATAACACAAGGTAGTAGGTGACTCTTTTGAGGAGCCCCAATTCCAGCAGCTCCTCTGGAGATCTACCTCTGGGGAGTTACCTACAAAGTGAGCTAGAGTGCCCCTCTCCCCAGAAAGGTTGTCGTTAAAAATGAATCCTTGCTTCTGAGCTTATACTGTGAGACAGAAATATGTCTAAATTCTTCTAAATTGCCCTTATTATGAGGCTAAAAGACTGGAACTCTTTTAAGGTTAACTAAATATCAGTGGGATGGTAATCAATGCATTTAGTTACTCGGTCAAGACGGTCCCTGCAGCGGCAGTCTGCTGGGGCAGCCTCTCCTTTCTTCTTTCTGAGGCTAACATCTGGAACAGTTTAACTAAGCCATCACAGTGCCATTGTAGATAAAAAGACTTCCCTGTAGAAACTTTGTTTCATAGAAATATGAAAGGCCTCCCTGTGGAAAAGATAACATTTGTGATATGCCCCACAAGTTGAAAAAGACTGTCAAATTGAGTCTCATGTAAAGACTTGCTGTAGAAATGGCTGTATTGCTGATACGGCCCCAGACCATCTCAGGAGGTACCTGGGAAACATTAAATGTGCTTTTACTAAAGAAATATACTGTTAACTTGCTGATAACTCTATGATGTAGTGCAAACTCTGCAGGCAAGATCTGGAGCTCACCACTACAGAGAACAGCAAAGTGCCCTGCGCATGTTTCACCTTCCCGATGAAACACTGCTAGATACTTCTATGTGTGAAGTTTTATGGGAGAACATTTGCACCCCTTTCCTTTACTGTCATTAGATGGACACTGTGGGATATGAGGAAGGAGACGGATGAGGTGTCAGTGCTTGCTTTACCTTGATGGCTGTTTGCAGAGGCATACCCTCATCTACTCCAGTTCCTGTAGTGAAATGCCAGCAGGGCCACGTGTGATGGAAGAGGTATGCTTTGGCTTACATCTGGAAGTCAGTGAGGATCATCAGGGTGACTCTAGGGTCTTCTGGACCTCTAGGGAAGCTCTCTTGCTACTTTAAAACACAGTGGAAGAGGGAAAGGAGAATTGGGCGCATGCAAAGATGCTAAAGCACCTAGAGTAAGCTTGCTTTACCGGAACCTCATTGCAGGGTAGATAATCCAGTCTTTGAGGTCTCACCTACTTTTACGGTGGCCCAATGACCTCTTAAAGGTCCCAAATAGCTCAGTATTATGATATGACATTGCAAACCAAGAGGTGCACAAGTCAGAGGGTGTAGAGTCTCCATTTCTAAGAGTATTATTTCAGCTAGCACACCTATATAACTTCCTTACTGCACTAAGAGACTCTTACCAGAAGATATCTGGGAATTGTATGATCATAGCCCTCCAATATGTCCTTCAATATCTGCTTCCTGGCATTCTAAGCCTTGCCCAAGTCCTTGTTATACTGAATTATGGCTTTGTGTGATCCAAACCATACTCCAATAGTAACACTGCATGCAACTTGCAAGCCTAGATCATAAGAGCATTTTGGTGTTCCTTTGATCTTTGGGAACTGCTCTGTTCTGGTTCCCATCATAGCATGTCAGCCAGCAGCCAGTTCCGATTGGTCACAGGCACAGAGTGGTTAAACCATATGGAAGCAGATTGTAGCTTCACTTGGGTCTCAGGTGACCATTCCACTACTTTGTAACACTGACGTGTGAGATGCCAAAATCTAGGCTTGCCTGGCGGGCTTTCCACGTGCCTGACCTGATCACAAGGATAACGTGGGGCTATTGTTTTTATGAGGTCATTTTTGGAGTAACTTACTGAAATGCCATAGAAACTGGTATAAAACCCAAAGTCACTTGGCTATGATTTCTGTCAAGTTATCTTTTGATGCTTTGTTTTTACTCCAAGCAGTCCTTGAAGGGATGATGTAAAACTGGTTGCTTGAGGAGAGATTCAAGGTTTTAAGAGGAATATCACCTTCAGAACGGCAAGCTAAGGTGGACCCCACAGTGGGACCAGGAGCTGTGATGTCTGTGAAGAGTGGTGACAGTCATCTTCCTTGACGCTTAAGCTACTCCTGCTCTGTGACACACGAGTATCATCTATTCATCTACCTTGTCCCCTTGGTTTTAGACGGAGAGGTGACAGATTCTGGCCAATGGGATAGCCCCTCTTCTCCAGAACATAAAGTAAAAATGCCAGCCAGCGTTCTGTTTCCCCTGCCTCGGTGATGGCAGAAACATCACAGTGACATTTCTGAGTCATGATGGAGCCTGAGTGGCCATGACAGGCAGGACCCATGCTGCCCTTGCAGCCTCTGTGAGAAACAAAAATTGCTGGGGTCAGCACTGGGAGTAAAGGCCTATTTGTTCTGGCAATATAACTTTTAATGCTGATTTATAGAAAAAAAAACGATGTCGGCCTTATACAACTCTTCCTTTCAAAACTGTATACACACATACACACACACACATATGTTTGCACATACACAAACCAACCCCCCCACACGGGCACAGTCTTGAACTAATGTTTATCAGTACAGTTACCTACACACAAAACGCCAAAGGGGTAAGTTTAGGTGTTGACTTATAGTTTGTACAGTCTAAATAGAGTTATTTGTATTGTTAGAACTAGTAAGAAAGAGACTCTTCCTTTCCCCAAGGCTTGAGCCTACTATTTAAGGTGGCTTTTTGTCACCTAACAGACTTCGCCTGCATATAGAAGTAAATTCAGAATGGACTATGGCATTACTGTTGACCAATCCAGTTAATTCTCATTTCACAATTGCTCAACAAGCTAAAGAAAGACGTGAACTCAGGATACTGAAGAAACAAATTCAGTATTTCTGAATCTAATTTGAACATCTGGATTAGGCCATGTCTAACACCACAGTTAATACCAACCATTCACAAATATTTGATCCAACAAATTCCCTTTTGCTTGAGTTCCTATGAGCTGGATTTCTGTTTCTTGTCATTTAAAGAGCTATGGACAATGCTTCTCCATGCATGTGGTTGCATTGGTCATTTTTGAGGTGAGCGAAAGAGGACAAATAAATGTGACCCTTGCGAGGGCGCAGACTAGAACTGCTGAAGTCTGAACATCATGCAGGCAGGCAGGCAGGGGCAGCTGCAGACCGTCAGCTAGTGCTCTTACCCCACCTCTGACTGTGCATGCTTTGGGGATCCTTTGCCCCTTTTTATTGAAGCAGCAGAGTAAACTCTGTAGTTGAGATATGGAATTGCCCTCAATTTTTTTCCATCAAAGCAAACGGCTCGATATGAATCAATTTACTATAAACGCTATATATAATACTTACTACATGAAGCAAATGCTTTGAATGTAAAAATCCCAGAGTGCTGCAGAATGCAAATCAGAGAAGCATCTAAACGGATCCCAGGGTAATCTCCCAGCCGACATCTGGCTTCCGGCTTCTTCCTCAGTGTGATTATGGCTTGCTAACACTCCCTTATGTTCCTACACTTGCACAGTCAGCGTCACTGCTTGCGAAGGAAGAGGGATCTAGACATTAGTCCAGTTTCTATGGAAGTACCAAAATACCTGGGTCTGGATATTATGAAGAAGAGGGGTTTATTTAGCCCATGCGTTGGAAGGCTAAAAGGTCCATCATCCTGCAGTGCCAGGATCATTAGAAATTGGCAAAAACTTTTATCTGTGAAAATCAATATGTAATTTTGTCCTATTTATTCAAATCAATTAAGACAAATAATCACACCCTGATTGGCCCTGGTGACCTTCACTAAGCCTTCACATGTTCTGCTTAGGTGAGATGTGTTTTAGTAGACAAGAGTTAGTGTAGATCAAAGAATTTGTCATAAAAAATAGTCTAAGTTAAAGGTCAGTTTATTTATGGCAAGCACATACCTTCTTCACATAACCTAGCGCTCACCACACACAATTCTCCCCCAATAACGTTAAGAGGGACGTGAAGTGATTCTACACAAACATACTAAAAGGTATTTAAGCAGAGAAGACGAGATCTCATTAGAAAAACGGGATCATCCTGCAGGCCTGTATGAGAACCTGGTAAGTCCAAACCAGCCAAACAAACACCCATGTGTAAGAACAAGGATGGAGAGGACAGCTCAGGGAGGACAGCTCTTAAGGATGGAGGACATAAGAAAGTGATCACACACAGTGAACAAGATTTACAAAGAAAATAAGGAAGGAATCTTGGGTCTCCATACCAAAGGGACTCATTATAACTGAGAGTGAAAATCCTAGAGCAGACCATCTGGAATTGCACATAGATAACGGGACTGATCTGGAGCTAAGGGCAAGCCTTGCCCAGCACTTAGGACAGTCAGCTCCCTTATCTGGAGAAGAGAAGCAGACTCAGCTCTGATGGCTCTGTGTCAACATAAAGCAACAGAGCTATCCTGAGATGACACCGAGGAGAGAGCCATCCGGGACAGTAATGGAGTATCAACAATTGTTCCTCTGAAATTTTCCTGGAAAAGGGAAACTATCATTGCCAGCACTTCAGTACTTTTTGCCTGCTTTTTAAGCTACATCACTTATTTGAAGGGACAGGTAGACCAGGAGTTGTGGATGGAAAGCACATTTCTAAACCCAGAGGAAGCATCATTCCTCCCAAGAGTCTGTGGAAAGTTCACTGAAAGAGACCTCACATCAGCTCAGAGTAAGATATAAGCAGATTCGGTGCACACAATGTTCTGGGCACTGAGGCACTGGAACTACACAGATTAAGTTCTGTGGAGGTAAACTAGAATGTATGCTTTGCTGCTCCTTTAAACTAATAAGTCTTGTGCCAACTTCCGAGATCATTCTCAATATTCCAGGTACGGGTGCCCTGCTAATAGGCAAATGGTTTTCTGGGCACGTGTCGGTGCCACACTCTGCTGAGCCACCAGGAGACTGAATGCAGCCAAGCCCCTTTCCCATCGCAGTTTACTGCTGTCCCCCACCTCTTGGTGAAGTAAAAGCGGGACTCTCACAAGCTCATGCATCTGACCTTCATTCGTGGTCTCTCCCAGGTAACAGACATAACGACCTAACAAGTGTTTACTCAGCTTCCATCACCAAAAGCACTGTGACTCCACACTAGTGTCTGTGTATCGTCCTCATGTATCCCTGGGTGTTTGAAAAGGATATATCATGGTGATCTCATCCAGACTAAATTCCATCTGCTAGATCAGTCTTTCTCACTTCCTCTTTTCTCAGTATGCCAGTCAGGGCTGCCCTTCTCCACACTGAGTTAACGCCTGTCAGCGGCAGTGGAAGCCTTTCCCTTCCTTACTAAGCGCAACACCATCTGTTCCTCACATTTCAGAATTCATTGTTCTTTCCTCTCCCTAACTCCACACCCCTCCCTGGACCAGTCCATACCACCTCCTCTCAGCACTCCTATGTTTTCTCTGGTTGTCTCCCCCACATAGTCACATGTCTGGACCATTACTTTGCTAGCCCTTTCTCAAATGCTCTCCTGTCCTGAGGTCCACTCACACCACCTATTTAAAGCCACACCCTCCATGCATCTATGGCTACTGGTTTGTAGTGATTCTCTTTTATCGGTGGCCCGTGCTGCCCCCCCCCAAACACTGTGAGTTCTTAGGGGCTTCACAGTGTCTGTTCTCATCTGTCTCCTCTTGGCACGGCCTAGGAGAGGAGATAAAACTGTCACCCTTAGCATTTAGAGCTGCCTTCCCCGTGTTCCACCAGCAATGATGACTGTGGAATCTTCGTGAGTACCAGCTGTGGGAAGAGTAGTTTGCATGGGGGGAGAGACAAATGACACAGTAGTAATGGAAGACTCAGAGTATGTCAAATTGTGTCAGACAAAGGGAAAGGCTGCGGGGACACTCAACAAGCCCGAGTTCCAGATTCCTCCTGACAACAGTGTGTGTCCTGGGGTAGAAATAACTTAAAAGAGGAAGAATTACTTTGGCTCACCGTTTCAGAGCATTCACCGCCCGGTGATGGACAAGGAAGTGGGTCACACTATGGTAACAAGAGAACTGAGAAAGGAAGATGTAGGGATCATATAACCTCCAAAGAACCCTCCGCACACCTATCTCCTCCAGGGAGATAGGCCTCTCCTCCCTGGGTTTCTACAACCTACCGGCACAGCACCAGCAGCTGGAGCAAGAGCTTCCTCAGAAGAAAATGGAGAGCCTGGGAAGAGATGGGATAGGACCGACCCAGGAACAGAAGAGCGGGAAGCTGGGTTCCCACTCAGGGACAAGTGAACCCCAGGGTTTCTCTTCGCCAACTGTAAGAAGCTCCGTAGCTTTCACTGTGCCTTCTACAAACCCCAGGTTGTCAAGCCTTACCTCACGGAACTGCCTCCTGTGGGCAGCAGGCTCCCTCATCCCAGTGGACAGAGGGAGGGTGGCTGGCCACGTGCTGCTTCATTTGCCAGTTTGGATATAACCTATCTGCTTTTCCTTCTCTTCATTAGTAAGGCACTCAGTGCTCCACCCCCACCCCCCAAGGATATTAGCTGGAAATCTGCCAGGAACCTGGAGCGTGCTCCTTAAGAGTCAATATAGTACATTAGCATTTTGAAAATTGCAAAGGTTTGAACCAGCACTTCAAGTGTTTTAAAAACGAGCATACAATTGCACAGAGAGTAATGAAAAATCTTTAGCAGTACATGACCATGGCTCTTTTCCTCATAGAACTCTATGTAAGAAAATTGAAATAAAAGACAGGACTGAGCCACTGAAGGCAAGATGTAAATGCTTGGGACTGGAGGAGCAGACGTGTCAGAAGATGAACCAGCAAGAGTCCTTTAGAAGACACCCAGTGTGGAGGTCAGCCATTGCAGGAGCCCTCTGGGAAACAGCTCAAACAGGGCTAGTCTTCCTGTGTGCCGGTCCACGTTACGAAGCACATATTTTGTCAATTTCTGAAGCGGGTCTTTATGCACAATATGAGATGTACTATTTCCGTATTGGTAAATGTCATCAAATAGAACTTCCATAAACTAAGCCCTTGCTTGGGAAGACCTATTTTTGATTAAATATAACATTTTACTAATTCATGCAGACAATGCATTTTGACTGGTTGAATAACCTCCACTGGAGAGCGCCACACTCAGGCGTATGTGGGCAGCACAAGCTGGACTTGGAGGGAGATATGTATGTGGACAGAGAGAAGGAAGTACAACGCTGGGAGGAGTGTGAGGTGGGGGTATATCTAGGCGAGTTATGGGGAAGATTCGGTGGTGGTTGTTTTTTGACAGAGATCAAGATTCAGAAGCTTTCACATTTCCTCAGGCAGTGTTGATTGGAGTGAGTTCAGGTACCCAGTAAAATGCTTGGTGTTTTGTGTTGTTGTTCTTGTTTTTTAATGGACAAGTTACTAGTGGTTGATAGTAAAAGACCCACACATGGTCTGCCCTTAAGGAACTCGGGACTGCTCCAGGGTGTGTACTAGAGGAGAAGGCAGTGCCAGGCATGACAGATGGAATTATTTCCCCTAATTCCATACAGTAAAGGCCTAGTTCCCAGAACCTCAGAAGGTGTTTGTACTTGGAGGAAATGCCTTCATGAAGGAAAGTACCGTAAAATACGGTCATTAGCGGGCCCTGGCTGCATCTGACTAGTCTAATGAGGTGAGAACACAGAGTAGACACCAGGGAAATCCATTCAGGGAAGGAAGAGAAGAGGCTGGCCATGTGCAAGCCAAAGACAGAGGTCTTTAGGAAAAGTCCGAGCTAACCGCACCTTCATGCGGCATCGAGAACTGAAAAGGCATCCATGGGTGGTATGCATCGTCCAGAATGTTCCACCAGGAAAGGAATGCCTCAGGAATATAAATCCAACTGCAGAGCAACCGATGACTTCATGAGGAATAGAGGAAGGACGGGTGATCAAGCAGTAGTGAGCCCTTCCTGGTGCTCATACCCACATATGATTAGAAACCAAGATTCAAATGACTGCCAAGTGCCCCTTCACAAAGGATTTTGCCCAGTTTGCTTTGATTCCAGCACTAGGTACTGAGCGCTGCCTACACACGAGACACTACATTCTTGACTGGCATTAATTGATTCAGTCTTCACTGAGACCACTTAGGACCACCACCATCATTGCATCAATCTGAAGACCTGGATAGAAAGTGCAGACACAGCAAAGGTCTTGGTCAATGCTTGACAGCTGGAGACAAAAGTGGAATTCAAATCAAGAATCCAATTCAGGATCTCAGAACTACTGTATGTACCACACTGGTGATACTCCTGAGATTTCAAGATCAGAGTTAAGTGGGAACCTGGCTGCTCTAGCATAGGTCCTGGGCAACAGCAAAGGAGAGGACAGGCTGACCTCACGTGGGCAATGGGATGCTTCTGACGGAGAAGACATAAAAGCAAGCTCTCTGCAATCATGGCATCGGTTAGCCAAGATACTGTCGCACTACCAGGCCCTCCTGGGGGGCAGCCACTTGCCTTCCAGATGGCACCGTTCACACCCTAGCCCAACTGAGCACTTATATTACTGTGTTTTCAGTAAGTTGAGAAAGAGATAAAGAGTATATGATTCAGATCAGAGTAAGAGAGGCAGGATCACATTGACTAGACAAGATGGATTATTCCAGAACACAATCTCACACAGTTTAATAAACATACGTTAGACTAAACTGTTTATTTTTTTTAACATTCTGTGGCTTCCTATTTATGTTATAGAATGCTCTAAAACAACATTCTATAACATAGAAGAAGCATCTAAAGTTTGTGTTTAATTTTACTGTTTGCTATGGACCTGATCATATATCCCTACTTTACTTGATTCTCGTTTTATAGATTATTTCAATATTCACTTTTCTGCTTCTCTCTCTCTCTCTCTCTCTCTCTCTCTCTCTCTCTCTCTCTCTCTCTTTCACACACACACACACACACACACACACACACACACACGAGGGGGGGGACAATAGTTTGCACAGATCTGCTTTATGCTCCCTCCTTCTGAGAACAGTAAATATGTCCTTTTCCGGGGACTAGGCACCATGGTTGTACCAACTGTCAGATCTATAGGTCAAACACTGTAGAACATTGGCAAATATATTCATAAGATCCAACGTATATTATTCTAGTAACACTGATGTAGTCAGTCTTACATGAAATCAAGTTTTACTACTCGTTATAAATTTAATATTTACCTCTCTCAAATAAGAGCATAAAATATTTGGTTTTCTTAAACTACATATGTAGGCAGAAATTAACAGCTCAACTGGGAATCTCAACACGCTGACTGGGAACAGCTTTTAGAGAAGATAATTCAAAGATTTAAAATCAATCCCCCAGCAAGCAAAATCAAAGTCTTTTCCAAGTGCTTCAGTCACGTGGGAGCAGCAGCAGTGTGACATTTTCCTTTCACGGGATAAGTGCCACCATGCTGCTTTAAAGGGAACAAATAACATAAGCTGATTTTATTTTCTCCAGTGGAGAAAAGTTTTCAACAGAGCCGCTCTGTAGGCCAGCATGGCTGACCAAATAACATTTGCAGGGGGAACAAGATAATGGGTCAACCCCAGACCTGGGGCGGTGGTGATTTTCATTTCAGAAAGATCTGTTTGCGGTTCCCTTGGGAGCCCTGAATGCAGGCTCCCCAGGAGAGAACCTCCTGCTGGGCTTTCTGTTCCAGAGGAGCTGACCTACAGAGAACACAGCAGGATGTAAGAAGCTGAGTTTTAGTTGGCCCAGCATGACAGCTGTGGAGGCCAGAGGTCAAACAGACCACAGACCCCATTGTCCCTGCACTCCAGATCCCTCACCAAGGCTGGTCCTCCCATATCCCCGCTGGGCTTCCTTGTCCCACCTGCAAGAGCACCCTTTACTCCCTTGGTGCACCACCACTGTTCCAGCCTCCCTTGCTAAAATCCCTCCTCTGATTGGTCCTTGGTCACTGTAAGAATATGGCCCTGTGGCTGAGGGCTAAGGGAATGGTTTTCCCCACAGGAAGCTCTGTGACGTCACCTTCCTCCTCCCTGGAGCCTGCTAAGTCCTGGCTGCACTCAGGAGAAGTCAGACTACAGAAGCTCTTCCCTGCTCAGATCCTCACAGTGGAAGGAAGGGTAGGTTTGCACGTGATTACAAGGGAGATCAGTTACAAGGCTCAAGCAGAGAGGGAGAAGTCACACAAACTGTGGTTGAGTCAAGTGCTTCGGTGACTCAGCTCTGTGCATCTCTACGAGTCCATATAAAGTGGAAAGGAAAGAACATACTCATCTTTAATATCTTTAATATTTTATGATGATTGGTCTAAACCAAACAGCAGTTTTAGATCTACAGCCTCTGCTTAAAGGAAAATCTTGTGAAATATGTTTCTATAAAGTCAGCTTTGCGGGGACTTTTTAGAAGGTAAAAACTAAATGGTAATTCAAAAATATTTCTGGTCAAAAAAAAAAAAAAAAAAAAAAGCCCTGCTTCAGGATGAACATGAATGTTACATTAGGAGATGCTACCAGGTTAATTAAGGGATAGAAATGCCTCAAGGAGAGGAGAAGTGAGAAAAAGTGTAGCTCTTGTGGAGGAGAGACTACCAATCACCAGCAAACTGCCTTTCTGTACAAATCCAGACCAGCTAAGCCCAGCTATACAGGAAAGAAGCATGTTTTAAATTAAGCATAACATCATACACCAGATGTTGGGTTTTCTCTTCTACCCCAAGAACAGCTGCAATGCTGTTGGACATGACAGGTGTCAACTGTGCAATGTGAAAGATAGATTGCAGAAACAATGACACAGCGTTATTTAACAATCCATTTTAAATATCATAAGCATTTACATTTCACTTACAGGAAAAAGGTGTCGTAGATTTGGCAACAAAAAATCCATCAAGGAATTTAACCAAGGATCAGAATTCACTTTGAATGGAATGACATTTTCAAAACTTGCTTGTCGCCTTCACTAACTATGATTATTGTGAGACTAAAGTCGGGAATGAAGCGTCCCTGTAAACAGAGCCCTCACCAAGAGCCGCCATCCCTTTTCTCCTGCTGCCTGGGATACACATTCTTTATCCAACCTACTCCTTAAGAATTACTTTTATCCATGACAAATGTTTCCTCTTTTGAGATCCTGGATCTGTCAGCCCTGACAGGAGCTGGGACCTTGAAATTCCCTTTACTTTAAACCAAACGGGGATGTCTTAACTACCGAGGAAGAAATTCCCTGAGAAGGAAATCACAGTGTTCTCTTGTTCCCATCTGGAAGTGACAAGTATGGGAAGGAGGCTGCTCACCAAGTGCGAGCTTCACATTGTGGACAGCGGAGTTCAGCAGTGACTAAAGCCAGCGTGGTGTGCCCTGAAGCCAACACAACCAAAAGGTCTTTAATCGGACTTCAGACCACTCAGCAAGGGGGCAACCATACCAGAAACCTAATCAACTACTCAGGGCTCGTGGAATGATGGCTCTTGGGGGAGAACCTACAAGTACCACTTTCCTAAGCCAGTATAATCCCTAAATACAGTTTAAATATTTGTGCTTATGTACACAGGTAAGTATTATCCCTAGCCTTCTTCAGGAAAACTCTTTGCAACAGACAGAGACCATTACAGAAAATCACAGCCAACCACAGATCAGAGCTGTGGCTTTAGTTATTCCCAATGGATGTGTGTAGAAAACACTCCCACACCTAAAGCCCAAGCAACATTGCTGAAAAGGAAGCAGAAAGATTTTAGGAGCCATGTGATCAGGGTGTTTGCTGTGAGATTGTGTCTCTTAGGAATATCAAAAGCTATACCTCATAAGGTCTCACCAATATGAGTAGACGTGAGCTGAACATTTAACACAAAAGAAGGCAAGGGGGTGGTACTTGGGAGGGATTGGAGGCAGGAAAGGGAAGACCAAAATGATGCATTACATCATAATCTTGAAAAGTAATTTTAAAATATTGGCGCCATGATACCCAACAGAACATCCCTTGCTCATGAGTCATGGTAATTTCTGGTGTGGAACTTGAATGTTGCCAATTGTTGACCTATGTGACATCCTGCTGAGAGAGGAGAGTATCGACAGCAAGGTGAGAGTGAGAACAGAAAGTGTCCTGGGGATGCCAGGAAGCAAAGAATGACATCACAAGAGGGAGGGGATGACATCACACCCACTGCTGGATCATTTGCCACCACCTCCCAAAGAAATGCAAATATCTTATTATTTCATGGCAGTTGCTGGAATAATTACTGCAGGAGGACCTGGAAGTGGAAACTGCTGGGCTGACACACGATCCAACTTCCCATGGAATTCAAGCAGCAATGAGGAAATGATTCACATCTTTGAATGTCTTAGAGAAATTAGTCTTCCCACCATGAAGACTCAGTGGGTGTTGGTATTCGTCCCAGCACTGATGCTGATGGGTAATTCTCGTGCAAAGCTGAATTTCATGTTGAATTTCATTGCTCATCTCTGACTCCAACAAAGGAAATCATGAGCTTATAATTCAGTAACTAATGCAGCATATACTAAATAGAAATATTCACATTTGTATGATACTTATACAGACAACAAATGTCTATTTGTGGACCGTGTAAGACATATAAATACAGTCACTATTTTAAGATTTGGATGAGCCTTCCAGAGGACAAGATGTAGATGGTTTCTTAACCACAGTATATACATTTATTACTTTACCTGGACGGCTACAATGTACTTTGATGGTTTTTGTGGTAAAGCTGATACAATGTATGGAGTGTTTTATTTCCCATGTGAAGTTTCCTTAAATAGACATACTTGTGAATAAATAAAAACAAAAAATGGCTTACTTTATAGCCCTTGTTAATAAACACTTCAACATTCCCTGACTCTACATTTGGTTTTAAATGACTGAACCCCTTCTTGGGTTGAGTCTTCCTGTTGGTGTTCCGAACATGTGAAGAAGCCCCACGAGCTTCAGAAGCAGGGTATAGGAGTCACAGATTGACAAAGCTATGTTGTGACATGTGCCACATTCAAGCTTTGCAGAGGGAAAAGGACAAAGGAGACACATGAGGGGGTGTGCAAAGAACAGAGGGGAAGAAAGAGACTTCAGTTACTCTTCTGCCTCGGACAGTAACCAGATTAAACAGCACGGTCTGGAGGAAAGGAGAACCAAAAAACTCAATGCAGTCTGTTCCTTTCCCAGTCTCAGCCAACTCCTCTTTTTCCAGTTCATTCCAAAGAAAGAGACCACCGTTCTAAAGCCCCAGAACAGTGATGTTACTTTCACAGGCTTTTGTCCAAGAATGGATTAAACTAAAACTGGTAGTACTTCTATTCAGGTTAGCTTCCTACATAATTGTCTCTATGAGCAGATGATAGAGAGTAGCCATTTTGCTATATCCCCTGAGTTGACACTTTGTTACTGAGTACCTCCAGCTGCAGAGGCTGCGGGCAGGCGGGCAGGGAACCTTAGCTTAGACAGCCTACTGTGCGGGCTTTGGAACCAAGTAACACACTCCAAAGTGGGTTTTCACACCTGTTAAAATGTATTTACCTGTCATGCTACAGATTCACATAACTGTCCTCAGCTGGATAATTTAGGGTAAGCGCAGGCAGGCAGCAGCAGCTAGGCTGAACCCACTGTAAGACTGACAAAGTTTCCATTATTCAGCTACATCTTAGGGCTCAAAAACACAAATAAGAGTCAAGTTCTGCTAATTTAAAAGTAGCGCTGTCAACTGGCGGTTTGACACCTGTGACTATTTTATCTGACTCTTAGAATGATGAATCACTGTAACATTTATATCCTTGAATACAATAATATGATTTTTTTGATGATATGTAGAAATAAAAAAGTATAAACAAGTGACAATTGTATAAAACACTAGCACTAAGAGACGATCTAGTGCTTTTGAAGACAGCTTGCTTCATAGGCACACAATAGTGCAGCACTGAAAGCAGCCCTGGGTGAGCTGGAGAAGCCAGGGACCACAGCAAACATGGTGATCCAGTTGCAAAGGCTGGACGGCCGGCTTCCCGTGGTCGGAGGGCTGGGATGAGAGCTGCTGAGGTTCGTGCCAGCCCGTCTCAGAGTCTCAGTGTCTCCATGCCATCAGTATCCGTCAAGAGTGGCTGCTAGGCACTCAATAATATGAACTTTAATTAAGAGGTGTGAAGACCTAATCTCAAATTTAACCAGCAAAATAAACGTTCAGAAGGCAGTATTCTATGTGTTCTGCTTAGTGAGCTATCCCTATTTGAAATTAAAAAACAAAACAAAAAAAAAACAAAAAAAAAAACACTAAGCCCTCTCATATGGTGGTAGTCACTTTGAATTGTTCAAAAAAAAAAAGAAAGAAAGAAAGAAAGAAAGAAAGAAAAAAAGAAAGAAAAAGAAAGAAAGAAACCAGTAACATGTTTATAAAAGATATGCTAGCACCATCTTCCCTAGCCTAAATTATTCCATTTTCGAAGATGTTTTTACCCTCGACATTAGACTGTTAAAGCCCCATCTGGACTTGTGTGTGTGCGCCAGTGTCTCCTCACCTGCTTCTACAGGCTGTCATTACCCGAGGGCTGGTGCGGAGAGTTGCTGTCTGTACACGCAACCCCGTTGTCTGAGCCTGGCAGATTACATTGCTAAGTGCCGAGGCCCAGCTCCCCCTCTCCGGAGGAACCACAGAGCCTCACAGGAGAGCCGCAGTGGGGGCTGTGAGGAGCCAGTTGCAGCTCAGAGGAGGTAAGGATGGTTACTTACTCAGATGGAGCCTCTGCTTTGTGCAGAGAAGAAAATGATGTGCCTGGTGAACGCAGGAAGTGACAGCCCTAGATTTGATTCTTTCTCCTTTTCATATCCTTTTTGCATTCAAAATAGCAGAGTAAATATATATTCGGCTTAGAGGCATTTTGATAAGTTCAATTAAATATGCTGTTGGGCTGTGAGAGTTTCTCTTCTCTCTCTCTCTCTCTCTCTCTCTCTCTCTCTCTCTCTCTGTGTGTGTGTGTGTGTGTGTGTGTGTGAGAGAGAGAGAGAGAGAGAGAGAGAGAGAGAGAGATCAACCATTTTTTTTCAAAATTATTCTTTTTCAAGGTTTTTTCCTATAGGTAGGTTAAAAGCATTAATGAACTATATTCTCAGTATTACCTAACTTTCTCTCTGGTCTGATTCTTAATAAACCACTTTGAACAAATTAAGGACAGTATTTTACACTTTTATAAAGCGTCTCATTTTTCTAAATGAAAATTTGAGTAAAGATAGACTGTCTTCTTCTGTACATAGAAGGTTGAGTTTTGAACCCCACTTAATAATAAGCCAATGGGAGAATATTCTTGTAACGGAGAAGGTCCAGTCTGTGGGAGCCATACAGTCCAGTCTCCGGCGTGATGCAAAGTGGGCCTAAGTTAAACAGCTGCTTTGAATATGTAGCCCTCTGTTCCACGATCTCAGCAGCTGGAAGAAATTACCGTCCAGAGAGACATGTGCGCAATTTGAATTAAACAGATGCAGGCTGTGAAGGAAATCAAACAGCTCAGGGTAATAGACGCAAACAATATTACCAAAACTCCAAGGAATTTTTATTTGTTTATTCACACTGATAGTAAATGTTGTCATCCTTGTGACACAACACATCTACACCCATAAAAGGTTTGGGCTCTTTACAAAACTCTGCAGAAAGGATGTCAGTTCCTGAAGAAAAGTTACACACATATGTATCCATTTGGCAGTGCTCTTGATACAATGTATTGACTGGCATAGGATAGTTTCCTTGGCTCCCTCAGGTGCCACATGCTTTCTCTTGGGGTCTATCTCATGCAAAGAGTATCAGAACAATTGAGCTGTACTTGCTGTGGAGGACAAGCACCAAGGAAGATAGAGAAACAATAACAAGGTTAAGGCAATGTTTGTTTGAGAGTAACTTAAATGTCATTTCCAATTCAAAATACGTTTGACCCACTTTAATGAGCAAAAGCCTGCACTGCACGTTGTTCATACATGGGTCCAGATGGTGCCCTCTGGAATAAAAGCGCTCTCAATTAGAGCATCCCAGGGAGCCTCCACATGCCGAAGTAACAACATTTCTCCCAGAATTACGCCTTTTAATGTCTGCGGCTTTTCGTATTCTGTGCAGCTTATGAAGGCATGTACAATTCAGACACCAGCTTGGTGCTCATGAATGTTCTCAGGTGTTCTGAGACCTAACTTGTGAACGGGACAGTCAGGTTTTTGACACATTGTCACTTCCCTGGACTAACCAGTATTCTATCATCTTGATTATTGATATTAAACAAAAAATGTAAATGATGACAAACATTTGGGAATCAACATAGCAGTTCTTCCAAAAGTTAAACATGGTACCAGATGGCACCATATGACCCAGCAATTCTGTGCCTATATGCGCCCCCCCCAAAAAAATGAACATGTGTAAACCACCTATTCCTAGCAGTATTGTTCATACTCTAAGAGTAGAAATCCAAATGTCTATCAATTCATGAATGGGTAAATAAAATATTATAGACATGTATGTGATGAGATATTATTTGGCAATTAACTAGTATAGACATATATATGAGAGGTTATTTGGCAATTAAAATGAAACTGATTCATGTGCTTCTACAACACAAATGAGCAAGGAAGACATGCTAGGTCAAAGCAGGCTATCAGAAGCAATACAGGAAGAATTATTGCACCCATACCAAATATCCAGGCAGAAAGGGCAAACAAATACACAGGCACAGAAATGAGATTATTGGTTGCCAGGGGGAGGAGGAGCAGGAGGAGGAGGAAAATATTGCTTTTGAGTTGGGGTTTCTTTTTGGAATGGATGGAAATGCTCTAAATAGATCCTGATGATAAACTTACAATTGCGGAGACACTAAAAGCCACGGAACTGTACGCTAAGTGGGTCAATTGTGTGCTGTGTGAATTATGTATCAATAAAGCTGATAAGAATTATCAGCACACATCACAAGTGGCTCGTTTTTGCTCTTTTATGTGAGCTCAAGTCAACACTTGTCCACTCTTTGAGTGGGTACTTTTTTATTTTAATAATTTATTTAAAAAAGTCAAGCCGTTTGGAAGTGTTCCTAAACGTGGTTTGCAGTCACACACACCCCCCCCCCGCTGCCCCCCGAGATACCCAGCATTCTGAGGGTGTGGTGTGAAGACCATTTCAGACTCAGTACCTAACCCTAACCCTGCCAGGCCACCAGAGAGACGCCGTGCCCCCGGGCTCCTGTGCCCTGCATTGTCTTCCTTGAGTCTGTCCGACTCCCTCAGCCGCTCGCGACTCTCACTGCTTGTTTTCTTTCTACTTTGTCTTCTTCACAGCTCTTCCCCGAGGCGTTTCACACACTGATGAAGTGGCTGCCATGACCTCTAACTCACTCCTCGTCCTATGGAGTTAGGACTTCTTCAGTAGCACTTTTCATAGCTCACAGGTATCATTTTGGGTCTGTACTTCCTTCACGGCAAAGACAATATATAACTTTACTGCCTATACTGGCTGGTTTTGTGTGTCACCTTGGCATAGGCTGGAGTTATCACAGAGAAAGGAGCTTCAGTTGGGGAAGTGCCTCCATGAGATCCAGCTGTGGGGCATTTTCTCAATTAGTGATCAAGTGGGGAGGACCCCTTGTGGGTGATACCATTTCTGGGCTGGTATTCTTGGGTTCTATAAGAGAGCAGGCTGAGCAAGCCAGGGGAAGCAAGCCAGTAAGTGACATCCCTCCATGGCCTCTGCATCAGGTCCTGCTTCCTGACCTGCTTGAGTTCCAGTCCTGACTTCCTTTGGTGATGAACAGCTTTGTGGAAGTGTAAGCTCAATAAACCCTTTCCTCCCCAACTTGCTTCTTGGTCTTGATGTTTGTGTAGGAATAGAAACCTTGACTAAAACACCCCTGCATGGCCTATAATACCCATGACCTGGGCAGCTTTGAGCCTTAAGTATATCATCAGCGGTTCTCAACCTGTAGCTTAATACCCCCACAGAGGTCACAATCAGACATCCTGCATATCAGATATTCACATTACAATTCTTAACAGTACCAAAATTGTGACTGTGAGGAAGCAAAGAAATAATTTTAGGGTTGGGGGGTCCTCACAATATGAGAGACTGTTTTAAAGGGTCATAGTGTCAGGAAGGTTGACAACATTTGGTCTAAAGCAAAACTGAAAAGGCCAGTAAATTTGTTGAATAATGAATAAGAAAGAATATCCAACAGGTAACATACACATAATGTGCAGACAGTTCTTTAACTCAGTAGGAATCCTTTTCTTGAGAAATTCCATTTGAGGGAGGGGCTGAGAGGGAATGACCCAGAAGAGTAGGCAAGGACTCTATCCTTGGGCCACCAAACCCCTTTCCTGTCATTGTGAGAGGGATCTTTCTAATTGCTCAGATAGACCTGGAACTTACAAATCTGCATTTCCAAGACTCGGGAGTATCTGGGATTTGGTGCTGATCACACCAGGCCTGACTATTACAAGAAAGAGTACAGTAAGTATGGTGGTACATAGCTACCATCTCAGCACTTACGAGGATCAGGAATTTGGAGTCAGACTGGGCTATATAGGGAAGCTCTGTCTCAAAACAACTGGAGCAGAACAAAGCAAATCTAAACAAAACAGAACCACTTCCGAAAAAAAAAATAGCCAAGAATTTATTTTGAGGGAAAAAAAACATGTTGCAACAAATTTCAATTTGATTTTAGAAGTATCATGGCAGACAAGCTAGAGTGATTAGTTAAATAAATAGTTTAAAGTCCATGACATAAAGTAATGTATAGTTATAAATATAAGCACAGGTCAGACTACTCCGTGATGTTCTATTATATTAAAGACTGTAAAATGTGACTATAAATATGTTATTAAAATTATAGTTTCATCTGCAGAAAGATCCAAATCCAATGGAAGTATGAAATCATATGACTAAGTAAATTCTAGGAAAGAGAGTCAGACCTTGGTCCTAAGTGCCTCAGCTGGACCAAGATGCTGCAGAGATGAGGAGAGACCCGACTCCAGGAGACCCTTCCCTGCTCATGACAGCACTACAGAAGGATGGGTTTCCTCCAGGACTACAGGGGAAATGCCAAGGCGGCAGAGAGGGAGAAGGGCCCCTGAGCTGGCTCGTGGCTGCCCGGATTCCTATTCACAGACAAGAAAGTGACCCATCTGGGAGCTAGGAATGATAGGGACAAATTTAGTTTTGTTTTGATCTTTTAATAATATTTTTCTTAACTATGTTGTAATGAGTAAAGTGTAGTAACTAAACAAAAAGGTAAAGTAGACTGTTCACTGTGGACAAGGGCTGTCTTAAGCTATACATACTTATTTTCTATCTTCATAAAAATGCTTTGTAGTCTGTAGTGGCTATTCCTGGTTGTCAACTTGACTATATCTGGAATGAACTACAATCTAGAATTGGAAGGCTCACCTATGATCCTAATCTGGAGGCTCAGAGATATAAGTTTCTGACCTGGACTTAGCATGGAGATCTTGAAGCATGGATTCCAGTTCAAGATCATCTGGGATTAAAGGTGTAGAGACATACACCTTTAATCCCAGATTATGGCTATGGATTCTAGTTCAAGAACATCTGGGATTAAAGGCATGGATACACACACCTTTAATCTGGGCTACACCTTCTACTGGAGACATATATAAGGACATTGAAAGAAGGAAGACTCATTCTTCCTTGCCGGCTTGCTTCGTGGGACTGAGCAACTGCAAGATCCTTGGACTTCCATCCACAGCTGCTGCTGACTACTGTTGGGGAGTTGGACTACAGACTGCAAGTCATCGACAAATTCCCTAACTACATAGAGACTGCCTATACGATCTGTGACTCTAGAGAACCCAGACTAATACATAGTCCTATAGATATAACTATACAATAAAATATATTTATTATCATTATTTTACATATGAAAAGGCCACAGGGGCTCAGAAAGCTTAGGCTCTATGGCCTACAAGGGGCAGGATCACAGTTAGAACTTAGGCAGTACAGCCCAAAGCCTTGCCCTTAAGCCTGGACTCTCCAACTCCGTGGTATTTCCCACAGTGTGTAAGGGGTTTTCCACCTATGTATAATGGGAAGAAAGAGGGGACAGGCAGTGAGAACAGAGTTTTACTCCAGAAAAAACTATTAGTGTATTACCTTCTCTTGCAGTTTTGGAAAGTTAAGTATAGAAACGTGGCTGAAATATCAGAGTGTAACTTCAAACCTTTAGGAACACATTTTAACAGTGAATCCTTACTTCTATTATTTAAAACGTCTTCATAAGGCCATCTGAGAAGGGTCCCAGCTCCATGTCTTTCAGCCTTGAACATGGAGAACAGGCAGCCAGAGAGGAATGTTAAAAGTGCACATAGCTCTTGAGGGAATGGTGGTGGGTGTCTGTGTCCTGCAAAGCTAACAGAACTGCAGCTACAAGGCTGGGAGATTGCCTGGTCAGTAAGGTAGCTGGGTGCAAGCATGAAGATTTGAGTTCGATCCCCAGAACCCAGAACAAATCAGGGGCTAGCAGCCAATACTTATAATCTTATTGCTGGGGGTGGGGGGAAAGGCTAGAAAGATGGCTGAGGCTTGCTTCTCAGTAAACATAGACCAATTAGTGAGTTCAGGTCCAGGGAGAAACCCAATCTCAAAGACTAAAGTGTATAGCAACTGAGGTAAATACCTGACATCAATCTCTAGCCTACACACTCAAATACACATACACACACACATGAACAACACACACACACACACACACACACACACACGACAGACATATGCACATACACATGCACACACACATGCACATATATACATGCGCACACATACACCACACACACACACACACACACACACACACACACTGTATTTTTAGCATCCTTCTGCATCTCCATTTCAGGAGATTCTGATTCAGGAAACTGTGGCAAATATTTTTTTTAAATAAATGGCATCTCTGTTACTTATAATATAAATAAAAACTTTATGTTCTATATAGAACATATTTAAATGCTATATAAAGATACTACATTAAGCTAGAATTTAGGCATAAAGAGTCTAAGTCTATGTAGTGTTGATCTATAAAGCGTATGAGAAGCAAAATTAACACTAAGGGATAAGCCAGAGAAAACAGGAACATTTCACGGTTTTAACTGCTTAGCTGTTTTCTAGAAGCCAGAGCAATTAGTGAGCACTGAGATTCAGGGAGCCATCCAGTATTAGCCTTCAGTTTTAGGCTTCTCTCTCCTGTTATCAAATCTAAAAGCTCGGATCAGCAGCCCTGAGACGAATGATACAATGGATATCCGCTAACTGCAGCGGCAGCGCCGTGTCTTCTGCCTTCAGCTAACTGCAGTGGCAGCACCCTGCCATGCTTCTGCCATGTTGTGATGGATTTGACCGTCCCCTGGAACTGTGTTCCCAAATTAAATGCTTTCGTTTATAAGTAGCAGGTACAAATGTTTACGCTTCTCCAAAGCTAGTTGGATTGTATATATTCCATATATTATGTTACACACAGGCATGTTCTCTCTCTCTCATTTAATCTTGGGCTGATAATAGAACACTGTCATATACAAGAAGTCAAGATTGTTACAATCAGCTCTTGCAAATGATCAAGCATAACAAATTCGAAGTCACTGGTCATAATCCCCGTGTGTTTCTCCTATAGTTTCCCTCAGACTCCACGCTAGCCTCATCTTCCCCGTGAGAGCACATGGGCATTCTCACATAAGCTTTAACTGGACAGTGCACCATGTCATGTACTCACTGGTAGCAATGGGCGTCACATTAAATGAGGCATTAGGAGGCGGAACCTGATGGAGAAAGCTGGCTACGGGGGTGGAGCTTTGA
The DNA here is from genome assembly GCA_964023405.1 of Apodemus agrarius. Classification (NCBI taxonomy): domain Eukaryota; kingdom Metazoa; phylum Chordata; class Mammalia; order Rodentia; family Muridae; genus Apodemus; species Apodemus agrarius. Next base: position 40,307,435 of record OZ030027.1, read on the forward strand.
AGGGTATATATTGCTCTGTCTCTTCTTATGTTTCCTTCTCTCTTTGCTTTGTGGCTGGCATGGTGTGAGCAGCCTTCCTTGGCTGGGCCATTGTGGCACGATGCTCAGCCTAACCACAGGGACCAGAACCAAAAGAGCAAGAAAGATACAGTTAAACCTCTGGGTCTTCCCTCCCTAAGTGTGTTACCTTGCAACCTATCTGAGGGCTCAGTGAGCAAAGGCCTTTGGCACCAGGCCTAAGCCTTTGACTTCCATCCAGAACAACTACACTGAAGGAGAGGACCAACTCTTAGAAGTTATCATTTGATCTCCACACACATTCTGCAGCATGGAGGCACCCACAAAGCCAAATGAGGACAAAGCAACTTCTCTGAAACCTTAAGACCTAGTAAACACAACTTATGGAAATTTCCTCCAATAACAGGCCTCTGCTCCCCATTGTGCCTGACGATGATGACATCACTATCTAATGAGCCTGATGATACCACTATCAGATGAGCCTTATGACATCACTATCAGATGAGCCTGATGACATCACTATCTAATTAGCCTGATGACATCAGTATCTAATTAGCCAGATGACATCATTATCAAAGGAGCCTGATGGCATCACTATCTAATGAACCTGATGATATCAGTATCTGATGAGCACGATGACATCACTATCTAACAGGCTTACATTTGACAATCAGCTCAAAAGAAAATTATATTGACATTATACAAGAATAGAGATGATAGCTGTACTTACTACCTCTCTCCATTTCTATTTCCCATACCTTAGGCAAGCCTGTCACCTCTCTTCACAACTCTTAATTAATGTCTTAGCTTTTACCATGTTCCAGCCACATCTGCCTTCTTTTTAGTTTTTCAGTAACCTGACAAAATACCAAATCTAGGCACTCAGGTTAGCTGTTCCTTTCAGAGTGTTTTTTTCTCAGTGATTCCCAGAATGTGGCCCTAGACAAACACCACCTTTCAAGAGAGTCCCTCTGAAATTGCACGTAAGGTCTCTGGTCTCCAGCCCCTTGCCCTTCCTTCTGAGAAGTCACCCTGACTTTCTCAGACATGCAAACTGCACAGCTAGAGAAGGGCACGGCCTGCCTCTAAACTGAAAACACCCTCCTTGTCTCCACACTGTAAACTATGCACGTCTTTTCTACATAGTAGATAACTGCGGAGACCAGAGCTCATGCCCTCCTTGTCTCCACACTGTAAGCTATGCACGTCTTTTCTACATAGTAGATAACTGCGGAGACCAGAGCTCATGCCTCATTTGTGGCTCATAATTGGTTCTTGGTGAGAGGGAGACAAGAGTGAATGGAACCTCAAACAAGAAGCAGCACAAATATTGACGACAGGAACCGGCTTAACTGTAAATCTTGTAAAGAAAGGCTACAGGTTTAACTAGAGCACACAACTTCATAAGCCGCATCGTTGATCCTGCAATAAGGCACGAGGCTACATAGTGGGCATCTAGTACTAAGATGCATGCAATAGTTTCATCAAATAAAGGACCATTTCTAGTCTATGACCTTGTCCCTCTTGAAAAATGGCCACATGGAATTTGACCAAAAAAGTAGTCCCGGGACTGGACAGAAGAGATTTAAGGACATACATTTGATGGTGATCACTTTGAATTAAAAAAAAGTAAATAACCCTGTGAAGCAAAGTTTTTTTTCTGGTGTGAAAGAACAGATCTGTATATGGAAGTACAATGACAAGATGGGAAAGGAATGTGTGTGGCACAGCATGCAAGGTGGGCTCGTGCTTCAGGGACATGTCATGTACTTTAATGTCATGGCATGCTGGGGGAAGGGGAGGGCTCGTACTTCAGTGGCAAGGCATGCTGGGTGGGCTTGTGCTTCAGTGGCAAGGCATGCTGGGTAGGCTTGCGCTTCAGTAGCAAGGCATGCTGGGTAGACTCGTGCTTCAGTGGCAAGGCATGCTGGGTGGGCTTGTGCTTCAGTGACAAGGCATGCTGGGTAGACTCGTGCTTCAGTGGCAAGGCATGCTGGGTAGACTTGTGCTTCAGTGGCAAGGCATGCTGGGTGGGCTTGTGCTTCAGTGGCAAGGCATGCTGGGTAGGCTTGCGCTTCAGTAGCAAGGCATGCTGGGTAGGCTTGCGCTTCAGTAGCAAGGCATGCTGGGTAGACTTGTGCTTCAGTGGCAAGGCATGCTGGGTGGGCTTGTGCTTCCTCCCAGAAGTAAACTGTGGACATCTCTCACAACTCTACAATCAATGTCCTCAAGCTAATCCCTTTAAAAGATCAGCACAGGCGCATGTGTTCAATGAAAACTCCAGATTCCTCCACATTCCACAGCTGGTTCCCTTTATTCCGGTGCCCGTTTACTAGGTACAGGTTGTATTTTACCCAGTTAGCTACTAACGCAAACAAAAACAAGTAGAGGGTGGATAGCAATTAAGAAGGAGGGTAAAATAACAGAAAAAAATATCTGGAAAGTTCATAAGGAATCACATTATTCACTATCTACCTAAAAAAATGAAAGAAAGAAAAGAAGGAAACCTATAATACACATAATTTTATGTATAAATACACATATATTATGTAGATGAAATTTCCCCAACTGTACTGGCAATACTCCCCCGAAGAGCTGTAAGACTGAAACAAAAACCTCAGTACCAGGCCTGGGAAGCCCTCTATTGAGTTGTCGGTAAGGGTTGATTGAGAAGCTCCCATAACAGACTATTGCTATTGCCCTTGGCTGTTCTCCGGAGGTGGAAGGCAGGACCCTATTGCTGAGGACATCATGCACTTCAGACACAGAGCTGGGCAGGCCCTCAGCTGGAACTGAGCTGAAAGCCTAATCCTGAGCACCAGCTCTCGTGGTACCAGACGGTGCACGCAAGCTTCACAGGGTTGGAGCCGACCAAGAGTCCTACCACACTATGGTGCCTGAGCCACAGCAATGAGCAATGTTTCATGATAAACCTTGGACTGTGGCAGGGGCACATAGGCCTAAACCGTAACCAACAGCCTTCCAGTTGGCCGTAAGAGCCACTCAACAAGAGGGAAACATATCTAGTATTGGTAATCTAACCAGATGCCCAGGGCTAGTGACGTCATGGATCCTGGAAGAGGACAGACGACTGTCACTTTACTGACCCAGCACAATCCCTAACTGCATTCCGAAGCTTTGTCCTTATGTCCATGCATGAAGGTAGTCCTTATGTATCGTCAAGGAAATTTTCCTTTGCAGTGGATAGAAACCATGACAGAAAACCACACCAATCAAAACATAGTCACAATGAATGTATCTACAAAACACTCACACTCTGAAGGCGTAGGGAATGCTGTGGAGGAAAGAGAGTGCTGTGGGGAAAAGGAGGCAACGTTTTTTTTTTAAGAGGCAGAGCATCAGGCAGTTGTCTGTGAGACTGTCTTCTAGAAATATCAGAAGCTATCCCCATAAAGTTTCACCAATAAGACTTTCTAAGCATGAATTTAACAAGGACAGTAGCAATATACATGCCAGACTGGGCAAGAGGAAGCTGCTCTCAACCTCCACAAACAAACAAACAAACAAACAAACAAAAACCTGTCACCAAAGAACGCTGAGAGTGGATGAAATAGTCTTATCCAGGGAAGATCACAAGAATTGGTTGTTTGATACCAAATAGTCAGCTTTGAAAACATATATAGAAGTAATATTATGCAAACTGAGCTTGTTATTTATATTTAGGACTATACATGTATATCTATATACATGTATGTATATAATAACAATTAATGAAAAAAAGGATGAGGACTTTGAAAGAAAGGGAGCATGTGGGAGGGTGTGGAGGGAGGAAAGGGAAAATAAACAATAAACAAAAACAGTGTTCAGAGTAAAAAACAGAAAGAATGTAGTAGAATCTGAGCACTGTAAGCGAGGTGTCTATCATTAAAGTATATGCCCATTTAAAGAGAGAGACGGTCCGCTGCGCAAGTCGATGGTGGTCCCTCAGATTCAGGTGGTTACCTCAAGAACATTGCATGAAGTTATACAACAAACAGTTCATAAATACTGACACATCCCAGGCTCCAAACATCTCAGTTCAAGCACTCAGAATAAATACAAGCAACGTTACTACCGGAATCTAGAGAGCAGGAGCCATACACTTAGCTTTAGGTCGGCAACAGAAGGACAGATTATGTAAATGTGGCATCTCCATTTGATTGTTTCAGCAGGACTCATGTGCAATTTCTGCTCAAACAGCCACTCTTAGCCTCGATTTTACAGTTCCAGTGATGCATAAGTTCCTAGGAGCAATTTTAAGTTATTGTGTGCCCCCTTGTTAAACAGATTTTGAGTCGTAAGTATTTGTAAATCTGTGCCCCCGTATAAAATGTCTTGTGGGTGCAGTCTAGAGTACCAGTTTCCTTAGGACAGGACCGGCTCTTCTCTTGTGATAACAGTTTGTTGTTAGATTTGAATCGAGGAGGTTTCCACAGATATCCTATGGAGTGCTGTTCTGAGGTTAGTCTGTGTCGGGAGGAGCATGCAATTCGGCATGAGAAAATCCTTTCCCAAATGTTGTATAACATAATTCTAAGATAAATCAGTAACAAAGCTTTTTCTTTTTTGTGTGAATTACATATCAAATTAAAGTGATAATAGCCCCACATTTGTATTTCCGAGGTAAAATTTTATCCAGTTCTGAGAACAAGTCTAAAATGCAGGCGCTAATGCCATCTCCATTTTATAGATTGAAAAAAAAAGACAGGAAAGACTGAAGAATTTTAATGTCTGCCCTTTCCAGACAGTCTGACTCAGGGGTGATTCATATCTACTTCATTATAAGAGTATTAGAAAGTCTGGCACAATTCTAACCAAGTGATTTCATGCAGTGGGCTGCATTCTAGAAGTTTTAACTTCTGGGTTATAGACTGCAATAAGCATATGTTGGATGACATCATTGGACTTGACACATAAAATACATATTCGGTGTCTGGGCTTCTGTGAGAACTGTGACCACGCCCAGGCTGCTCAGGTGAGAGCCATGGGACTGTCGATTGTGGAAGCAGAGTATCTCCTCTGGTAGGGGACGGAGTTCTCAGTGCCCAAGTTTTAAGTGGCGATGGTCATACCTCAGGAAGTTTGTTTTTGATTTTTCCCTCCTTCAGAGCGATGTTTTGATGAATTATGCATAGATGCAAACAAACATGCAGCTCCTCTTGAAATACTTCAAGATGTGAAACGAGCAGGAAGCATCCTCGGCGGGGCTTTCAGATGGCGTCTGCCTGAGACTGAGTTTGAGCGTGTTCTCACACGCAAGCTTCACTGGTCCCTGCCACCCTCATTTGAGCCTCTTATGTCGGAATGTTTTATTAATTTAAGGAGTAGAGCTCTAGGCCATAATTAGGCCGTACAGTAACACTCGGTTGACTGACACTTGAAAAGGCAAGCTAGCAGGGATCAATGGTAGAAAGATTTCAATGACAAGAATCCCTCAGTGAAGTGAACTTCTGATACAGCCGCAAAGGTTGGAGCACCTTCGCAGGGGCAGCATTTGCACAGGAGCGTGTCTGGATGAAAATGTGTACATCTACCAGGGCGACACACTTGGTGTTTTAGAGCTCCATGGATTTCTTCTATTTGAACGAGTCTGTGTCCTGTTTTAGCATGTGGCCAAGGAAACTGCTCAGCACATCCTTCAGGGCCTTGCGAAGGTTGCCACGGCAACAGTCATTTATCTAAGGTTGATTTTTTTTTTGTTAATTGAGTTTCTCCTGCTAAACAGTGTATGGAGACTGTGCTCTTATCAACAGTGAGCGTGGTTCGTAATAAAGCAAAACTGGGTGGACCTAGCACATCCAGACAGCAGAGCAAAATCCCGTTCCTACTTAATTCTTTCTGTACACCTCCAAGATTAAGACTGAATTATCTTAATTTTGACATCTAACTTGTATCTAAAGAAAATAAAATAGAGAGGAAATTCGGCTACCCAACTAACTCAAGACTGTTAACAACAACAACAATAACAACAGGCAGATGTAAACTCGAATGCCATCATGAGCTTCCAAGGAGCTTTCCCATGGACATGTCTTACTGCTCTCGTTCTCTGACAACATTAATTGGCTTATTGACATTTCCTCATTTTTACAAAAAAGTAAAAGAAAGAAGGGAAAGGCAGAGAGGGAGAATTTGGGTCAAAAAACTTTTGTTCCCTAATAGTATTGGAGGCCAGGACACAGACTCTTGCTTCTTCTGTTCTCCTTAAAGCAGGAGGACTGTGCTACTACACAACGTCTTTGATGATACTGAGATCACCAGACGAGAGTCCATGTGTAGTAGAGGACCACAGAGACAATGGAACGGGTATTTGAAACTAGGTAAGTTGAGTAGTCCTGGCTGTGACTCTCTCCCTTTCACAGGCTTCATACCGGATGAGCGCATACATTCAAACTCTAACACAGGGCATCCTCTGTGTGGGGCCGGGAGGGCTGGCTGCTCCAGAGTTTGTCTCTCTCACAGGTCAATGGCGTTAGGACTGGAGCTCCAGGTAGACAATCAGTCGCAAACTCGGGCTCTCCTTACGAGCTAAGAGAATCTCCGCTCTTAAATCTTTTTTCAAATAACTGCTTATCTGTGGCAGTTCTCAACGACGTTTTCCATGCCAATGGGGGAATAGAAAGGTTGGGGATTCCTTTCAAAAGAAATGAATATTTCTGTGGGCCTCAATTAGGCAATGAGAGAAGTGATCTACATTTTCATACTAAATTGTACCATCGCCCAGAAGAGGATTCCTGAAGTCAGCACCTGCTGTGTACAGATTCCAGGCTCTCATTCTAGACTCAGCCACTGCGTGGTACCAATCTGACAGTGTGGGCCTGGATTCCTGTGGCCCTCAGGAAGGATGGGGCTAGCAATCTGTTCCATTCGCAAGGCCAGAGGCAGGAGATGCTTGCACGGGTCCCGTGGTAACTGAGATGGAGTTTACATGACTGTAAGCACGTGTACAGGGAAATCACTGTCTTCTTGTTCTCCGGATAAAATGCCAGCTGACCTGGCTTCCCTCTGTCATGTAACTACAGGGAGAAATGCACTATATTAGCTACTTAGGCTGTCATTTTCAGAATTTTCTCATATACAAACAATAATTCATGGTGGAAATGCATTCAACACCAAATTTATCTCACTTCTCTCTGCCTTGTATTCAATGGAGAAAGTGGAACAATTTAAAATAGATTTAGTTTACAAATGAAATAATTTCATCCCTGAATTCTATTACCTTAATGCATGTTATCAATAAAGGGAGAGCATTTTGAATGAGTGTTTTCGGTAAACAAACAACAATGGTGATATGAAGTGCCCATTTAGTTCCTGACGTTGTACTACAAGCATCTCAATTGAACTTGGAAAATATGCTCAACTGGGTACACTGTGGTCAAGAATTATTTACTTCTTATTTGGGTGAAATACTTGGCCAAGGTTCTGTAAGAGAACGCTAATCGCTAATCGTGGGTATTTAGACCTGTGAGGCCATGAAGAGAGTCCTGGGCACTCAGCACAGCTCCCCTTGGACTGCAGCCCTCTGCTCTACTGGATTTCAGGACTACCGGGTGGCTTCTTTTCCGGACCTTTGACAAAGAGCAGGACATTATTGAGGCTCTTTTCTTCTCTCCAATGCACATTGAGATTTCTGGGCTGACAACTACATCAGCCCCAGTTCTGGGATAACAGGATAAAGGGACATCCAGGAATCAGCGCTGAACTTGTCTGTGGTCCTTGCTCAGTGGGGTCTTGGCTTGGTGGATTTTTTTTTTTTTCAGAATGCTGCTGCACTTGCATTGTATGTAATGTACAGACTTCCTAGAGTGATAAGTCAGGGTAGGGTGTGCAGGGAAGAGTGCTGTGCTGGCTTCTCAGGAACAGAGTTCTTGACCCTCTGGGCTTTGCTGGCCATGTCTTGGTTTTGTTTTATTTTATTTCTTTTCCTCCTCCTCCTCTTCCTTCTCCTCTTCCTCTTCCTCTTCCTTCCTCCTCCTTCCTCTTCTTCCCCACTCTTCCTCTTCCTCCTCTTCCTTTCTCCTCCTCCTTCTTCTTCCTCTTCCTCCTCCTTCTATTTTCCTTTACATTTCTAAAGCCTTTAACAGTGCATGATCATCTTCTAAAGTGCTTCTCTAGGAACTGGAATTCCATGCTTTTTTTTATGTTTTTTTTCTCCTTTTTTAAAATTATTTTCTATATTCTTTGTTTACATTTCAAAGGCTTTCCCCTTTCTAGTCCCCCCCTCACCATATGTCCCATAAGTCCTCCCCCCCATTCCCCAATCACACCCCCTTCCCCACCATTTCTCTGTTCTGGTACTCTCCTACAAAACCGGATTTAGTCTTTTCCGGACCAGGATCCTCTCCATCCCTTTTCTTGGGAATCTTTTGCTTAGCTAATTGTGTCTTGAGTATTCAGAGCTTCTGGGCTCATTAATATCCACTTATCAGTGATTGCAATTCATGTGTATTCTTTTGTGATTGGTTTGACTCACTTAGGATGATATTTTCCAGATCCAACCATTTGCCTACAAATTGCATGAATTCATTATTTTTAATTGCCGAGTAGTATTCCATTGTATAAATATACTACATTTTCTGTATCTATTCCTCCGTTGAGGGACATCTGGGTTCTTTCCAGCTTCTGGCTATTATAAATAAGGCTGCTATGAACATAGTGGAGCATGTGTCTTTATTGCATGCAGGGGAATCCTCTGGGTATATGCCCAGGAGTGGTATGACAGGGTCCTCTGGAAGTGTCATGCCCAATTTTCTGAGGAACTGCCATACTGATTTCCAGAGTTCCTGAACAGAACACCAATAGCTTATGCTCTAAGATCAAGAATTGACAAATGGGATCTCATAAAATTACAAAGTTTCTGTAAGGCAAAAGACACTGTCAGAAAGACAAAACAACAACCAACAAATTGGGAAAAGATCTTCACCAACCCCACATCTGACAGGGGGCTAATATCCAATATATACAAAGAGCTCAAGAAGTTAGAGCCCAAAGAACCAAATAACCCTATTAAAAAATGGGGTACAGAGCTAAACAAGGAATTTTCACCAGAAGAAATTCGGATGGCTGAGAAGCACCTTAAGAGATGTTCAACATCATTAGTCATCAGGGAAATGCAAATCAAAACAACCCTGAGATTCCACCTCACACCAGTCAGAATGGCTAAGATTAAAAACTCAAGGGACAACAGGTGCTGGCGAGGATGTGGAGAAAGAGGATCACTCCTCCATTGTTGGTGGGATTGCAAGATGGTACAACCGCTCTGGAAATCAGTCTGGCGGTTCCCCATGCTTTTTTTTTTTTTTTAATGTTAGGATTTAAGTTAGTTACATTAGCCTTGTAATCTTTCACTGGCTAAGAAGACACACTTGCTTACATTTTTATTGTTAAAATTGTCATGAGACTTCAGTGTTGAGCTATAATTTCCCAAAGTACCTGCAAGGAGGCCTCACAGAGTGCTTTCTTCCTCCGCCAAACCAAGGCTCTAAAATCTGAGGTCTGATGTTCAGAACCTCAGTTTGCCAAGCGCGTAAGCATTTTGTTCTGGGCTGATTTTAAAAGAGCCTCTCTCATCCTCAAAGCACTACAGTTTTATATAGACTTGCATGCCTCCCGGGGTCGGTACAGCGTCTGAGGTCAGCATTCGCCTGTGGAAGCTTCGAGCCTCTCACATGCATTCACCTCCCTCCCTCAGCAGAACATCTCGCCTCACATTGTGAGTTTACACTGTAAAATACAGTGGTATCTACACGACGATGACCAAAGACCCACAGGCATGTTCCAGAATTGTGCAAGAGTATCAAGGAATGCTGAAATCGCAACAACTGTACATTTAAATAGCAAAGGACCTAGGGCATGCAATGTGCCAAGTCTTTACAATGAAGCTTTAATCCAAACAGTGTTTGCTAGCTTTTCAAAATTGAAATCATGGAAAGGATTTAATAAAAATTCCATAAATACCAAGGTTTTCAATTTTTTTTCAGTGTACTCAGGTATAGTAGCAAGACAGACAATAACCTCAAAGGGAGAAAAATTGGGGAGTGTTAAGTGATGGCGTGGCTACTATCGTTGAACAAAGAGAAACGACCACAAACAAGCAGCGTCACAAACGGATGCTCTTATGGCTCACTTTCTTTAAAAGGATTATAACTGAGCTGGGCATGGCGGTGCCCATGCCTACTCCTTGGGAGTTAGAGGCAGATGGATCTCTGAGAACAAGGCCAGCCTGGTCTATACATCAAGTTCCGGGATAGCCATACATAATAGAGAACCCTGGACTCGAAAAGATCAAAAAAATTATAGGTAATATTTATTAGTTCTATAGTCAGAGAAAGATGACCTAATCCTAACGAAAGAGCAATGATACCGTTGGGAAGATTAAAGGGGCGTGAAGAAAAGTCCAGCTCTCAATAATTTAGTTTAACAACAGCCATGCGAGTTAGACACGATTCACATTGTTTGGAAGAATCTAGTGTAGCTTTTTTTTTTTTTTTTTAATTCAGCATAATTAGAGACATGCTGAAAATGGTCTATGTCTCTGATAGTGGATTTTCTTGAAGATTATAGTAGCCTCAATTTTTTTCAGCTACTAGACATGCTTGACCTCATTGTTTAAAGCCAGGGACCACTAGTTACAGCCTTTGAAATATATGCAATGGACACCAAGAAAAATATTGTTAGTTATTAAAATCTAAGTATCCTTGTCCCTTGTTACATCTCTATACAAGTCAGCCATTCATAAAGGCAGACATCACTTCTCCTCTGAGAACTCTCCAGGTGGGTCTGCTTCCTCTCAGTGACAAGTGGAGCTGACCACATTACAGAGTCCTCTGTCACAAACCCTTTCTCCACTTTTACCAAATTTCCATTACTTACAACAGAATTTAAAAAATTTAAACAAAATTTAAAAAAAAATCTTTGTGTCTATGGGTACAATGTATATATGCATAACCACACACACACGTGTGTGTGTGTGTGTGTGTGTGTGTGTGTGTGTGTGATCTGCATATCACAGCACACATGTGGAGGTCATAGGACGACCACACATGTCAGTTCCCACCTACACCGAATTTGAGGCAGGGTATCTTGTTTGCTGCGTAGGCCAGGCTAGCTGGCCTGTTAGGTTCTGACCTCCCCTGAAGAGCTTTGGAATCACAAACAACCCTGTATGACTACATCAGGCTTAAAGTGGGTTCTGGGGATCTGAACTCGGGTCTTTGTCACTGAATGATTACCTCGGCCCCTAAGAGCAGAAATGTCCTTCATTTATGTTTTAATCTCGGAATGTCGAGCCCTTAGGGCAGCCTCAGCAGAGGGGACTGACCTCCTGAGGGGGTTTCCTCCCTTGTCACTGAAATGAAGACACTCATACTGCTTTGTGCTCACTCCTTGACAACTGAATCTATCCCAGCTGCTGCAAGAATATTTCTCTCTGGGCAAATACCTGTGAATATTAAATCTGCACCCTAGGTCCAGGCCCAGGTTCCAAACGCTTGTTAAATATACTCTTACATATCTACTTTTCATAAACTCTCAGCACCCCTGGAAATTCAGCGCCCTTCCTGTGCCTTTCTACGGCACCCCTTTGCTGTCTATGAATAACTTGTCGCAGGACCAAGTCTGTCAAGATTCTGTTAAATGCCCCAGCAAACTCCATCGTTTCCTGTCTTTGGCATTGCCTCCAGGTTCTGGAAGGGCAGAGCCTGCCTTCCCTCCCAAGCATGTGGTGTGTGCTAGCCTCCCTTCTGAAGAATCCGGATCTGGAGTCAGCCCACTCGGGAGGCTTTCCTGGCCCTTCCCGTTAGATGTCCAGTCTGCACCTTTGAACCATCACACCACTCATTTTTTCAAGGGTTATACAGTAATAATCACATGTGCATATTACAGGCATTAGGCGGGACCACGTGGCAGTGTTAATGATTTTACCACATACAGTGCTTTAAGACAGTTTGATCTAGTTCCTTAGGTAAAGAGCAGACGCCCTGAATAAACTCCTTTGTACCTAAGCCTCTGAGAAACTCTCATCACTGTTAGTTCTAAAAGTGTGAATCAAGGTAAGACAGTTGAACCAATACATAGATTTTTATAAAATCTGTCCCCCACAACAGTTAGTCTTATTGAATAAAAACAGCCAACTGTTACACTCACCCTACCTTGTACAGGCAAGGGGCTTTAAAATCTAATGGTTCTCACAATAAAGTCTATCTGGATTCAAGAAACAGTTTTAGAACCATTTATTTGTGAAGGAAACAATCTTAGGTTTAGAAGTTGGCAGGAACAGCAAAAAGCTTTTTAGTTGACTGAAATAAAAAAAAAAATCAAAACACTTCTTAGCACAGGCACTTCCTTATGAAAACAAATTGCCTGAACGCGAAGCACAGCAGTTTCTGCACAATGGGTGTGAGCCCTACCGCCACCAGCGGGGGCGGGGAGAATAGCGGAAGCGATTTGCATTTCTATAGTTTCTTTGTGTACCCACATTCCAAAAGCTTTTCAAGAATGGCACAGACCTTAGCCCACAGGAGGACTGACTGGACCGGGCAGTCTAGTACAGCACAGATCCCCACCAATTGGTGAACAGAGGTGCAATTCCACCCTACAGAGTAGAGGGGACCAGCGTTTCCCTGCTTCTAATCACTTGAGTAAATGTGGTTCATATCTGATGGACTTCCCTCCAAAACACTCACTGTTCCCTCATTCTAGGCAAAGGGCCTGCACATCAATTGCTAACCAGTTCCTTGGATGCCTGCACAACTCATCTCTCCAAATATACAAGTGTGGTAAAGAAGGGCTTCCCCCCTCCCCTCCCTTCCCTGCACAGCCGTGGCCAAGTACCCAGGAAGCAATAGGCAGGCAAGCCGATCCCCACAGCTTATTTAGATCTGTATCGGGGTGTGGGCCAGGGGTGGGTAACTCTGTCTACGCTTCGAGATACAAAGATGGACTTCTGCTGTGTAAATGCGACGCTTCCTGTCCTCGGCCCAGAGCCCTCTGCAAATGGGGCCCTGGGCCGGTGTCTGCTCTCCTCCAGTCAGCATCTCTGAGTGTCCTCCAGGGGTCACAGTTGGGTTGTAAATCCCTCACCCCTCACCGAGCATGGGCTGAACAGCGTTATTGGGAACAATTTATTTGAATCCTTCTTCATTAAGATTCAAATGGAATAAGGAAGGTAAAAATTGAACAGACCCAGAAATTGTGCCTTCCTGCTCTCAGTCAGTAAACATTTATTCACTAAGCCGAGCGCGCGCCTGGCTTCTCTCTCCTGGTCTCTCGGCGGCTCACTCACTCACACTTGTTCCTCCAGTCTTTCCTGCATACTGTTTTAATGCATAATTAAGAAGGTCAGAATTAATGAAGCCGTGTGGAGTAAAGTTCAAGGAATCCCCAGACAATATTTATTCTATTAGATCTCGGGCATGAATGTCAGATTGGCAGCAGGAGCTGCAGGGGCCTTGGCCCTGGCTACATCCCGGGGACCACCCACCCAGGGAGACTCACCTGCACCGTCAGGTGATTCGGAAGCTCCTTCCCAGCAAAAATCACTCGCAGCTGGTCAGCTGGAACCCCCTGTCGCTTAGCAACCGCTTCCTTGAGCTGGGAGATGCTGGTGTCAGAATCGACCTCCACAGGGAAGCCATAGCTGGAGTTGAACCTGACAAACACTAGACAAAATCAGGGGAGAGAGAGAGAAGACAGAATGTTACTCCAAGCCCTTAATGGCCAGTGAAATGTCTCTGAAGCCGCTTGCCCCTCACCTGCCCTCCAGGGAATGGCATACATTTTCTCTCATTTATAACAACAGAGAAGCTTATACCATAGAGCAGTAGTTAGAAAAACAACAAACAAACAAACAAACAAACAACCCAAAGCAGTTTTCCCTAGGAGTTTCCTCTCATACACAGGTCAGTGACTCGCAAACCAAGGCTGCCTTGTGCCTTTCACAGCCTCCTGGACTGGAGGGAGTCCAGAGGAGAACTGGTTTGATTGGAATCTGGAGGTTCCCATGGGTGCAGACTCTTCTGCTCCAACAGACTGAACGGATGCTCACTCCTGCCACAGGGTCCGCTACCTAACACTCAAAAGGCAGCATTCTGATGCCCCAGAAAGAAATGGTGGCAGCGGAAGCCACTGTGTAGACAGCTGAAGAGAATGGCCTGGGGCTCTAGCAAGGCTTTGAGTCTGGGCTCTGTGAAATGGTTGTAGGTTCTCGGTAAGGCCTCCACACTCGTGTGAGGATTTTGCACCCTGTGTTCTTAGCTCACTGGTCACAGTGGATTTCTAGAGAGGTCCTGAAGTGACATGGTCTCTGCTGTTGGGATCACTCTCTTTGTTAGGCTCTGGCTAGACCCCAGGATGTCTCTCAGGCTGTCAAGCCATCTCCAGCATTCCTCTCAGCCGCCTGCTGTTTGGAACCGTCCACCCTTCATCACTACCCCAGGCCATGCTCCTAGATGCTCGCTAGCTTCCTGAGCCAGCTGCGATGGTGCGTGTCTTTAATCTCGACACTCCAACGCAGAGGCAGCTGGGTCTCTGTGAGTTCTAGGCCAGCCTGGTCTACAGAGCAAGTTCTAGAACAGTCCTGGCTGCACATAGCGAGCCCCTGTCTTAAACAGAAAATTAAAACAAACAAAAAATATTTTCTAAATTCTCTGTGTGTGTGTGTGTGTGTGTGTGTCCTCCAATGTGCCTTTTTCTTCACACTTTTTCATTCACTTCTCATCCCAATCACAGACCCCCCTCCCTCCTTCTTCCCAGCCCCACCCTTACAAACCCCTTCCCCATTGCCCTCTCCCCTTCTCCTCAGATAAGGGGAGGCCTCACTGGGTACCACCCCACCCTGGGATATCTGGTCCCAGCAGGTCTAGGTACATCCCTGCCTTCTGAGGCCGAACCAGACAGTTCAGGTAGAGGTCAGGATCCAACAGCAGGGAACCGAGATGGAGACAGCCCTTCCCCACCCCGTTGCACTTGTTAGGGGACCCACATGAAGATCAAGCTGCCCATCTGCTACCAGTGTGTAGGGGCTGAGGTCCAGCCCCTACGAGCTCACTAGCCGGTGCTCAGGCTCTGTTAGCCCCCACTGCCCCGGGTTAGCTGGCTCTGTGTGTCTTCAGGTGGTATTGTTGACCACTCTGACTCGGTCATGTCTGTCCCCTACTCTTCCAAGGGACCTCCGTTCTTATCCTTGCTGTGGTTCTGTCCTGAAGACAGGAGGCCACACGTGGGTTTGGGAGCTCTGCTTCCTGACCTGGTTTCCTGTTATTTTTTTCTTCTCCTTTTATACAGTTACCTGAAAAACCATATATGAGTCTATGGCTAAAACTCTAATCCAGACATCTACATGGAAAGGCACAGGACATCTTATGGTTGGACAAGCTGGAATCAGTGCCCTACCCTCCTGTCTCAAACCAGAAAAGCCAATGCATTTCTTGGTACTTTTTCTTGTTCTTTAGTACCTTTGCTTGTATGACATGATGAAGAGATCCCTCAGGAAAGTAGTGTAACATAAGGTTACAAATGCTTCCTTCAGAAGTGGGACCCCACATACGAATCCAATGCTTCCTTCAGAAGTGGGACCCACATAGAAGTCCAATGCATCCCTCAGAAGTGGGACCCACATACGAATCCAATGCATCCCTCAGAAGAAGTGGGACCCACATACGAATCCAATGCTTCCTTCGGAAGTGGGACCCACATACGAATCCAATGCTTCCTTCAGAAGTGGGACCCACATACGAATCCAATGCATCCCTCAGAAGTGGGACCCACATACGAATCCAATGCATCCCTCAGAAGTGGGACCCACATACGAATCCAATGCTTCCTTCAGAAGTGGGACCCACATACAAATCCAGTGTATTCTTCAGAAGTGGGACCCACATACGAATCCAATGCTTCCTTCAGAAGTGGGACCCACATACAAATCCTGCCATTCCTTTTTGTTCAGTAGGCTAAAGGTAAACAAACAGCCCTCCTTCTTCAATTCTCAACATCATGAACCTGAAAAATGGGCAAACTTTGGATAATGCTACATGATATCCTGAGTAGTGTTCACAGTGCTTAGATGGTAAGCTTCAAAAATAATGGATATCCACCCGTGCATGTCTCCATTATATTTAATTGCTGATCTAATGCTGAATACTGAGATGGTCTGCTTAGTAATATTTAGATAATAATTATAGTACCAGTGATGACCAGGCACTTACATATGCTGCAAGGAAGGCCTTTTCTGAGCCCTCGGTAATCTGGGCAGCTCAGTGCTACTATCCAGTAGAGCTGCACACGAAGCCCAGAGAACTACAGTGACCTTCCTGTGGGCATCAGCTTCTTTGTAATGAAATTGGAATTTGTACATAGCTCATCCCATTCCTAGAAAAGTGGCCTAAGACCTCAGAGGAGAGAACAGAGCCTTTTTCTCGTGATAGGAAGGATTAATAACAGCAGTGAAGAAGCCCGCTTCCTAATGTGATGTGCTCTTCCCTATACAGAAGAAAACTGGATAAGAAAGAAAAGAAAAGGGAAAAGGGGATTCCAGGGAAGGAGCCACGTTCTGAGAAAGGGGGACAATGGTTCTGAAACAGTGAAATAGAGTCAGAGAGCTGACGGTGCAAAAGACTCAAGGGCTGAAGACCCAACAGCTTTTAAATATCTAGAAAAGGTGAGGACTAGAAGGATAAAAAAATGCATGAAAAATACTAAATATCAAGAAAGCATGCAAGTGCATGGCAGTTATCCTGTGTGTGTGTGTGTGTGTGTGTGTGTGTGTGTGTGTGTGTGTGATTTCATTCAACAGCTTTGAAAACACAGGTGACAAAGTAAAAATATATCGACAGCGGTCACATATGCTTAACATCTCAGATCAAGATTCAAAGACAACCAAGTCACAGGACGGGGGGCTTTACAAGGGACAAAGATGTGATCAAATTCCAAATCTTACTGGTTTTCCTACTACTGTGAATAGATTTTTTAAAACAGCAACACTATAGGGGGGAAGTATAAGGGACCTGCTGGGAGCTATACTAAAGGTACTATAGAACTACATTTAAACCCCAAGAGACTATGTTCTAATGTGTCTTCCCCAGGGCTTAAGTCATGAAAATCCTACTGTAAATGCAGGACTTAGAAAGAAAAATGAGGGAAAGAAGGTGAAAAAATAACAGCAGCAGAAATGAAATTATAAAAAATCTGTATAACTGTTCGAATCATGTTGTAGGTTTTATTAAGTGTTTAATGTTCTATAAACAGTCTTAAATTCACTTTGCATAAACTATGAAATTATATACAAATAGACACTTTTGAATAGTAAGTCTGTGAAACAAATTGATTTTACAATAAAATGAGCAACTAAGCCTTTTGTATTCGATCAACTATAATTCTTGCATAGGCTAAAAAGGAACATCTTAAGAAAGTGGGCAGGTCAATAACCAAATGTCAGGTGGAAATATTCCAAATCCATCTGTACAGTCCCTCAATTCCAGCCATGACTCCTGAGTGGGAGGAGCCAGTGAGACCCAGTGTTCTCCCTCACAGAAAGCAAGGTACCTTTAGAGTCAGGCACACAGTAGCTTGCTTGCCTACTGAGGTTCTGCAGTGGGATCATATACTACCTCCAGGACCGGTTCCAGGTCTCCTGTGACTGCATTTCAGAAACAGCCCACAGAGCGGAAGACCCTTCCTGCAAAATCAGTTCCTAACTTCAGCTGTCTAGAGGAGCTGGAGCTAATTTTAAAGTCATACCACTGTTTGTTGTGAACTACTAAAGCGTAGCTGGTATTGGGATAAATATTAAATAAAGTAGATTTCTCAGGTCTTATCACCACAATGGACCCAAACCTTCTAAGAACTAAGACCTAAAAGAGAAATGTGGCTAGTCATCATTTTCTGAGATTTGTTTAAATATTAAAAGTTTGCAGTTTGTTTAGTTGTGCCTTCTTGTTGTTCTTGTTGTTGTTGTTTTGTTGTTCTTGTTGTTCTTGTTGTGTTGTTGTTCTTCTGCTGCTGTTACTACTTCTACTTCCTCTCCCTCTTCTTCTCTTCCTCCCCCTTCTTCAGTGTGTTGTTAAACTTCTTGCAGCACATGAAGTGTCTTATTGCCTTCAACAAATGACATGCGTAGGTGGATCATGAATGGCATAATACACTGAGAAGAAAAACCATGAGAGGCAATGGCCACTTCCTTTATATATATATACATCTGTATATGTAGTCCAGACTGGTCTCAAGCTTGCCATTCTCCATTTTAAGAGCAGGGAAGATACACACCCTCTGCCCCCCTCATCTCTACTATTGTCCTGAAACCCTAGAGGATAAGAAAGTACATGGGGGTTTGTGGCGGGGAGGCATCTTTGGGAGGTGGACCCATATGTACCTTCAAGGATGTCTCAGTGGCATGGCCTGAGCAGGATACAGGGTTTGTGTGATCATGGTCTTACTTGTTCTGTCTGCCTCCCAAGCGTTATTCTACTCCCGCACTGGGGAGGGCAGAGTGGGACTGCCTCACCCTCCCTAGGGATTGATTCTAACTATTCATCTACTCATCGTAATCCCATCCTTCCTGTCAATGTTTTTGTGATTGGCTCAGGAATGGGTACAGAGCAATTAGCACCTGGCTTTCCTTTCCCCGCTGGTGATGTACGTTAGATGAATTGACAGGAGATCCAGGCTGTCAGAATCTGGTGAAGATGTACTTTAGCTGACATGAAGAAGCGTGTGAGGCTGAGCATTTTAGCTGAGGAAACAAACACAAGCCCAAGGCAGAAGACTAACAATGTATACACGGGCAAGACCTGGCTCCCAGGGAAGAGGGTGCCCTATACTCTGTAGGACTCCAGCCCCAGCTGCGCCCTAGTAAATACCAAGGACAAGTTTTGTTCTATTAGTTAAAATTGTCTAGGTATGTATTTCCACCAGTGTTCCCTGGCGCGGCTTTTCTTCTCTTTCTTTGAGAACTATCTCTAAGCCTGGTAGCTCTTGTTGGAAATAAGAAAATGAATGAGCAAGCAAAAAACAAAAGTCACATGTTCACATTCCCCCTAGTTGCTACTCCATGTTTCAGCATGTGGAATTTCACTGAAAACTACTTATATTTTTCTGTTGTCTATTTGAAAAAATAAAACAACAAGTTACACAAGCCCATTTTGGCAGAGGAGTTGTGGTAAAGCGATGGCCTTCATATTTTCAATCCATCATCACCTTCCTTGGATCAGAGACACTGCATGTAGTCTGCTCTAAAATTTACAATACTTTCCCCCCCTTGGCATCTGTGTCTATATTCTTCTGGTACTCCTCTGGAGCATGGGGCAGACATCTGTAATTTCATTTTCCGGCTTTCCTTCCTTCGTTGTGCCTGCACACCTTTGGAACACCCAGTGGGCATTAGGAGAGCTTTTCTTTAGCATGTGTTAGCCCCGTCGGCTTTATCTAATACAGGGCTGCAGTACAATGATAGGCACAGATTCCCACACCTTAGGTTCAGACTTGCCGTTCTCCCTGGATCTCTAGATGGGCATCGACTAGGTCAGAGATCTAGTTCCGCCAGCACCCAAGAGGGGCCGTAAAGGAATGCTATGCTCCTTTCTGAATGGTCAGTCCCAGCATTACTGCCACTTTCTTTGATTGGTTCCCGCCTTTTCTTAATTACAACTCTAGCATATCCCAAACCTCCTAACTCTTTCTGTCTTCATGAATGTCACAGGTCCGAGACTGCTCTCGTCTTTCGGAATGATGCAGAGTTGCCTACGTCCCTTCTGAGCCTCAGTGTTTTCCATATCTGGCTCACTGCCTACAGACCAGCCATACAACATGCTTTTCTGGACTGTCAATCAACACATATCACTTACCTGCGCTGGCTGTCCCCTGGGTTTCCTAGTATACCACTCCTAGGCTTGGCCACCAAACTCTAGCCACACACTCCTATCATTTTGTAAGTGCTTTAGTTTTTCCCAGTTCTTTTTTTTTTTGTCTTAAATAAACAAAGCCTACAGAAAGGCTTTAGCATTTATAAAGTAAAATTGTTTTCAGTCTTGAGCGCTTACATTCATTCTTCAAATCACCCAGTAAAAGGTTGTAACTTATTAGTTGTTTACATGGAACTGTTCATATAATTTGTGATATACTTCCAGTCCTTAAAATCTAGATTACAAAATAATAGCAAGGGCACTGGGGAGGCGCTCAGCCATTAAGAGAACTGGTTACTCTTTCACAGCACCTATGTTTAATTCCTAACACCCAGATCTGATACCCTTTTCTAGCCTTTGTGGTCAACAGGCATGTATGTGGTACATAGATATACATGCAGACAAAACACCCACATAGATATAAATAATCGATTAATTAATACAAAGTATAAACAATGAATATATATGTGCAGTCATTTATAGATGTGTGTTTATACACGCAAGTCAGCACATCTATATGACAGAACATAGCTATGATATCACAATATTATATATAGGATGTATCTTAATTTGTCTGTGATATCTTAGCCTAGGGAATAATTACAAAGTAAATATACATATGTTTTGACATACATGTGCTTTATCCATGAATATTTACATATAGTATTTTATCATCTTAGATAAGAGAATTGCAAATGTGCTACTCTGTTTCTTACAAGACAAGACGGTACAGAGGTTCCTGCATCTTGTAGTCTTGCTGAGGCCATTTCATGTTTAATTGGAATTTGATCTCCTTGATGGACAATCCATGGAAAATTACCAAACTGTGTTATAATAACCCAAGGTCAAGATGCCCTAGGTGGTTTATCTTAGCTTCTATTAAACTGCCTGCTTTGGTGAAGCCCTGTTGAACCTTCCAAAGCCCAGTGCTCTGGACACACTCGGGCTAAGCTGGGGTGCGGAATACTTGAGTGTAGTCCCAGCTGGCTGGAATAAAGACTTTCAGTTGGCTATCAACTGTATCTGAGTGGTCGTCTCTGGGAGGCCCCCTGTAAGCAAAGCCACAGTGCTGTCTCACATGAAGCAAGAGGCCGAGTCTAGGGGAATTTGCTTCTGAGGAGAAGGGCAATCCCAGAAGGAAAAGAGCCAGGAAAGAATGCACAGATTCTGCCTACCTACCTTGTGGCGAACCCCTCTAATGTGAAGGTAGAAGATAGCCTGATAGATGCTCTAGCAGAAGAGCGACTGCCCAAGGAGGCAGAAAGCACAATCCTTGGCCTCGAGTATATGCACAGTGACTTCCTATGTGCATGGAGAACCTGAGATCCTCCTCAGTGGAGGGGCCTGACAGACACTCCTTAGCCTGGAGAGGAGGCCAGCAGGAGGGGTGCGGGGGCAATGAGAAGGGCCCGTTCTGCTGCTGCCTCTCACCTGAAATCCTACAGCCCCAGTCTAATCTCTAAGAAGAACATCAGATAAAACCCAGTTCATAAGTATTGTGGAAATGTCTGGTCGCAACTCAAAAGCTCAAGGTCACCAAAGCAACAAATGTCTGAAATACAGTCTGAGTCTAGAAGAAGCCAAGGAGGTGCAATAACTAAACACAGTGTGTTATTCTAGATGAGAGCTGGGAAGATACGGAGGAAAAAGCCAAGGAAATACAAATAGAGACAGGACCTCAGTTAGTCAAAACGTACACACAACACATTCGTGATAACGATTAAGCTATTAAAAATAACACTGGAAACAAGACAGAAGGAGATGGCTCAGAGGTTAAGAGCAATGGCTACCTTTACAGAGGACCAGGGTTCAATTCTTAGTGCCCATGTGGCTACCTCCACCTCCAGGGAATCTGGAGTCCTCTCTGGCCTCCACAGGATGAGTATCAGATATACATACAGGCAAAATACCCATATACATAAAATGAAGTAAAAAAACATCATTGTGGGAGAGTACAAGAACAGTAAAGTGGGAGGGGGTGGATGCGGGAGCAGGGGGAGGGAAAAGGACATGTGGGACCTTTGGGGGTGGGGAACCAGAAAAAGGGAAATGAATTGTAAATATAGAATATATACAATAAAAAAAAAGAAAAAAAAAGAATCAAGACTTGTCACATTATGCACAAGGGCAAGCAGATATGAAAAATCCCTCAGTGAAAGCTTCTTCTCTCCGATGACCCTTTGGGTTAAAGTGAAAACTATAGTTAAGTAAAACAGCTAAGAAAGAAATTGGGGGAAATTTAAAAAAAAAAAAATTTAATAATCCTGGAACCTAGGCGTGGCACACATGATAATGCTCTGTACCATCTTCCCTTTGCTTATTTTCCCCATAAGATTTAAAAGTATTCTAAAGTAAAAGTCATTTAAAATAAAACCAAAGATGCAGGTCTAAGACCATAAGTTCTATCCAATGAAGACATTTTTTTCATTAAAATAGAATCAAACTATTGCTTCTGGAAAAGAAAGGAACAACTCTCACGGGGAAAGCAGATAGTCCACACATGCCACAGTTACAACACCTGTGAAACAATTACAAAATTACCAAACATTTCAAAGAACCAGAAAAAGAGGGTTTGTTCTCAAGAGAGAAGGAAGGCAGCTGAAGGAACCCCAACATGGCTCTAACTTTGAGCCCAAGAGACAAAAGTTTAAGAGAATTTGTATGATTATCCTCAATTAAGCAAAGCAAAGAATATTCTTGAATTAAGTGGGAAATCATAATAACACATACAACAAAGGAAATTATAAAACAGAAGCAAATGAGAATTGGTGGACTAAAACTATATTCAGGATAAAACAGATTTGGATGAATTAAATAACCCAGTGGAGCTAGACAATTTCTGTGAAGAGAACAGCATCAATGGAGAGGACAGAGTCTGTGGAAAGGACAGAGTCTGTGGAGAGGACAGTGTCTGTGGAGAGGACAGAGTCCATGGAGAGGACAGAGTCTGTGGAGAGGACAGCAAAAATGGAGAGGACAGAGTCTGTGGAGAGGACAGAGTCCGTGGAGAGGACAGTGTCTGTGGAAAGGACAGTGTCTGTGGAGAGGACAGAGTCTGTGGAGAGGACAGAGTCTGTGGAGATGATAGTGTCTGGAGAGGACAGTGTCTGTGGAGAGGACAGTGTCTGTAGAGATGATAGTGTCTGTGGAGAGGACAGAGTCTATGGAGAGGACAGAGTCTGTGGAGAAGACAGTGACTGTAGAGAGGACAGTGTCTGTGGAGAGGACAGTGTCTGTGGAGATGATAGTGTCTGTGGAGATGATAGTGTCTGTGGAGAGGACAGAGTCCTTGGAGAGGACAGAGTCCGTGGAGAGGACAGTGTCTATGAGAGGGCAGAGTCCTTGGAGAGGACAGAGTCCATGGAGAGGACAGTCTGTGGAGAGGACAGTCTGTGAAGAGGACAGTGTCTGTGGAGAGGACAGAATCTGTGGAGAGGACAGTGCCTGGACAGGATAGTGTCTGTGAAGAGGACAATGTCTGTGGAGTGGACAGAGTCTGTGGAGAGGGCAGTGTCTGTGGAGAGGACAGAGTGTGTGGAGAGGACAGAGTCTGTGGAGAGGACAGTGTCTGTGGAGAGGACAGAATCTGTGGAGAGGACAGAATCTGGGGAGAGGACAGTGTCTGTGGAGAGGACAGAATCTGTGAAAAGGACAGTGTCTGTGGAGAGGACAGAAATCTGTGGAGAGGACAGAATCTGTGGAGAGGACAGTGTCTGGATAGGACAGTGTCTGTGAAGAGGACAGTGTCTGTGGAGAGGACATAGTCTGTGGAAAGGACAGTCTGTGGAAAAGACAGTGTCCATGAAGAGGACAGAGTCTATGGAGAAGACATGTCTATGGAGATGATAGTGTCTGCAGAGAGGACAGCATCTGTGGAGAGGACAGTATTCACAGAGAGGAGACATACTGGAGGCTGAAATGAGTGAGAGAGAAAGAGACACACTGAGGATTGATTAGCTGATATCAAATGACTCTCCATGTGTTGTCACCACTTGGGAATTCAAGAGAACTTATAAATCACATGCCTCATCCTCCTGCTCCTCCCTGGTTGAGTTAGAAGTGCTTTGTACCTCATGTGGTGGTACATCCATGTGTCTGTGCTCTCAGCCTCCCAGGCCTGAGACAGACCACAGATGAGGACTCTGAACCCCTGTGTAGGTGAGAAAGCCAGGATCACAGGAAAGAGCAAGCCCTAGAATTCCACCATGGCCCTGGCCCTTGTGATGCGTCTTTGTGTCCACCTGACTATGCACTGCCTCCCTTCCTCTCTACCTCTCTGATTTGCCTAACGTCTTGGGTGAATTCCATTTTCTTCCTGAACCTCTGATTGGCATTAAGAGAGACGAAGAACAGGAGGTAGGGAGAGCAGTTAAGGATGTATCTAAGAACAGGTGGACATGATGGCTGTGATCCTGGCCTCAGGAACTGCTCCCTGGACTTGACGTTTATCTCTGCTCTCCTCATCACCTCTGTAACCATGGCTACCGTACCTCCATCAATTTAAGTCAAATAGGAGGTAATAATAGTAATTACTTCATACAACGGGCATGATAATTAAAGAAATTAATACAAGAAAAGCAAAATTCAATAGTATTTGTTTTTCCTAGAATCCCACCATGTCTTAAACATAATTGTGTTCCCCGTGTCAAATGTACAGTGCTGATGTGTGGATAACTGTAGCCTTTTCTTTTCTTGGAGAGACTACCTTTTCTCCAGCCATTCCCTGTACTATGCTGTGGAATGCTCAGCAATTGATCTCAAGTGACGGTGGTGTCCTGATAGTGCTATCTTTGGCTCGGATACAGCTCTCTATTTTCAAAGTGCTTGTAAGGACATTATCTTAGTGAATCTTCACAGGAGCATCACGAGATAATTGGGGCAGCATTTACTATTCCCACCTACAAGATGGGTAAAGAGGAAGAGGGTCTTGCTTACTATTTACAAGGAGAACAGAAACGGGCATCCCAGGACTCTCAAGCTCTTGCTTTTGCAAGATTAACTTTCACACTGACTAGGAGGAAGAAGGAGAGTAAGGAGTCCTTCCACCTCCAAAGGCTCATGTACCCTCCCAACAAATCCAGGACGCTTAAAACCACATTCATGGTTGGTATGTTCAGAGACCCTTCCCTCTTGTCTGGTGTCGCTGGCACACCACTGCAGGCTGACCAAGAGAACAATTTATATTGTTGGTTACTGAGAAGTCCCAGCAGTCTACAGCAGAGTTCTTTATCTTCACAGCAAGGTTAAGGTTGGCGTTAGAGAGAGTCTTTTTCTCTCAGACTATCTTATGCTATTTGGGTTGGGTTATTCTGAATTCGGACAGAAAAACAAAGTGGGGAATGCCCGCTCTCTCGGCTCTTCTACCCATGGTCGTTACTAAGGAAGGACACCATCCTCAGACAGAGTCTCGGGGGATCAGAACCAAGGCGGTTGATTCATTCTCTTCCCTCCATCCTCCACCCTCTGTGTCCACCCTCCCTCCCTCCACGCACTGCCTGTTCATCTGTACATCCACCTTCCATGCTCGCCCTTCCGTCCCCACCCCGCACCTGCTCACCGTCCATCCACACATCCATCCTCCCACACACACACACAGCAAACCGCTTCCTCACCTATCAGTATGCTTAGCCACTGTGAAATGAATGATATCTCAAACGGAACAAAGGAGGTATTCAGATACTTTTTATGACAAACTATTTCTGATTGGTAGGACAATGGGAAAGAGATTACCTCTACTAATCACGTCAAAGGGAAAGCATTTTCTAGGAACTGCTTCAGTTAAATATATAGTGCCAAGGCTTTGATAAAATACTTAAAGTAAGATAAACTTTATAAGTTTATTATATAAATATATTTAAATATAAATATAAAATATGAAAATACTTAAATATAAGGATTATTTAGCAAAGGTGTGCTAAACGTATAGTATTTCATTTTTCACAATGATTTCTAAATATATCAAATTTAATCAAATTCTTCTAAATGATAGATACTAGCTTACAAACTAAGTGAACTCTAAACTTTCTGAGATCTATTTGGTACACCTCCCAGAAAGTGAACAAATGAATGGCTTATTTTAGTGTTTTAAAAAAAAATGGTTCATAATTATTTTTAACAAAAATTAAAGGTATACTCAATTTGGTTGGAAAGTGATTGATTGGTAGACAACTGGTATATTTGTAATGAATAATTACTAAATAATTTTTGTTGCTACATTGTAAGTTTTAGACATTTACACATAATTTACACATTTAGACATAATAAACCTATTTCTATATTAAATCCCTATTACTTATTAACATGTGTTTATACCTAGAGAAATTAAAAGGAGAAACAGAATGAGCCCAGTTCATTATAGCACAAGGTAAGATATCCATGAACAGATCTGTCTTACAAATTAGGAAACAAAAAAAAAACAAAACAAACAAACCAACAAAAGCCAGCAAGGGCCAGGAAGATGGCTCAGTAGATGACAGAGAAGCCATACAAGTGTGAGGACCCAGGTTAGAACCCCAGAGCGCACATAACGCCAGCCGGGAAAAGGCGTGCCTGCAGCCTCTGTACTTCTCCAGAGAGAGGAGGTGGGGCTGATTGTGGACAGGGTAGAGGAGCTTTTGTATCAAACTTGGCAGGTAACAACTGGTAACAAGAAGTCAGTCTGCCCATCACCCTCCATCAGCAAATGAAATGAGCCAAAACAACAAGCAGAAAGGCAGATTTATTCAAGATGGCTACCCTGGGAGGAGGGACAAAGAGAGCCATCAGAGCTCTCAAATTTGTCTGAAGTGAGATCAAAGTTTAAATAAAGGACCAAAGATATACACATCCAAGCAGTCAGTCAAGGTGCAGTTCTGGGATTCAGTTTCACCCTGTAGGACCATGTGACATCTTTTCGGGAAGACAAGCACCCCCTCCAGTTGGCACCTTTTCCTTCTTCTAGCAGGAGATCCCTGTGAAAACCCTAATTTCTGTGGGGTCCATTGTTTTAAAAGTCTGTTGGTCATATTGATATACTCTCCTTTGCTGGGACAGACTCACTCTGAGTACTAATTTTACAGCTACAAATAAAACTTTACTATGTGGACTAGCTAGAAAACATTAGAGCCACGATGAATAGGGAGTGTGTACACAAAACAGAGTTGACCAAGACACGGGCCATTTTAAAGGATGAAAAACGGCCTTTTCCACAAATTATTAAATAGCAGCAATGAAGAAGAGTAGATCATATTTCAACATTTGTTTTACTGTTTCGACTTCATTATTTATACTTTTGGTGACACTATCTCTTGCATGCCAAGAATTCATTTTTACATTAACTTAAAATGTGCAAAAAAGATCACAACTCTACTACTTTTCTGGGATATCTGGGCAGAACAGTTTGAAGATTACTGACTAACTCCAAGTTTACCATGGAGCTGAGCACTATAAACACAGAAACATAAAAACACCACAAACCCGACCTTCAGCACCAACAGCAAGACCAAGTGTTCCATCCTGTACTGGTGCAGAACCAGACGCTGGGGACCACATGGTAATGGAATCTTGTTTTGTTTCAAATACCGATGAAATATTTTTCAGATGGAAAACTTATTCCTTCTTATTTTTATATTGAAAATTTTCAGACAACTTCCAAATTTCACTTACATTAACAAAATGTTTATAGTAGTCAAGAAAAATGGCTCCTTACGCAGGAGCATCTTGAGGAAACCCAGTGCCATGTAAGCACACCCCATGGTTATACCGTCCTGGTGCTTAACTCTCCCTGAGACTGGATAGTTCATTCAACAACTGTGACTGCAGTTAACACAGGTTTTGTTCCATGTTTCTTTAAACGGCTGCCATGGTAGCAATTTATTTATTCATTACAAATAAGTTTTCTGTGTAATTTTAGACATATAATAAGTATAAATACTTGTATTGACTAAAATAAGAAATGTCATTGTGAGCCAATATAAAGTCTCAACTTATGAATTCAATATTTATGAAGTAGCAGTGCTACACGGACCGATACCAGTAGTGCTGCTGGAACAGTGCAGGTACAGAGTACACTCTCATTAGCGACAGTACTGGTCGTAGCATAAAAAAATCAACAGGCTTTATTTTGTCTCACTTAGCAATAAATCATTATTAATGGTTAACCAAACGGTCAGGTAGATAGTAAGAGGAAGGCCTAAAGCTTAACTACAGAACTATTTGCAAATGCACCCCCTAGTTTAGCACAGCTCCCAGCAGTGGCTCAGCATGGCACTGTAAAGTCCAGGCTTGAAAACAGGCTCTCTGGCCAAGGCTGCTTCTCAGTTTTCTTGCTGCCCCACTTAACTTTGAGGGGTTTAATATCTTCAACTGTAAAATAGAATTATTTATTCTGTAAGGATTTGGGAAGATTAAATGGCTGCCTAGGTGTAATTTTTTAGATTCACGTATAATGTATAGTAGGCATTCAGTAAATGGTACAAAAAAGTAACTATTTTTCAAAACGAGTTGGGAAAGAGCTATCCATTCAACATCAAATGACATATTCTTAAACAACATTGGAAATATTTTTTTGAGATCTTATCTCAGTTTCTACAGATACGGAGTGATTGTGGCTCTCAGACATGCTGGTGGTGTAAGATGGCGAGGCACTTAGGAAAAGTCAGGCATTTCTTCAAATAATTAGTCACAGAGCTACCATCTGCCTCACTAATTCTAGTCTTAGGTGTCTACTCACAGGAAATGAAAACCGGCTCCACATTTAAAACGAATGTGTTAGCGCACTTTCCAGCATGCTTCCTAGCCAAGAAAAAGCACCCAGAGACCATCACCTGGCAAGAGGATGAATGCACACGTGCAATATAAACATGAAGCACGTGCCAGATGAACATACAGCACACGTGCCAGATGAACATACAGCACACGTGCCAGATGAACACACAGCACAGTGTCATATGATTGTACAGCTCATGTGCCATATGAACACACAGCACACATGCCATGTAAATATACCTCACACATGCCATATGAACACACAGCACACATGCCATATGAATATACAGCACACATACCATATGAACACATAGCACACATGCCATATGAACATACAGCACTGTGTCATATGATTGTACAACACACACGCCATATGAACACATAGCACACATGCCATATGAATACACAGCACACATGCCATGTGAACACACAGCACACATGCCATATGAACACACAGCACATATGCCATATGAACACACAGCACACATGCCATATGAATACACAGCACACATGCCATATGAATACACAGCACACATGCCATATGAACATATAGCACTGTGTCATATGATTGTACAACACACACGCCATATGAACACACAGCACACATGCCATATGAATACACAGCACACATGCCATATGAATGCACAGCACATATGCCATATGAACACACAGCACACATGCCATATAAACACACAACACACATGCCATATGAACATACAACACAGTGTCATATGAGCACACAGCACACATGCCATACAAACACACAGAGTAACGTATCTGATACGAACACATAGTGTATATTGTTTGCCTTTAGGAGTTAAATCATTGACTGGTCCTAGCACCTGGATAAACTGTAGGTACATCAAGCTCTACGAAAGAAGCAGGTCAGAGAAGTAAATCTCTTGTACTGTGCTGTCCATGTTCAATGTCCAGAACAGGCAGCCCTGGAGACAGAAACGGCAACAGCGAGAGCCTGAGGAATAACGCCATTCCTTCACCGCCAGTGGAAGGCACTGGGAGGAGTGGGTTCTGATGCAGGGCAGAGATTTCCTTTTATGGGTAATGAAAATGGTCTCTAAGGTGCTGGATGTGGCTTTACATGTGTAATCTCAGCTCTGCATGATGAGGCAAGAGGATCAGAAGTTCAAGAGCAGCTTGGGTTACACAGTGAGTCTGTCATCAGACCACTGTGCTGGAGACCTTCAAAACACAGAAAGAGGAAGTCCAAATCGATGAACGCTAGCGGTTCTTGGAGTGTTGTAAAAGGGCAAGAGCTGCAGAGACTGGTGACTGCCTGCTACAGTGAGTGAGTTAGAGAGAAACAGGCTGCACTGTATCCTGCTGCTGCCACCCTGAGACAAGCACGAACCTATCAGATCCCACTGGGTGTTTGTAATAAGGAAACAAACACTGTATCCTTTGTTTTAATGTAAATTCTACCTATGACAGAAGCCAGCAGTTGTGAGTGTTGGAAATACCATCTTTATGCATCTGTATTTGCTTTTATGGTGTGGCAATGATTTGCTGTTAAATATTTCAGAGCTGCGATACCTCTGACTGCTCTAAGGGCTGAGGAGGGTGTTAATTGCATGAAAAGAGGAAACAAGTTTCAACCTTTAATACCAAAAGTTCTGTCTTAAATTACACTGTTTTAGTGTTCATATGCTCTGTAAAAAGTAGTAATAACATTCAGACAGAGTTGCTGGTGACACTAGAATTCGTTAACTCACCAATAAATACTCATCAAATAAAATAACTATGTGTTAGCCACAGTGATAGAAAGTGATGTGAGAGAAATGAATAACATAACCCAGGGACAGAGATGTTAGAATGGAACTTGAAAATGGTACAGGACTGTGGTGCACATTACAGTCAAGCTTGTGTTCAGCGCAGAAAATGCTGAGAAAGAGGCAGTGGTGAAACCGGAGCACAAATATCCCTAAAGCCTCGCTTAGGACAGAGAGAGAAAAAGAAAACAAAAACAAAACAAACACACACACACACACACACACACACACACACAAAAAAAAACACAAGAAACGCAGGCACCTCTGGTTTTACTGCCATAGACTAAAGTCTACTTTACTAATTATGCTTTTAGAGGTCCCTATATATCTTTCAAGCACAAGGTTGTGAGTTGTGTAGGAATGTGTTTGCATCGGTGAGCAAAAGCCAGCTAGCTGGTCTGCTGTGATCCTGGGAATTTAGGACTCCTTGAAGCTTTTAGCAGGCTGAGCATTCTCTCCCATGAAAAGATTGAGATATTAAAGCAACATGTTCGCAAATGAGTAGCATCCTGACCATCACACACACTGAAAGTGTGAACAAGAATTCCTGAAAATAAGCTGTGCCTGTGGAAACTGACAGAACACCAGCGTGCCAGGAGGTTGTAATGTTGCAGATCCAGGGGTTAGTTACCTGTTCCAGGGGTTAGTTACCTGTTCTTGGGTTAGTTCTAGCCCTCCAGATCAGGCACCTCTGAGTTAGAACTAACATTTTGTGACTGATAGATAAAATCCTTTGGGGATCTATTAACAGACTACTAGCTTTTACCAACCCCAAAGCTCAGACTGCCATCAGACAGCAATTTGAGCCTATGGGAAAGATCCCCTGCCTTGTAAACACCTTTCTGGTGTGCAAACCTAGGCATTCTAAACATGCCTTGGTTTGTGGTTCTTTGTTAAAATTATGAAACTGCTTCCATGCTGGAACATGGAATGAGAAGTAACCTTAATGTTTGTTCCTGGGTTATGGTCATTCACATGATTCCAGAACAAACTGTTTCTTACTCTCCTTAAGATGAGAGCTGTCCCAGCTGTTTTGAACCAGCAGGCAGAACCAGCAGGTGGAACCAGTAGGCAGAATCAGCAGGCAGAACCAAGTACCTGGGATATCCCGAGTTTAAGACCTCTGGGGACTCAGGCCACCTGTCAGCAATCTGCGAGCAGGAGCCCCGCAGGGCAGTGGTTCAGGTGTCCCAGTCCTGGGGAAATAGCCTTATGAGCCCACAGGAGGTTCAAGTACCAGCTAGTAACTACAGGACCAACTAACACCAGAGACAACCAGATGGCAAAAGGCAAATATAAGATCGTTACTAACAGAAATCAAGGCAATATGGCAGCATCCGAACCCAGTTCCCCGACAGCAATAAGTCTCGGATACCCCAACACACTAGAAAAACAAGACTCAGATCTAAAATCACTGGTCAGGATGTTGATAGAGGAACACATAGATAAATCTCTTAAAGTAATACAGGAGAAAATAGATCAAAAGCTAGAAGCCCTTACAAGGCAAACACAAATAAGTCTCGGATACCCCACATACCAGAAAAACAAGACTCAGATCTAAAATCACTGGTCAGGATGCTGATAGAGGATCACTTAGATAAATCTCTTAGAGAAATACAGGAGAAAATGGATCAAAAGCTAGAAGCCCTTACAAGGCAAACACAAAAATCACTTAAAGAAATTCAGGAGAATATGGATCAAAAAATGAATGCCAATAAGGGGGAAACACAAAAATCACTTAAAGAATTATAGGAAAACACAAACAAGCAATTGAAAGATCTGAGCAAAACCATCCAGAAAAAGGAACACTCCTACACTGTTGGTGGGATTGCAAGATGGTACAATTGCTCTGG
This sequence comes from Apodemus agrarius, assembly GCA_964023405.1. Lineage (NCBI taxonomy): Eukaryota > Metazoa > Chordata > Mammalia > Rodentia > Muridae > Apodemus > Apodemus agrarius. The sequence continues at coordinate 40,339,727 of OZ030027.1, forward strand.
AAATCAGTCTGGCGGTTCCTCAGAAAATTGGGCATGACACTTCCAGAGGACCATGTCATACCACTCCTGGGCATATACCCAGCGGATTCCCCTGCATACAATAAAGACACGTGCTCCACTATGTTCATAGCAGCCTTATTTATAATAGCCAGAAGTTGGAAGGAACCCAGATGTCCCTCAAAGGAGGAATGGATACAGAAAATGTGGTATATTTATACAATGGAATTACTCAGCAATTAAAAACAATGAATTTATGCAATTTGTAGGCAAATGGTTGGATCTGGAAAATATCATCCTAAGTGAGTTAACCCAATCACAAAAGAATACACATGAAATGCAATCACTGATAAGTGTTTATTAATGAGCCCAAAAGCTCTGAATAGTCAAGGCACAATTAGGAAATCAAAAGATTCCCAAGAAGAAGGAAGGAGAGGACCCTGGTACTGAAAAGACTTGGTGCAGTTTGTAGGAGAGTATCAGAACAGAGAAATGGGGGGGGGGGTGACTGAGGAATGGGTGGAGGGAAGAGGACTTATGGGACATATGGTGAGGGGGGAACTGGAAAAGGGGAAAGCCTTTGGAATGTAAACAAAGAATATAGAAAATAAAAAATAAAATAAAACAAATAAAATAAAATAAAATAAAAGATGAGAGCTGTGGGTTTCTGCGTCGGAAAAAAAGAAGACCTCATGTCTCTATGCGTCTATATTCTAAAAGAAATAATATTCAAGAAGATGAGCATTATGGCTGTGCCTCAGGAGCCTACTACTTTGCAAACGTGGCTACTGATGCCTGTGCACATCAGACATGTGAAAGAGCCTGTCTAGCTCATGGCGGCTCTAGCTCAGATATGTGAACTGATAACTCAGCAACAGCAGCTCCTTTACAACTTGACCTTGATGACAAACTGTGTATGTTGGTGTGTGTGTGTGTGTGTGTGTGTGTGAGTGGAGAGAGACAGACAGACAGACAGAAACAGAGAAACTTACATCTCCAATATGAGCTTGAAACTCTACACCCAGAAGTAATAGAGCTGTATGTCTTGCCCTTTTTCAAACATAGTTCTACAGGTCAATGAGTAATGACATCAGTGTGCTTGCTAAGTGTCCCAGTAAGGGAAATTAATGCATGATGTTGGGGCTACCACCCAAAGAGTCCTGAGTAGGGGGAAATGAAGACTTGCTTTAGGACAGGATATGCAAAGCTCTACTTTGAACATGTTGGACTTGGTGTGATACCAAGTCTCAGCAAGTGTTATATATAAGTCACTTAGCCCTGGTTGCAGCTTGCCCCATTATCAAACTAAGACTGCTTCCTGACTTACTTCAGGTAATTCCATGTTGGAAAGATAGAGCAGAAATGTTCAATTGCTCAAAGAAAAAAAAATTCCATTTTCTTTTAACAGTAATGTTGCACAGGAAGAAGCAGAACCCCACATCTTGCTCTTGAGAGACAATTCTCCATGGGTCCCTCAACTTTCTGCAGTGGCTTTGTTGCCTCAAAGTTACACTGCCTTTTTAAGGACGTTTGCATAGAAGACCTCCTTAGCAAGCAGAGACAGTGTCAGTATTGTAAGAGCTCCAGCTTCCCCGTGCTTGGGTCCTCTTCCTTGATCCCAGCTACTGTGTGCATGCACTGGACCCTTTTAACCCATTGAGATCGAGGCTTAGCTGACAGCTACTACAGATGCTATGAGCTACAAACTGCCTTCTCCACTGACCCGGGCATCTTCTGTCTTCTGCCATCACGCATGAGGCTGTGCTGGGTTTGGAAGGTAAGTGAGAAGCTCCTGGCAGTGTCCACTGTGTCTCTGAGCTCAGCTCAGTTATAGTTTCAACATGTGCTGGGTTTTGTTTTAGCTCTTGATTCTCATAAAGCATATTTTAAAAATAAAAATAAAAGTGAACACTTGGCTAAAATCAAATACACGTCTTTTCTTTTAATAAAAAAAAAATGCCACGTCCTTTTTGAAATAGAAAGGGACACCTTGTTTGAGTTTGAAAATATTTGTTCTCAGGAAGCATGTGCTACAGAGAGGATTCTAACAATCCTTTTGCCCTTTGTGCCAATTTGAAAGCCAATCAGCATTGTTTTCCCTTCACTTTGAAAACTTGTGCACTGATTAGGAATGGACAACACTATGTCCACTTCTAAGGAATCGATCTAACTGAGCGGGTCTCAGTAAGGAATATACCATAACCTCACCAACACAGGCACGACTAATGACTGAGTAGATGAACCTTGTAGAGCACCGCAGACCAGAGACAGAGCCTTTTTGTTCACTGCCCCAAGTTCTTGAAGTCATGTATCATAGTTTGACTTTCATTCTTGAAAACAGTGAAATCTGATGTGATTTCCTTAAATAACACAGCACTTGCATGCAGAGCACAGTAAACGTTCAAAGTCACATGCTCGCTCACTACGACTCAGCGGATACATTATGAATGTATGATGACTGCTCCGACCCCTTCCTGTCCTCTTTCCCACTCATTACCCTCCCTCTACCCCTCCCCTTCTCATTATCCCTTCTTCTTCCTAAATGGCTGGAATTGGGGGACAGAGAGATGGTGGCTTTTGGTGTGTGTGACAGCGTCTCATTCAGCATGCTCTCACCCCTACTGACAGGCTGCTCTAAGAATCCCCCAACTTCTCCAAAGACAACCTTATCACCAGTTTCATTACAGGCTAGCCTGTCACCCCAAGTACCAATTTAATAAATCTAGCGAAGCAAAGGCGGGGGTGTTGGGCAGGGGACCAGAGTCAGAGCACTCACACGAAAGCTTCCATGTGCTCTGAGAATAGACCTGGCGTGGCTCTCAGCTCCTCCCCACTGGACACCACTAAACATATCTGCTGTGTCGTGCAGCTGCTTATGGGATGCTCCTTCACCATGGGGAGCATTATCATTAACTTGGAGGACAGACTTTAAGCTTTAGCAAGTTTTCTTTTATCAAGGCTCATCCACCTTAATAGTGAGTCTCTGCTTGCCTTTAAAGGAAACTTTGGGAAATTTTATCATGTGGTCCATTACACTACTAACATGAATGCATATTCCTAAACCACAGGACTCTGAATTTTTGTTCAGAAGTGGTTCTCACTGTAGCGACAAGGAGCCCATAAACAAAGTTAGCTTCATTATTCCAAAGGGCAGAATTGAGCCATTTTAATGCAGTGGGGGACGTAAACATCACCACTGACTAGTCCCAAATTGACTAATGATGCCAGCCACTGCTTAGGCGGGCTTCCGTCAGACTAATGATGTCAACTACACACACTTGTGTTTCTAGACCACAGGCTTTTGCTTTAAATAAGACGTAAGTGCATCCTTGATTCCTACAGAACACATTGCTGATTATCATCCCTTGCAGTTGACGTTGCTGTCACTGGTCATTACAATATGACCTGCACTCCTACCAGGAAAATAGTCTACTTGCTTACGTTATCAAATGTATCTGTTATATTTCCTTGAGTTTATTTTATATTTAAACCAGTTTCAATATTTTCTTCTTAACTTGGATGTGAGTTTGAATTTTAAATTGTAACATAAAATGCTCACTTTGAGACGTTAACTGAAGAGAGCACACTGGAGCCATTACATTTAGGGTGTAGGCAGATAGGTGTGAAGCATGGTGCAGCTTGGAGCTGAAGTGGGGTGTAAAGATGTTTAAATAATGGCCGAGCAGATACAGTATCATTTGTCGTTTCATCCTAAGTTTGAAGCTTGTGGAGTTAAGGGCTTCATGTTTGTGCAACAGCTCCCACCACCCATCTGCAGGAAGGTTTCTCCTTCAGGAGCTGACACCGTACTCAATGAACATGCATTCCCCGTCATCCCTCTCATCACCAGCTGCACCATTCTATTCTGTATTGAAGGGATCTGTCTATGAGAGGCTGTCCCTGTGACGGGCTCGTTTCCTAAGTCTCCAAGGTGGGCTTGTGTCCTTGCTTTCGGGACTCGGTGGTGGCATATTCCCAGAAGTAGAACTATGGTGATTCTACACAACTGTCAGTACCATTTCACACGTGGTTAGCCCAGCAGGAGTGCATGCTATGTCCCAGTTTCTGGGGAACATCCCTTTTTAGCAGACTACCATTAAGCCACCAATCTTAAACAAAAAAAATTTATATACCACAAATATATGAGATTTTGGTCATTTGTCACAGCAAAGTTTAGGTTAGTGAGTATATATGTGTTAGTGAAGATAACAGTATTAATTTTCTCAGTTGTAGCCACATAATCTGGAAGGAATTAACACAGAAGTCAGATGCTCTGTCTTGCTACCTGGATACGCTTTGCCACAGGTTCAAAGTGGTATGAGCTACTCTCTGATGAAACTCACCTTCATTTCAATATTAAATTACACTAGCATTACAATTACTTAGTTTCCTGATAGCATTAGAAAATGTATTCACCAAACGAAGTAGAGAAATTTCAATTTCTTATTTTTGCGATAAGAAACCCAAGCCTGAGTCTGGTCAGACAGCTGGGCACTGTCATTAGGATGACTGCTGTGGGGCACACTTTATCTGGATGCACAATGTCAAAAGAACATGCAGTGTATTTTTATATTTTTTTGACTCATAAATTCATTGTTTCATAATTTTCTGTCAGTTACTATATGTGCCTGGAGCAGGAAGAGAAGACGACAAAAGAATTACAGATAACAAATAGGAGGGATGAGCCCAGAGTCATTAAGACATAAGACAACGAACTTCACCTCTGTGGGAACACCTCCATATTGGACACACATAGTGAAGATTTACAGCCAACATCCACAAATAAGAGGAACCACTGGTCGGCTGTTTTTCTGGCTCTGGGTTACCTCATTCAGAACAACTGTTTCTAGCTTTATCCATTGACCTGTGAATTTCAGAATTGTAATTTTTTAAAGTTTTATTAATTTTTATATGTGTGTATTTTGCCCACATGCATGTCTATACACCACATGTGTGCCAGGACTCACAAAGACCAGAGGGGGGAGATCAGATCTCCAAGAAGTGGAGTTACAGATGGTCAGAAGCTGCCAAGAGGGTGCTAGAAATCAAACCCAGGTCCTCTGTAAGAGCAGCTAGTTCTCTTGCCCACTGAGCCATCTTTCCAGGCCCAGTTTTCTTTTTCTTAAAAGTCAAGTACTACTGCCCTGTGTAAACATGTACGCTGTCATCGCCCACTCCTCAGTGGTGGACATCTAGGCTGTTTCCATTTTCTGGCTATTCAACTCTATAAGAGAAGCTTCACTGCAGTAGATGATCACTGAGAATGACAACTGGCCAAGGTACAGAGAACAGGAGACTACAGAGTGCCCAGCCCTAACCCAGACATCTATACTTCAACTCCTCTTTCCAAGTCTCATTGATCACTGCAGAGGAGGGGTAGAATGGCCATAAGAGCCAGAGGCAGTGGGTGGCTATGAGGAGACTGTTCTCTTGATACAGCAGGGCAGCTGCACATAAGGATTCACAGCAGTTGAGACAGCATACAGAAGACCTTGGTAAGCTCAAGCCAAAGTCCCTACATGACAGAGGAGGTAGGCACCAAGTCACATCTCTAGCTACAAAGCAATTGATAACCACTGGGGCAAGGAAAATCAGTTGTCTTTAAGGATGTGGTCCTTGATGGGATGCCCAAGTTCCTATCGAAGGCCACTGGCTTGACAGGCCTAAAAATGAAGAAAATAATGTTGGGAAAACAGTTCCAAAGACATCAAAATACAAAATTATGCTTTTCTTGGAGGCACTATCTGATTGGTATGCGTGTATGTGTGTGTGTGTGTGTGTGTGTGTGTGTGTAAGTCTGTCAGTCTGTCTGTCTATCTGTCCAAGCCATACAAGGTAGGGTGTGTAAAATTCTGTTAATTATATAAAGAGCTTTGACTGTTTCAATTATACACATTAATAGAGAAACTTTATTATCAAAGAACACAATATATAAAAACTTAATCAACATTAATTGATAGATCTTATGTGCCTTTGTAAATGCAGTTAAATTAGTTTAGAGATGAATGTGGTAATATTTTTAAATTAACACTTATTTTTTTAGAAAACCACACCCTGGTTTTAGTCCCACTCTGTCGATCTGCAGCCCCTGGATATATGGGGACTGATATATTCTAATGTATTTCTGTATATCAATATTTTTATTTATTATTTCTTAAGATGACAACTCCAAATAATAACAAGTCAAAAAGGAAATACCAGAACCACAGATATTTTTGCTTGCTTGTCATACTTATAAATATATATTTTTATGTTTGTAACAAAAGCTAATAATGAAACATGCCCAGCTTATTACTTTGGGATTGATTGCAGAAATAGTTCCTACCTTTCTTATGATGTAGAAATATATACATGTATTGATGAAGCATGGCTGTGATAAATTACTTCAAGAAAATAACTTTTCTTGCCACCCTGTATTTGTCCTTATAACTTGACTTATGGGGTCCTTGGGTGTGTCTTAGGAGGCAGCAGGGATCATTCGTGGTATTGGTTCTGTGTGTCAACACTTAATATTTATCTATGCCCTAGGCATGCATCATATTCCTTTTAATTGTGATTGAAATTTGACATATCACTTTTATATGCCATTGTAGGTCTACTTCTGCTATGGAATAAAATATCTGCAGTACAGTCTTTGTTTTCCTGCCATTTTTTCTCTTTAGAAAACATCTACTTGTTTAAGGCTAAGTGAATTGAGCTACTTTCTCATTGTTAGGAAAGATAACTGAGAACTAGGTGTTCATTTTGAGAAATAAACTACTAGAAAGGCATCTTCTATTTCCTTCCCAATTTCTAAGTAAGTACCGGGTTATGTGGGACTGAGCAAGGCTTACTCCAGAGATCCTTGAATATTCTACAAGGATTGAACCAGTGAGCTGTGCTCCCAGACTCCTGACTCCTCAACTCCATAATCCTGTGGCCATCCTTGAGGCCATGCCCCAAGCCCCTAGTGTTCTGGCTGGACTCCACTATAGTCACCTGCCTACAGCCAGGTTCACACCGCCCTCCCCCGGTTACCTGGTAACAGCCAGGTAACCCAGCCCACTGTAAAAGGAGGCGTCTTGCCCCTCCTCCCCTCTCCTTTTATTCTCTCATCCTTGCTCTTGTCTCCCTGTTTCCCCTCTCTCCCCACTCTTTCCCCTCTTTCCACGTGGTCACGGCCAGCTCTCATCCCTCTCTCTTCTCTTTCTCTCTTTACTTCCCTATCTCCTTTTCTCTTCCTGATTTTCTATAATAAAGCATTGAAACTATGAACTGTCTCTTATCAAAACCCGCCGTGTAAGAACATGGATTGGACCTCAGCGTCTCCAGCCACCAGGAAAGGACCCAGCCTCTTCCCAGTCAGGCTTCCTCAACAGGTACCCAGGAGGCCCAGCCTGAATGGCACTGCCTTCTGAGCAAGGACCCCCTCCCTGCAAGCCAGGCAGCCTCTCTCTCTCTCTGTAGATACTCGGGTTCCCACAGTCCCTGCCCCAGGACTGTGCGCGGGTCCAGCCTGTTTTCCCCCATGTGTGCCCTGCCTGCCTGTTTTCCAGGAGGTGGACTCACTGCCCCTGTTTCCTCCCCACCACCCCCCCGACAGGATTGCATAAAGAAGCACATCTGGTCTCTAAAAACACACTGAGTCCAGCTGCTACAACTCTCCCATTAATCTGCTGCCATGCATGTCTGGTAGCGTCAGAGGCCTCTGCTGAGGAGTGGGGATTGTGAGGGCACCCTCTCAACTCCGTCACTTGAAATGACACCCGACCCCTTCCCTCACTCGGATCATGCAGATATGCCTTCCCTCCTTTTTTTTTTTATTCACTGTAGCATTCACTCTATCTTGGAAATACATCATGCATAGGATTAAATGTTTGGACCCCTCTGCTCACTAGTTTGTCTTAAGTGCCTACCTCATAATAGCTGTCCGACTAATGGCTATGAGTGAGTACACGTGTATAAAGAATGGCATGTACTCGTTAGAGCTCCTATCACTTTACCCTAACTTGGCAGTCATCACTGACAGCTCCCCTTCCACCCATCCTCCTCACGCCTTTGCTGAGAGGATGCTTGACACCCACTGTAGACGACTCAAAGCTTAGGCGTTGTCACTGCCTTATCTTTTTCCCTTATCCTGGAGGTTGGGTCTTTGATTCTATGTCTCCAGTAGACCTTGGGCTTCAAGACTTCCAAATCTGGTCTTCCTTTATTTTTCATATTCCTCTATCAGATTTTGGTGTTTGTGTGTACAAGAAGACCAAGGAAAGTCACGGGTCTCCCGACAGAATGAGGTTGTTTTACTTCCTACTGAGGCCACTCAGTGTCATCGCATTGTTCATCGACTGAGCCAGGTACTGATCACCACGAGCTACGGGGGTGTATGACGTCACTCGCAGTTACCCTTAGCCTTCGTCACACTCCACAGTGCAAGTACAGATTCTACCAAACTCCATCTCTATTGGCCTGCCTTCCCAGTTTCTGGAAAGAACAACACTCTGTCTGGATGTTCGATTAATAGCTTGCTCCTCCCTCTGTCTGGGGTGCCCATTGCTGCTGTGTACCAGGTTCATCTACACTCACTGGACAAGTATCCTAAATGAGTCCTTCACACAAGTTCTTCCTGTATGACCTTAGTGAAGTCCCACTTCGCCTAAGCACTCTCACTGCTTGCTGCTGAGATCCTTATAATTTTACTTGCTATCTATCCCCCCCTCAAAAAAAAGCTCCAATAGGAAGAGTCTTTGTCTCTGTATTTACAGGAGCTAATAAGATACTTATCATATACAAACTCCCCTGTCAGTAGCAACTGGGTTGATACTCTTAACATTCTTCCTTGACAGACTGTGTATGATCACCTCTATAGTGAGAGGACTTGACACACCCAAGAGAAAGGTGACAAATACTGAGGGAGGGTCAATGAGAAAACTTGCATTTTCATTGACCTGAGTACCACTCAGATAACTTTTCATTGGCATTTTAGTATAGTAACTGGACTGAGAGAAAATGCAGAATCCGTGGGATCGACATGTACAGTGTCTATCAATCAAGAGCTGGGCAAAGTGTATGGAGAACTGAGTTGGCAGTACAATGCAGAGTCATCATTTTTCAATGTTTTGGTTGAAAAATATCTGGTAAGTTTTCCAATTTTATCTTTGCTTTAAACATGCAGAAATTGTGGGTTGGAAAACAGCCTAACAGATGTAGTTTAAGATTTTAATATATACGTCTTCAGAGTTGCAAATGTTTGTTGGGAGAGCTTCCCATTAAGTATTGAGCTAGTGGTAGAACAAGAAGAGAATTCAGTGAGAGTGGGGTCTCTTATGTAGAAGAGTCTACATGTTACCCATATCTCTATCAGTGGTCATTAGAACTGCTTATATTAATATATTGGATGAGGATACAGAATATATTATTACTCATCTATTAATATCATAGAAAAATTGTATGAATAAAACACAGAGAATAAATAAATTGATGTCTGAAAGGTAATAATAATCTTGGAGGATAGTTAAATAAAATTTAATGAAGATAAACATGAGGTCTATTGAGTCCAAAATACACATAACACAGAAACAACATGAAAAAAATTATTCATTAAAATTCCTTGGTGTTTAGCTTAATGGTACCTTATATAAAGATGTTCTTAGCCAAGCATGGTGCCATAATGCCTCTAATCACAATACTCTGGAAGTAAAGACAGGTAGATCTCTGAGTTTCAGGCCAGCTTGGTCTACATAGCAAGTTCCAGGCCAACCAAGGCTACACAGTGAGTCCTGTCTCCAAAAAACAAAAAATAAAGTCCTTATTTGAGAACAGCTAACATAAAAGATCATCCTATAGCAATTAATCTTCTATAGTATCTACAAGAGAGCAATTGGGCATGTAGGTAACAGAATAGACTCAGCTCACTGTGTTGGGAAGGGTGTTTTAACTGTGAGAAAACATTAAGAGGAGAAAGATAAGAAGACAAAGGTGACCTGGGTTCCAGAGTATAGGGAACCACTAAAGGCAGCATGCCATGCGAGGATTTGCCAGAAAGCAGCGGGTAGAACATCAAGAAATGGTGGTGAATCATGAAGGAGGAAGGGCCTCCCCGGTCAAATAGTCAAAGAGCAGGTGTGTGGAAGAAATATTATGTCATTTATATACTTCTAGAACACCGAGCAGTAGGACACCACAGAAGGAGACTGTGGTTCACTATAAATAGTGTGCAGGCATTGGCCGGCACAGTCTTGAGAAAGGGCAAACATCTCACAGGAAGTGAGTCCTCACAGGAAATGACTCCTCACAGGGGTGACTCCTCACACAGTGGCAATCTCCATCCCTCACTAGGATGTTTTCTTGAGAAAGATGTCATACTTAGAATATGGACACTGAATGAGTCAGTCATAGAACTGAATCTTGCATAGACCCTCAGGTCTGAGTATTTTAGAATAAGTGGAAAGGAGTAGATGGGTTAGGAAGAATGGGTCTTCCCCCTTTCCTCTAGTTCCCCTGGCATGTTTTTAGGAGTCACGAACTCAAGAACAAACTTTGCTTGACAAGTCTATCCTCATGAAGACTGCTTTAGGTGGTAGGTGTGAGACAAAACAGGATAGATGCATAAAACTCTGATTTTCCTTTCTGCTTGACAAGTAACTTCGTGGGTATTTTGAGGAAAAGCTATACTTAAGGCAGTCATGTATTTTCAGACAGGAAGTTATTGTGGATAGAACCATTTTTTGTCTCTTTTTTTTTTTTAGCTACAACAATCCCAAAGTACCTTGGCTTTATCCCCCACTGCATTATCTCGTTACCTCTACTCGATTAATTCACTTGGCACTCTTCTGAAAGAGTTTTTAGGTAATTGCTTATAATTCAATGACTAAACTGTATTTGGTCACTTACTAAATATTAGATGCTAATATTTTACTATAGGTAAGAACTCCTAAAAATTGAAATAGTCTACTTTTAAAGTTATTGAATAAATGTAGACTCGTTGCTAAAATTTATAAAGAAGAATAAAAAGTACAAGTTACATATATTTCTATTCTTTTGACAGCACAAGGCAGGCATACACACTGATACAGAGTTAGACAAGGGCTGTTCCAAATTTGTTGGTACTAGTACAAGACTTTAATTTGTTACACTATTAAAATTATCATAATACTAGTCTTTTGAAACTGGTTAAACAAATCCTTTAATTGGGATAGTAACCATCTTTTGGTCTAATTGGATATAAGGAGATCTAACAAGCTATCATCATAAACGGTCACATGCTGTGCTGGGCAACTGGCACAAAAGAACATGAAACATTAAGAATTCCTATATTTGAATCAGCTGATGCAAACCGAATCAATTATTCCAGGAAAGGTCCCATGAATGAAATATGGGAAAAGTGTAGAATATTCTTAATGATTCTTTGTGATTTAAATGTATGAAAAGTTACTTCAGAATATAATCTTTGTCATATCTAGAGTAAGAAATCTCAGTTTTCTATTTTATAAATAAATAGGCATTTGAGAAGTTATTTTTAAAGCCACCTAGAACAAGGTCTAAATCAGAATTATTATATTATATATTATATATTACATACTATATATATTACATACTATATATTATAATGTTATATATTATATATGTTATGTATAATAATACATTATTATTATTATTATTATTAAGGGTACCTTTGTGTACCCTTGGTTAAGGAGTGAGATCTCATAGTGCCATTAAAATAAAATGTCTGAGTGTTAAGACAGCTCTTCAGTGTGGGTCTAGTTAGTTCCTATCCCTGTTCTCTACCATTCCTGCCTACTCAAGTCCTTGGAGATAAAAGCACCAAACTATTGTTAAACCTATCATCCCCCCCTCCACTTGCTTAAATTTATCCTTTTCAACTCAAGAAGCCCCAACCTTCTCAAGTGTATCGTCATAAAATATTAATCCTGTGGTCATTTTTCTACTTCCCAGAAAGTCTCCAGAGCTTTTGCTCATCTCTGAGTATTTCCAGTAGGGAAGCCCCACGGTTTTAACTAAAGACTGGAAGCAATTTCTTTTCTGTTTGCAAGTCAAAGATACCTCATACTCTATCAGTCTCTTGGGTCAAAGCATTAGACCAAACTGCTGCCTTCAGAGAAGAGGGTTTAATGAGTCTGAGCCTTGCTATCTAGTGAGCACAATTCAAATGACTTTTCCTTAATGCATTTCTTCACATTTGCCAGCACTGAACTCTGTGTTAGATAGAATGATTTCTCAAAGCCTAGATACAAATGGTGGCGTTTCTGTGCCACCCATTTAGTTTTCCTCGTCTTTAAAACACTTCTGCCTCGTGGAAGATGGTGCGGGCTGAGGATGTGTGTTGCATGTCTAACTTTTAATTTTCTATCATCTATAGTATACACAAATGGTAGACATTAAAATTAATATTTTATACATAGTCAATCTTTAATGAATATGAAAATTATTTCCAGGAGTATAGATTCTTTGATTTGGGGCAGAGGTTCTGATACATATTTCATGATTCACAAGGCCCAGTTGGGACTACACCTGTGTGACAATGGCCACCATGGTGCCAGATCTGGTTCTAGAACAAAGATGTTAAGACACATGCTAATGGAAAGTTTAGAAAGTGTAGCTCTCTATGTTCTTGAGTTATTTTCTATTCTTTAAATGTCTGTTCTACATAAATGTATTTATTATAAGATCTCAAATTTACATAAATTTAGATTAGTTTGTATTTTATACTGATAAAAAAACCAGCCAACTCCCATCAGCCTCTCAGATCCAGCAGCTATTACCACGTGAAACTGATTCCCTGCCTTTTGGGAAGTTTATCCATACATAATATGCCATTTGTATTGCATATTCATTAGTGTGTGAGGATATGCATGTTGTGGTGTGTGTGTGGGGGGGTCACAGGACAACTTGTGTGAGTTCATTCTCTATCTCTACTATGTGGTCCCAGGGACTGAGCTCAAGTTGTCAGGCTAGGCAACAGGACTTCACCTGCTGAGCCATCTCACCAGCCAAGAACATGTCATTCGAAAGGTGATGCGTTAACTTCAGGACTGCTGACACATTGATGTCACTAGGCACAGAAGGCCCTTTTCCCATTTATATGGGAGTTGCAAGAGTATTATTCAAATGATTTAATATCTTCTGAAGAAGAAACTATAGAAATATTTACATAACTTAATAGTGTAGGTGGAATATCCATCTTAACCTAACATTAAGAATGACAAGAGGGAGATAAGCCAGCATAATATATCTTATTTATTTTCCAATAATGCAGCTGGGACATTCTGTGTGCCTAACTTCTTTAGCCTGTCAGGAAGAGGAACCTTTGTGGATTTAATTCTTTCCTGCACATATTAAAAGAATAAATTGTGAAAATGTGTTTCAACATTTCTTTTTATAAACAATCATAATTTTTTTGGTTTATTTAACTTTTAGTGAGAAATCACCAAATTCCATTTGGCTTCAAAGAAGCCAAATAATCAGAGAAACAATTGAAGAAGATCAGCTACCTGTTACTATATTAGAAAGTAACCTTCAAGCCCATGGATAAATTCAGCTTTCTATTAAATCACAGGAAGTTTGATACAAAATGTATTAGAATTTTTGCAACTGAATCTTACTAGTTTTAAAATACTGTAGTAAACGTTGACCATGATATGAGTAACTGCTCAGGGCTCTGGTCACTGCAGTGCAGAACCCCTTAGGGGTTTGAGCTGGTTGTTTATAAGCTGCTAGCAATTCTACTCACACTACCCACTACCACCTCCCCATGGGAGACATAATGCATACTACTTCAATTTTATGGAAAACAGTAGTGATTTCCCTAGAGAGGGAACACTGACCCTAAATGAACGTTAGCTCTCTGCCCTGAATATTGCCTCTGTTTTAGAAGAGTTAAGAACAATTATTGATGATGAAAGTGATTCCGACTTAAAGGTCAAAGATGTGATTTCCAATGTTGCTAGTGTGTGAAATTCTGCTTAAAGGTAGATGCCGAGGAGAACAATGGGCACATAGAACTCATCTATGTGCTAATTCGCATCCTAGTTATTGCTATCAATCTGACACATCCTAGGGCCAATTGAAGGGGATGCCTACAATGAGTGAGCGCCTAGATCAGCCAGGCCTACACGCATGTCTGTGGAGAACTGTCTTTATTATTAATTGATGCAGGAGGGACCAGCACACTGTGTGTAGCACCACCCCTAGTCAGGTGGTCCTGGCTTGTATTAACAAAACCAACCCAGCATAAGGCCTGGAGGAAGTGAACCAGAGAGTAAGCCAGCAAATAATGTCTTTCTATGGTTCCTGTCTTCCTGTTCCTACCTTGGTTTCCTGCCCTGAATTCCCTCATTGATGGATTTTGGCCTAGAATCATAGGTCAAATAAACCCTTTCATTCTACCAGTTGCTTTGGGTGAAGGAGACACAAGAGAAGGAAACTAGACAAATGTAAAGACACATAAAGACTTTGGGTTGGACCTGGCAACTCATGGAGATGGAAGAGCAGTGCTTGACCATCAGAGACTTCGGTAATTCCTGGACAGTGGAGACAGAGAAGAGGAATGTGACACCCCCCATGAAATGAATTTCATTAAGGTAAAAACTGGTTCATGAACAAGTTGAGTCTGTTTATTAAAGAGTAAATAGTACACAGTCACAGGATGCCTCTGTGTGCCACAGGTGAATAAATCCAAGGATCAGACACCCACTAACGCCCTGGGAACAGAGGACCACTGCAGAAAGCCCACCTCACAGGAGATGCTGCCCCTGAACACCTGGGGACCAGCACCCGTCTCTGGTAACGCCCCCCCTGCCTCCAGCATATCAGAAGAATCAGAAGATAAACGATCCCACTAGACTGCTCAGAAAAGATCACGCTGCATCCATTACACTCCGGGCGAGGTGATGCAATCCATTTAAAATGATTTCATTCCATCAGAATTAAAAATGAAAGTTCTGACTTAGAGGATTAGGAGGTAGCCACAAGGCAAAAGGAAGCTTTTGAAAATAATCAATCCCTTATTGATCTACCCAGTTTCAGATTTACATAATGACTGGGCTACCAAACTCTAACAGACCACAAACTATTGGCTATAAAATCCTAATGCCTAAAATGTTAAGTCCCTTTATACATACACATATCATCTATTGTTATTATGACATGGATTCCTGATATATTAGAAAATTTCTGCTAATAGTAGCTCACCTCCTAGAGCTTATCATTGATTTCTTTTTTTAAAGAGAGGATTCTGTGTTGTTTTGCTTTGTGTTTGACCTGTAAGTTTTCCCAGGTGTCCCAGGCTTCAGGTAAATAGATGCTATCTCCGCAGAGTGTGTGTTTCTCATTAACATTCGTGCCCCTGCATTTGGCATCTCCCTGGATACAAAAGGAACATCCCTTACTGCTGTGCGCCATTAGAGCCAGCAGCACTTTTCAAAGAATAGACACAGCAGCTCTAGTAACCTATTAGTTCCGAAACCGTTTTTACCTCAGACCTTTGACTAAACTGTTGTTTTTAATGAGATCATGCTAAGGGAAGAGCAGAAGAGTACCTTAAAACTGAGAATTATACACCATCACAGCATGTCTAACAAAAACGGCAAAGCTTGTTTTTAAAATGGTTCAGGATAAGGTGTCACCATTCCCGGAAGCCTTTGGGTTTGCTGACCTCAGGCCCTCAGAGGGGATCGAGACAGTGTTTGCTGAGAACAGGACAGCACGAGGAGCACCAGGCCTGGGCTGTGCAGCTTCCTGGCTCCCTCCTAGCTGCTTCTTTGGTGTCTTCTTCTTTGGGGCTTCCGCTATGAACACCTTTCAGCTGAAAGGTACAAACCGGGCCAACACTCACTGCTGGGGTAACTCAGTTCCCTCGAGTGCTGGAATCGATGTGATAATTGTTCTGGTGAAAACCAGTTTACGTTCAAGAGGCCATGCAACTTAACTCCATCATCTCCATGGTTTCTACCAAGCCTCATTTTAGTTACAAAAAAAAAAAAAAAAAAAAAAAAACATGGTCTATGCAGTTATAACTCTTATTTAGAGACAGACTACTCTGCCATTACACTGTAAATTCTTCCACCAAAAGGATTTTATGATTTCGAGATGTTTGCAAACACCAGGGAGTCTCCAGGGTCTCCCTCTGTCACTCTGTCCATGCAAACAACAGAACTGCTCCAGTTTGAAGGAAAAGCTGGAAATGGAGAGAGTCTCAAATTCAAATATCACAATCCAAGTGTTTCTCAGGGCGACAGCAGGCGGTGTTTTTATTTAGAGCATTAAATCTCAGCGAGGTATAATTGTTGATTTTTAGAATGTATTTTTAAAACAGGTTAGCACAGTGTCTTCCTTTCAATTATTTTTGAAAAGCACTAAAGTAATACATGAGACATTTCTGGGTTTTGAATGCTGCTCAGCATAACTAATGACTTACAAAATAGCTAATTATTTCCTTTGAGGTCAGAAGTAGACTTCAATGTTAGAGCAGAAAACCAAAATAAATGTGATATGCTTTTCTCAAAATAGAACATTAACACTTGGCTCCCACCTGCACACTGGTATTTTATCTTCCTCTCCGGAACCACTAACTCAATCTGATGCAACAGCAGGAGCTAGGATGCCACCCAGGGCTTTATGCGGCCAGGAGGGAGCTACTTTGTACCAAGCTACTGCTCATTTGTCTTGAGACCCACAACTGTTCATTTATTTGAGCTGACTACCTGTTGAAGCCACCTGTTCAACCCCAGCCACTTCTTGGTTTCTTGGTCAGTCCACATGTGGTGTGAGCAGCCAGGAGTGATGGATCTGTGAGGGTTAAGAACCACATTCGCCGACTGACACAAATAGAATCTTCCCCACTGTGCCTGCAGTCTGGCTTAAGAACCATACAGAGCTTCAGGCTTGCTAGAAGACCCTGTGGAATCATAATCTTTGCATAATCACACATGCAAGGCATGTTTTGATTTGAATGCATTTTAGAGGCTATTAAATGGAATTCATGGAGGTCTCTGACATAGAAGCATCTAATATTATAAAACAGGAGTTGGTTCAGTCTTTTATTTTTCTTAAATTATACTATGGGTATTTTCTGGGGGTGGATACACTTAAAAAAATTGGAATGCCTCCTTCCTCCTAGAGCCCAATACCTCCCTAACTCCTCTCCAAGGGATGCCTTGATTACCTATTGCTGCAATAAATAATCAACAAAAGCAAATTAAGGAACATCAGGCTTATTTTAGCTCACAGTTGGATGTTACAGTCCATCATTGTAGCAAAGCCATGGTGACAGCTGATTACATTGTAACCAGCTATATTCAAGAAGCAGACAATGATGAATGCTTGTGGTCAGCTCACAGACACCTTTTGGTCCAGTGCAAGGTCCTATCCTAGAAAATGGTGCCACCGCCTGGGGGTCTTTTCACCTCAGTTAACCTAATCGAGATAATTCTTTACTGTGTATGCCCAAGACCCATTCCTAGGTGATTCTGAATCTCATGTTGAAAATTGGAATAAACCATCACAAAGAGTAAGCACTAAAAACACGTTGGTGTATGTCTTTCCATACTATTCTAACACTGCATTATTTGTAATACAATACATATGATATATATGTTTGTATATATATAATTATTTTTCTTTTCAAGAAGCTATAACCTCGGGCTGTGCTCCTTCTGTGCCTCAGCATGTCCCCTCACCTGAAACAGGGGACAGTCCTGGAACAGAGGCCTTTTTAGATTCTCTGCCACTGCTTTCAAGATTCTTTTTAGACAATTCATTTTCTCTATTAGGAAAACAAGCTTATTAAGAATGGGGAAACAACAATACTTTAAAAGCTACACAAGAATTTCTGGAGAAAAATTCCAACCTAATGAGTTTGAATTCTTAGAATCAGTGATTTCTATGTGTGAATTTCATGGACAGGGAAATTAGAAGAACAGTGAACAATTGAACATGGACTCAGTAATCATTTATTCTAACAAAAATAGCTTTTTAAAATCAGCTCCTAACATAGACAAGGTCCTGGGTTCCGCCCCTAGGGACACTCTCCCCCACACAGCCAAACCACATGGAAAAAACTATTTAGTAAAGGAATGGCTGGTTTGGAGCCCCCCGAAAACTGCTTTTACCAGTCAGTGTTCTATGACATAAATACAGATGCTGTATATATGTATGTATGTATGTATGTATGTACGTATGTATGTATATCTGTATATTCCTTCCATCCTCTCTATTTTAGCCAAGTGTTTAAGGATCTCACAAACACTTAGGAACTACTGGTTCACGGAGCTCACCTGTTCTAACAGTACCCAGGCTTCCAAAAATTTAGCTATCTCAGCAATCAAAATTCCGTGAGTATAGAGAATTCAGTCAGTTTTACCTCTCCCTTTCAGTCTTTTTTTTTTTTTTCTTCTTCTTTGCCTTATTAGGCCAATGAGGCTCTCTACACATGCATATTTTATATCAAATTCAGGAAACGGCTATATCCCGCAACCCATATGGAATTTCTGTCTCTGCCCAGATTTGTCCCTTAAAAATGAAATGACTGAAAAGCAGCATGTGCTCTCCACACAGGCGAAGTGAAGCCATTCTCACTCATGCGTTTGCCCTTTGCCCACTGAGGCTTGGGAGCTGCAGGTCAGAAAAAGCACCAGGGATCAGACTCAGCATTATGGCCCCTCTCCTCCCTGCGGAAAAATATGTACCCGAAGGCAACCTGATCTAACAGGAAAGAGACCACAGATGGTGATACCCGATGGTCTGTGTAAATGTGGCTCTGCCATTTACCACTCTGTCCCGACGGGTGACTCCCCCTCCCACCCCCGCCCCCTCCCCCTTAGCGCTCCAAAACTGAGAACACCTACAATATTGAGATGACTAAATGTGCAGTTGCACAGGAAGTTAGGAAAGAAGCAGGAACATAGGAAGCTCTCACACCCTGTTGGTAACTGTGCTCTGCCCCTTTCAGACTTCCGGGCATTAAGAAGCGCCCTGGGAAATGTGAGGTCTGGCTGCCTGATGTTTACACCCCCGGGGAGAGTCCGGTTTTATATAAGATGGAACTGCACTACAGTTCTGAGAAGAGATTGGGGAGATGAGAGTATGGAAAGGTGCGGCTGGACCCCCTGGAGTCCGTGAGATCCACGGTGCCTTTGAGAAGGGAGCCCCGCGGAGCGGCGCACTGCAAAGGGCGAACAAGGAAACACTGGAGGAAAGGGGGAGGATTTCAGAGAACTCACTTTCCTTCTTACCTCTCTCTCCTCCTTCCTCTTCTCTTTCTTCCTCTACTTTAAAATGCCAACTACTCCAAAGAAGGCAGTAGGAAAGACGCACACCAATCTATGTATAGGTCTCTGGGTACAGCTGTGACCTCCCTCCAACACAGGGATCTGTTTAATCTCTACGAAACAATTAATGGTTTCATTTAAGGCGTTGCATCCTATGATGTTCCCGCTGGCTCAACCTCCAAGCGGTGCAGGGAGAGCGGGGCAGCATACATTTAGCTCATCTCACGGAAGAGTATTCTAAAGCGCATCAAGCAAAAAGTAGGAAACGATTCAGTATGGGACATTAAAATTCATTACTTTTCAAATAAGAAAGATAGAAAGGTAGATCCTCTAAAAATTGGTGAGCTTGGACCACATCACACCTTAATCCACACTTGATCTTTGTTTTCTCAAAGAATTAGAAAATTGTCTTATGTGTGTGGTTATCACGCCTGTAAGCGCGACTCTGTATCGCATGTGTGCAGGGTCTGCAGAGGCCAGAAGAGGGCATCAGATCCCTGGGGACCGGATGCTTGTGAGCCACCATGTGGCTGAGAATCAAACCAGGGACTTCTGGAACAGCGTGGTCTGAAATGTTCAGCCATTTCTCCAACCTCAAGTTAATCTTTGAGTCTAGACTTTTAAGTGAAGGCATATTTTTGCCTCCGGACATTGCATACTTACTTGTGAAAGCCTGTTTTCCACACTTTCTATTCCAATTTCCAATATTCTATGACACAGAGGGGACATCCTGCCTCTGCCTTCCCCACCCAGCAATTTATTAAGAAATGACTCCAACTTCTCTCGGTCTTCACAGACCCTGACCAAAGAGCCATTACAGAAACCCCCTCCACTTCTGTTTGTCTACCCTCAGACGTCACTTTTCTCTCTATCCCAGGTTTTCCCTGCCTTGTTTCCCTTTCCGGTCTTAGAGCAATAAATGCTTCAGAAGTACATGTATATCTTAAACTCTCATTTTTAAAGCAATAAAATCCTGGTATCAAAAGAGATGCAAATAGTCTGTGCCTCTGAACTAATATTATTCCTTTATTAATAGAATAGGAATAGCTTTGTCATATTACATAGTCTTTCTTGGCATCCTAGAAAGCATCAAAGCCTCACCCTGACCCTGGGAGAAATGTGAAGGATAAAGCATAAGACGGCTTAGGCGTGTGCGGCCTCCAGGCCTGGGCATTACCTCAGTAATTGACCCACGAAGAAAACGAAGGCTGTGCTTTCATTTCTGAATATTATAGTTAGTAAGGTATTAGACAATTGTTCGCTTCCGATCTACCAGGAAAGGAACAAACTATACCCTGTGCTAGCTTCGTAGGAGGACCGGGCATTTTACTAAGTATTATAGCTTTAGAATTGTTCGATGTGCCGCAGACCATGAATATAATCCGAATTTCCACTCATCAGTGATATCCACTAACAAGTGTATTAACTAAAGTGGTAACCATTACTTCCCAGACTCGGCATATGTTAGTTTAGACTTTTCTATTTATATATTAAAAGACACTTGACTTCTTTTTTTTTTTTTAAACAAGGATAATTTTGAGGCTTACTTGGTATTTCTATTAATTTCCTACTGGTAGATGATGCTCGGCAGGAAGCTTGCCCGAGTTTACTTTCAAAGACACAGCTGCAGTCATATTCTGTGAATGGGCAGTTATCTCTCAGTACACTCTTACACCGGAAACTACAAACGGAAGGAAGGATGGGAAAAGCTTTTAGAGCCCTAGTCAGGCCTGAGTGCTGCCCTCCTGCTGAGCAGGTCACAAAGGATCCTACTGGGGACCCATTTGGGTTGATTCAGGGTATTAACAACAAATTGTTCCGCACTGAGGGATTTCAAAAACAAAATAAAGGAATACTTTGATGGCTGTTTTTCTTGGTGGCCAGCATCAGAGCTATAAGAGGGTCTGTATCCAAGGCACCTCATGACCTCTACTCTACTGCCACAGAGGCACGCAGGCTGACAGTGCAGCATCCCAGAGCCTAGGCTGATTCTTCTACTCCCCATTGGTAGGTTCTTCCTAGGACTCCCATGGACACCGAGCACAAGCACCAACCTGGAGGAGACCCGCAGGACCAACGGTAACTAGGGGAGTACAATCAGCAAGGCGGATACATCCGCGGTCCATCAGAAGAGCTTCTCTGGCGGTCCCTCTAGGATTATTGTAGTTACCACCATAAGTACTATGAACACTTTGGTTAACCAGAGTTCCTCCACAGCAGCCTGCTTTCCAGAACAGATTAGCTTGCTAATAACATTCGCTCAGGGCATCTTCCTGACCCCTACTGAAGACAAGCTAACACAACCCTGGCTCTACTTTAAAACCTAGCTATATATCATACATTAAAAAAATAATAATAATGCAGCTGGGCGGTGGTGGCACACGCCTTTAATTCCAGCACTTGGGAGGCAGAGGCAGGAGGATTTCTGAGTTCAAGGCCAGCCTGGTCTACAGAGTGAGTTCCCGGACAGCCAAGGCTATACAGAGAAACCCTGTCTCGAAAACAAACAAACAACAACAACAACAACAAAAATGCAAACCAGAAGAGAACAGCTTACATAATAAACATTTGATTACTGGCTCTTGGGAAATGATGGAGAAACCAGGAAAAAATCATAGACAGCTGGAAACCATTGGTAACAGTAAGATGTTTGGACGCAGTGTGAGTACCGTGATGGGACTGTGTGTCTCTATTAGGGCAGTTCCCCCAAGAGAGCATGATCCAAGGGGGTTCCCTGGGGGAGGGACCCCTGGAACTGAAAGCTTAATGATATTCCTCTTTCTGTTCTTATTAATGTTTTCATTAATCAAAGAAAGATTATTTAAGCTGGACTTAAATCCATTTCTTTCTTAAATTGGTTATAACATACTGTCTTGTTCTGAAAGTTATCTAAGTATGTAAAACTAATTTTTCTTCAACATTTGGGATTTATGTCCAACAAGGAGTCTCAAGATTTCTGATTTGTAAAACATCTTTCAATTCTCCCCCCCTCCTCCAACTCCTTCCCTACCCCTCTATCTCTGTCTGTCTCTCTATGTATCTATTTCTCTCTATCTCTATGTCTCTGTGTCTCCCTGTAGCTGTCTCTGTCTGTCTCTGTCTCTGTCTCTTCCTAAGAAATCCAGGTTGACCCAACGTTCATAACTCTCTGCTTTCCTGCCTATTCTTTATGAGTGCTGGAATTGATATCACAGTTTTAAGAGAGATCTAGTATGGGGCCCAAGGTCTCACTGATAAGTTGGGAGTATAGAGGTGTAGCCCAGGGTTTCCCGAACTCAGAGAAACTCACCTTCCAGTTAAAGATAATTTGTATATTGACGCAGTGTCTGGCCTAGCCTATGTGTTCAGGTATAATCTTTTAAAAGTAAGTTAAAACAAAACAGTTCAACCAAAAATTTGGGCGGCCACCACACCCAGACGCAATCTAGCATGAAGGTTTGAGTGGAATCTAGGAAAATGTGAGTTTGAATTTTGTCTGCATTGCAATGATTCCGTGACCTTTTTCAACTTTATTTTACTGACAGGAAAAACTGGATTGAGAAAGTAGTCCTTCATAAAGGTTGCAACGGATGAGATTGTGCATGGGAAACGCTTAGGCCAGCTCTTCCTTTCTCCTCCTTCCTGTGGAGGGCTGAGGAAGGCCATTCTCAGGCCCTATAGAGAAGGGGTGCACAACCAGGACCCCGGCTTGCACTTCCACTGTCTCCCTTCTGGATCCGGACATTCTCAACACCTCACATTGAAAGGAGTCTCTAACTAATACCAACTTATCTTTTTCTGAAAAAGGAAGTGTCATGTATATCCTGGTCACTTTGGGCTTTACCACGGTCAGAATTTATGTGTATTTTTTCTTTAATTCAAAGATGTTCAATAATTCAAAAATATTGAAAAATAGATACAATTTCAGGAACTTTAAGAAATACATCCTTATTTGGTTCAAACTCTTGAAAAAAACCAAGGTCTCAACTATTATGGATTAAGATGATAAATTATAGGGAGTTCTGCTGGTGGAGATGTAAATTTATACTTGCTTGCATGAGTAACTTCTACATTCCTTATAATGGATTTTACATAATAGGAGCATGTATTTTGTGGCAATAATAGGCCCACTCAAGCAGTTGGTTATACGGTTAATTCTTTATCATTGTCAGGCCTAAGATACAATTTGATTTAATTCCTACACAGAAATTTTAAAAAGGTCCAAACCTGAGATATATAAAATTTAGATTTTTCAAGGAATGTACTCAACAGATAATACATGAAACAATTGCCTCAAATTCTAACCCATGCCCCGTCCTCCCCAGAAACAGTCCCAGGTGTGGAGCTTTAGACTCTGACACCACTCTATGATTTTAGATCTGCCATTATTCGTCCGAAACATAAAACTAGTGATGCATATCTTTTAGAATGATCAAGAAGATGAAATTAGATGTGGCCAAAAAATTAATTCTAGCAAACCGTGCGGTACATCAGAAGCAATTGATAAATTACAGTGATGTGCGTGTGCACACTCAGACTATGAACCCACTTCCCTTGTCTTTCCTCCAAGCCTGCAGTTCCATGTCAACTAAGCCCGATGTGTTGGGCCTGTCTTGGTGGAAACAAATGATTGTAGGCTGGAGATGCTGATGCTGTCTGTGGTGCTGGGGTCAAACTGAGAGCCTTGAGAATACAGGGCCATGCTCTGCCACCAGGCTGCCCCCCTAGCTTAGCAGACACTTTCTTTGGCAAACCTCTTTTAGACAGAATCCCATAGGAAATGCAAGTATGTATCTTATCTTACATGTAACAGAAGAGTTTTAGAATGACTTATTGATGTTGTAATGACCAATTTGGATAAGTGCCAAATTATCTCACTTTCCTTTTCTCCTCGGCAAACAAGATCTCAGTCGCTTGCTGTGGTGTGACCACCAACCATGCTCTGTGCCCGTGTGAAATGCCCTTTCTACAGTGCATAGTAAAGAAGAGCCTGAATTTATCCATATCAAAAAGAAGATTGTTATTTCACATAACTAAGTTAAAAAAAAAAAACCCTTACATTTTAAAAAGGATATTTAGAAGGACTAAAACTACATAAAGTTTTAGGCTTTAAAAATACAAAGCAAACCAACAAACAGAAAAACCATCTTCTCCCAAGCTTTTGATTGGCAAAGTATGAGGCCAGAAATACACCCCATGCCTTTGTGGTAATAAACGCTAACAAAGCATATTTTTACCAATCGATGTACTAGAATGCCATTTGCAGTCCCAGTAATACAGAACACTGAGGATCACGGTCTGGAGAAGCTCATTTTGTGAAGCTGAGGCGTGCCGTAGTCTGTCTGCTACGCTCTCAACTAAGCACTGCAATCTTTGGTCTTAACTGACTTAGCTGAGTCAGAGAACCTCTACCTCTTCCATGTCACAGAAACAAAATACCCTCCAAATACAGACAGTCTTGCATTTTTAAGCAAAGCAAACACTTGACATTGTTATCGTGGGTAGATAAGGGCCCTCACTTCGGTTCTGTGCACGCCCTCCTCTGACTCCACAGTAGGGTTTGTATCCAGTCTCCTCAGCTCTAGCTAATTATCCTCATGCCCAGATCCTTCAGAGAGAACTATGGCTTGCACTTCCTATGTGCCACACATCAGGTTGATGTTGACTTTGGGTGACTCCTTCTCCCAACAGAACTGTTCCAGAACAGTTCACAAGACTACTGCTCTTAAAGGATACAGTCCCTGAAACAATAGCCAGGAATTTTTTTTCATAAATTCATAAAGGCATAATAGGAATGGCAGCTGATAGGAATATAGAAAGTAAGTCATATGATTTTGTAAATGAAAATGAGGCGTGCAGAGGCTAGCCTGCTGATCCAATTGATTGCCTTTACCTGTCTTGCATGCTCAGGACCCAGAGCACTGCAATCACCTTCCATACATATGACTTACAACAAGGATGCTTATTCAATTCTTCATTAAATTAATACTTTGTTTCAACAGCATATATGTATCTCAGCCAATGAAACACTTAATTCCGACACACCCAGCTTTAAACCACGGCAGCAGCTCCCCACTGCTGCTGGGACTGAGTCCACGTCTCCTGAGCAAGTTCCCTCCTCTGCCTGCTCCTTCTTTCTGGGCCCCATCTTACCTCGCTCTCCTGCCTCCACGGGCTACCCCTGCCATGCTGTTCCACTTCCTTCAGGTCTCTGTGGAGTTTGCGTTCCCTGAAAGGGACACCTTTTCTTCCTCCTGTCTGCTTCCTAGACATCCTTACATCTTACCGGAGGCAGCTCTGTCTCCCCCATGCAGTCTCCATCGCGTGCTGTGTGTGCCACAGTGACAGCCCCGTGCTCGCTGTGGTCTCGGTGCCTAGCACTGGGCTGTGATGGCAGTGCGATATTATATTCATGACTTGAACCTACAGGAGTACCTGGCCATCTACAGACTTGGCAATCAGGCAGACTGATTTCAGACTGGGACAACCAGAACACAGAGAAAAGGCAATTCATACAACACAGACAGCCCAGGCTCAGGTCAAGGATGAAAACGTCGGGTGCCTCTGAGCTGCTTCCACAACCCTGCTGGTGGTTCCAGCGTGCTCTGCAGCCAGTGGCTACCTGGCAGCAACTGAAAGTGATGAACTTCCAAGGCGTCTCTAGCTGAGGGAAACCGCTGGCAACTTAAAAGATCATCCGTTTGCTTCAGGAGACATCCTCTATATTAATTTAGATTGCTGATGACAGATCCCTGATAAAAGGTATGAATGTATCATCTTTTCTAAAAGATTTGAATCAAAATAAACCCTTACCAAAAATTACCCTTGACAATATATCTACAAACAGTACCTGAATTAATAAGGAGAAAATGGTTTGCTTTCTGGTTGAAGGTGTTATCCTGTGCTGGATCTTAGCTATGGCAATCCTGGAGCTCAGCCAGTAGTTCTTGGTCTGGCCTTTGGAGAACTGAGCAGGTTTCTGTTATTGCCCTGGCCCCTTCACTCCTTCAACCCGGATATAAAATCCGTTCTTCACTAAGCATGTTTCATTCTCAAGTGACGCTGACATCATAGCTCTGGATGATGGAAGCAATGTGGGATCTCAAAGAATAGCTGACTTTTCATATAATATGAAATCCTAGTAATTTCATTCACGGAGACTGTTTTCTCAAACACACAAACAAAATGTACATTTACCAGCAAAGTTTCTTTTTTTTTTTTTTTTTTTTTTGGTTTTTCAAGAAAGGGTTTCTCTGGGTAGCTCTGGCTGTCCTGGAACTCACTTTGTAGACCAGGCTGGCCTCGAACTCAGAGATCCACCTGCCTCTGCCTCCCAAATGCTGGGATTAAAGGCGTGCGCCACCACCGCCCGGCTAAGTTTCTTTCTTAATTAAAAGCAATATGCAATTAAAATTTATATATGCATAATAATTTCAGTGTGTCAAAATACTGAACTTAAAGGTACTTCAAAAATTGGGCTTCTCAATCCCACTAAAATCAGAGACTAGACAAGGCTGCTCTCTTTCTCCATATCTATTTAATATAGTACTTGAAGTTCTAGCTAGGTCAATTAGACAACCGAAGGAGGTCAAAGGGATACAAATTGGAAAGGAAGAAGTCAAACTATCACTATTTACAGAAAATATGATAGTATATTTCAAGTGACCCCAAAAACTCCACCAGAGAACTCCTACAGCTCATAAACAACTTCAGCAAAGTGGCCAGATATAAAATTAACTCAAACAAATCAGTAGCCTTCCTATAATCAAAGGATAAACAGGCTGAGAAAGAACTTAGGGAAATGACACCCTTCACAATAGTCACAAACAATATAAAGTATCTTGGTGTTACTCTAACCAAATAAGTGAAAGATCTGTATGACGAGAACTTCAAGTCTCTGAAGAAATAAATCGAAGAAGACCTCAGAAGATGGAAAGATCTTCCATGCTCGTGGATTGGCAGGATTAATATAGTAAAAATGGCCATCTTGATAAAAGCAATATACAGATTCAGTACAATCCCCACCAAAATTCCAACTCAATTCTTCATAGAGTTAGAAAGAGCAATTCTCAAATTCATCTGGAATAACAAAAAAAACCAGGAGAGCCAAAACTATTCTCAACAGTAAAAGAACCTCTGGGGGAATCAGTATCCTGGACCTCAAGCTGTATTACAGAGCAATAGTGATAAAAACTATATGATATTGGTACAGTGAGAAGCAGGTAGATCAATGGAATAGAATTGAAGACCCAGAAATGAACCCACACACCTATGGTCACTTGATCTTTGACAAAGGAGCTAAAACCATCCAGTGGAAAAAAGATAGCCTTTTCAACAAATGGTGCTGTTTCAACTGGTGGCTAGCATGCAGAAGAATGCGAATGGAGCCATTCTTATCTCCTTGTACTAAGCTCAAGTGAAAATGCATCAAGGACCTCCAGATAAAACCAGACACACTGAAACTAATAGAAAAGAAAGTAGGGAAGAGCCTCGAGCACATGGGCACAGGGGAAATTTTCCTGAACAGAACACCAGTGGCTTATACTCTAAGATCAAGAATTGAAAAATGGGATTACAAAGTTTCTGTAAGGCAAAGGACACCATCAATAGGACAAAATGGCAACAAACAATTTGGGAAAAGATCTTTACCAAACCTACATCCGACAGAGGGCTAATATCCAATGTATATAAAGAACTCAAGAAGTTACACTGCAGAGAACCAAATAACCCTATTAAAAATGGGGTATAGAGCTAAACAAAGAATTCAACTCAGGAGTAATGAACAGCTGAGAAGCACCTAAAGAAATGTTCAACATCCTTAATCATCAGGGAAATGCAAATCAAAACAACCCTGAGATTTCACCTCACACCAGTCAGAATAGCTAAGATCAAAAACTCAGGAAACAGCAGGGGCTGGCAAGGATGTGGAGAAAGAGGAATACTCCTCCACTGCTGGTGGGATTGAAAGCTGGTACAACCACCCTGAAAATCAATTTGGGGGTTCCTCAGAAAATTGGGCATAATACTACCTGTGGACCCTGCTATACCCAGAGGATTCTCCAGCATCTAATAAAGATACATGCCCTACTGTGTTCATAGCTGCCTTGTTCATATAGCCAGAAGCTGGAAAAAACCCAGATGTCCCTCAACGGAGGAATGGATACAGAAAATGGGGTACATTTACACAATGGAATACTACTCAGTTATTAAAAACAATGAATTCATAAAATTCTTAGGCAAATGGATGGAACTAGAAAATATCATCCTGAGTGAGGAAACCTGATCACAAAAGAATACACATGGTATGAACTTACTGGTAAATGGGTAGTAGCCCAGAAGCTTAGAATACCCAAGATACAATTCACAACCAAATGAAGCTTAAGAAGAAAGAAGAACAAAGTATAGATATTCTGGTCCTTATTAGAAGAGGGAACAAAATACCCACAGGAGGAGATACAGAGACAAAGTATGGAGAAGAGACGGAGGGAAAGACCATCCAGAGACTGCCCCACCTAGGGATCCATCCCATATACAGTTACAAAACCCAGACACTATTATCAATGCCAACAAGTGCTTGCTGACAGGAGCTTGACATAGCTGTCACCTGGGAGGCTCTGCCAGTACATGACAAATACAGAGGGGGACACTCTCAGCCAACCATTGAACTGAGCACAGGGTCCTCGATGGAGGAGCTAGAGAAAAGACCCACAGAGCTGAAAGGGTTTGTAACACCATAGGAGGAACAACAAGATGAACCACCCAGTACTCCCAGAGCGCCAAGGGGCTAAACCACCAATCAAAGAGTACACACATGGAGGGACACATGGCTCCAGATGCATATACAGCACAGGATGACCTTATTGGACATCAAAGGGAGGAAAGGCCCTTGGTCCTGGGAAGGCTCGATGCCCCAATATAGGGGAATGCCAGGACAGGGAAGCAGAAGTGGGTAGGTTGGTGAGCAGGGGGAGGGGGAATGGGTTAGGGAGTTTCTTTGGAGGGGGGACTAGAAAAGGGGACAACATTTGAAATGTAAAAAAAGAAAAATACCATAAAAACAAAAAACACCATAACAACAACAACAAAAAAAACCCCAACAAAAACAAACAAACAACAACAACAACAACAAAAACCCTGGGCTTCTTTGGATGTATTAATATTACTTCCAAAGAAGTCTTTATTAATTTACTTAGTAAAATGATTTTAAAAACTTATGTTCCACCTGCTAAAGTCTGTGCTAACAGGCTGAGTTCACGAAGTTTAATGGGAAAATATTAACATCACTTCCAAAATTGTTTTCATTAATTTACTTAGTAAACCTTATGTTCTACAGGGTAAGTCTGTGTTAATAGAGGCTGAGTTCATGACGTTTAATGACAAACACAACAGTCCCTTCACAGCAGGGCAGACCGGACACTCTAAGCAATTTGAACCTCATGAAGTTCCAAATGCCTTACGTGCAAACAGGAGCAGGAGTTCACGTGCAGGTGCTAAGACTGGGGACTGCGCAGTGCCACCTGGACGTGATGCTGCGGAATGAACAGAGACTCAGAGTGGTGGGAGCAGCCTGGGTACCCCTGTTGTCAGTGGTACCCTCTGCAGATAAGAAACAGACTGACAACGCCACTGTGTGGACACCCTTAGGTAAACAGGGTGATTTACTACAGATCTCACCAAGTCCCATGCAATGTCTGGAGGCCAAGACATCGGATATATTCTTTTCAAAAAGTATTAAAAGATTTACTCATTTTATTTTACCTGTGTTTTGCCTGTGTGTGTGTGTGTGTGTGTGTGTGTGTGCATGCTTGCATACATGTGTGTGTATGTGTGTATATGCATCATGTCCCTGCAAAGCACAGAAGATTGCTCTATCATATATATATATATATATATATATATATATATATATACTACATATATACACATATATGTGTATATATTATATATGTGTGTGTATATATATGTATATATAAAATATTAAGGAAGGCCAGGGATTGAGAAAGAATGATACAGGAGGGAGAAAAAAAAGCATGTGGCAGGAAGAGGAACAGCACTTTTTATTTTTTTTAACAAGAGCTTCAGTAGGTTTCTTGAAAGATACTGCCTGATCTTTACCTTAAACACGTGTGCTACTTGACATTAATATGTGGGACTTAAGACCAGTGGCACTTGAGCCCTGGTGGCTCCATTAAAGCAAAGCATTTCAGGTAGAGCAGGCACATAGGAGATCTGCGGCGACGCTAATGCATCTTCCAGCTGAATAATTATGTCATGTCACACTTACATTTTCCAGTTGAGAACTGTAAATAAGAATTTCTGAATGAAACAAAACTGACTTCAACATAAAGCTAGTTCATTTTCCCACAGAAGTGGGCTCATGGCATCCGATCGAGTTGGAAAGACATGGGAGATGATTAAATCTACTTCTTCATTTTGCAACTCTCCAAGCTACTTAAAAGTTTGTGTGATTATTAAAGATCAACTCTAATCTGCCCAGTGTTTCTGAACCCCAACAGTTTTATCGTTTCCATAATAGTTTATGCTGCATATTCTTACATTTATATAGTAAGTACTCCAAGGTTAAATGGATCTAAATATAGAAACACAGTTGCATATTTTCTTCCTTGATATAAAAATTAAGTGTAACATTTAATGGGGAACGTTTCTGAAGCATGAAATCAATACATTAATAAATTAAGCATGCATTACTATGCCTGAGCAGGGCGTCTGGTATTATTCAGAAAGCAATGTGCACACTTTCATCCTGGTGAATCACTCTCAATAACCAAGTGTGCATCTGACCACAGGGAATACTTTAATAAATTCCTAATGTAGGAGAATTACAACCATGATAGATAATTAAAAACATAATTCAACAAAATACACCCAACAATAAGAAGGCAGTTCAAATATTTTAATCATTTCAATATAAAGTAAGCGTTAATAATAACTAAGAAAATAAAAGAGAAGTAATTTAAAAAACCAACATTATACCTACAATTATTCAAAGCAAACTCAGCACTGGGGCCTGGTGGCGCATGTCCACAGTCTCAGGAGGCTGCTGAGGGAGCGTCATAGATTCAGCACCAGCCTAGGCTACAGAGGGCAGACTGAGTTCAAGGCCAGCCTGGACTACAGAATACAGACTGAGCTCAAGGTCTGCCTGGGCAATCCGATGAGAGAATGTTTCAATACAGAGTGGACGGAGGGCTGGGGACATCGCTTACAAGTAGACATTTGCCTAGCACTGAGGGGCAACCCTGGAGTATTGACAAAGCTACCCTAAGAGAACTGCGTGCTTTTCATGTGCTACAAGAAGCCCTCTTGTAGTCAGGGAAGTGCGGAAGAGGCCGGGTGATGGCCGTAACGCTGAACTAAGTCAGATGACCAAGGTCTTCCAGTGCCACGTGAAATATATGGATTGCTTTAAATCAAAACGAACATTTTAAAAGCAACTGAGAAGAGATCTCATTGACACAGTTGTTGGAACATGGCAGTAATCCTCCTGCTCCAATCTTGGGCTGATTAGGGAAAGGAGGGGGTTTCTGGGAGAAGAGAGCCCACCCTTGGGTAATGGCATGAAGAGGACAGGCTACAATACCTGAAGGCTAAACACACACACTCATGGCTCAAGGCTTGCCAGTGCCTTGCCACAGAGCTGGAGCATGGAGTCGGGTGCACTTGCCAACACTAGAGATGCATCTGAGTCCGTGAAAAGGAAAGTTAGACTCGAGAACTTTGCCTAAATCCATGGTAATGGAAGAGATCCATGGAACTGGGATCATAGAACTCAGGAAGATGCAGCAATAACTATAAAACTGTAATAAAGGCAGTATCGTTTTCTTTCTTTCTGTTTTTATTTTGGTTTGTTTTTTCAAGACAGGGTTTCTTTGTTCAGCCTTGTTTGCCCTGGAACTCACTCTGCAAACTAAGCTGGCCTCTAACTCAGAGATCTGCCTCCTGCATCTTTCTCCTGCGTGCTGTGGTTAAGGCATGTGCCACCAGTGCTTGGCTAAAAGCGGTATTTTTATAAGTATAGCATTGGTATAGAAACAAATAATACAATGGTGGGCCAGAGCCAAAGCTTTTATAGAAAGATGGCCTTGTGATGGTTGACAGATACCACAGGAGTCCATATAAGAAAGGATAGATGATTTTTCTTGATTTTTGTATATTTGGCTTCCTGGATTAATGTACATGTATCACTTGCATGCCTGGTACCCCCAGAGAAGAGAGAAGAACATCTGATTTCCTGAAGTGGAGTTACAGGTAGCTGTGAGACACTCCGTGGGTACTGTGAATCAAACTCCAGTGTGCCAGCCACAATACTGGAAATGAAAATTCCATAGAAACCTGAGAGAAGACAGAGCATAGCCATACAGACGGTACACCCTGAAGGACCGCTGCCCATAAAGGTGACACCCTGCATCACCAGTGACAACACAAAGGCCCGAGGACACCAAGTCAGCAGGAAGACGTGAAAGAGTGGGAGTTCCCAGCCTGCAGGGCGGAGTGTGGGAGGCAGCCTGCGAGCCAGCTGGCAGGGGATGCTGACAACACCCACCAAGGCTTCACGCTCACACTGCCTGGCCCAGCAGCCCTACAACCAGCATGCTCTACAGGTGTTCTTTCCATACTAACAAGTGAATGCATATGAAGTGTCTGTTGTCGCCCCATTGGTGATTAGATTTGTGATGGTAATTTGGTGAGATTTGCAGCATCAGCCATGATTATACAAACTGGGATGAAATCACAAAAAGTCATGTCAGGCCATGAGTAAAATCAGCAGAATCCACGACTTTTTCTCCTAGTGTTGTCCAGGGAAATCAGGTTGAGCATCACCCAGTAACTTTGCAATATGTGAATTCCCAGCCCCTACTCTAAACTGCACAGTCAGAAACTGCCTGGGGCCCAGGGGGTATGTCCTAACAAGCTCCCCTGATTCCCTCTAAGAAGTGGTACAGAATCCACATGTGTGGACAAGACCAAAATCGGCCTCGAAAGAGCAAGACGTAACAGGAGCAACATAAACATTAAGGACAACAAGAATCCAAGGTGGAAATGTTGTACACGGACTTAAGGGAAGGAGAGGAAAGGCACTGGAAAAAATAGAAAGAAAATGATGTCAAATCTAGCTACA
This sequence comes from Apodemus agrarius, assembly GCA_964023405.1. Classification (NCBI taxonomy): domain Eukaryota; kingdom Metazoa; phylum Chordata; class Mammalia; order Rodentia; family Muridae; genus Apodemus; species Apodemus agrarius. The sequence continues at coordinate 40,373,105 of OZ030027.1, forward strand.
CTGTGTGATTTGACAGAAAGGCTGGATGGCTAAGTTTGTGCTTCTGCGAGATAACCATTATGTAGAGAGGTTCATGTGCCAGCTCTGTGCTGCTTCAGTGACCCAGACAGGGTGAGGGGCTTTAACAAGTATGCCAAATAGCTTCAACTTGCAAACGTGTTATGACCTAGATGTCAGTAACATGGGCTCTTAGCACCGGGGTATTCCTATAACCCCAGGCCTCAGCATCTGTTGCAAGATATTTCCTGTCCATTCACATTGAGGCAGTGAGAGGCCAGTGATTGGAGGGGAGAGAGGAGGCGGGGCTAAGAGAAGTGAGGGGAGGAGAGGGAGGGAGGCTCAGTGGACCAGACCTTTCTGAGTTGCAGAGAGGGAGACACAGATACCCAGACGGCTTCAGAAGTATTTCTGGCGTTTTGGAGAGGTTAGAAATATTGGGATAGACTTTATCATTGTAAATTGGCATTATGTAATTGGGAGTTTTGTATACATAAATATATTTGGTTAACTATTTAAGAGTCATGCTTTACCAGGTATTTGGGTGTAGGGTGAGAGGGAGCACGGGACTCCTGCCGCCGTTTACATAGTCTATGGCAGAGAGGAAACACAGCTGGGAAACAGCTGGGATGCTGTGAGAGCTAGCTGGGAGAGATTGGCTCAGTGATTAGGTATAGAGGCCTGGCAGGGGCAGTGCTCTTTCTTAATTATAACCCACTACAAGCATCCACTGAGAGGAGGTCACACACTGTCTTCCTTTCTTTGATTCACCCTTCTTCCTGCCCCTCTGTTTCTAAGTAATTTCCTCCCAAACCCCTACAGTATCAACTATTTTTCCTCCTATTACACATGCTTCCTGCAGCACTCTGTTCAAGCACCCGAGAGGTTGTTGAGAAACAAGAGCAGTGATATCAATCCAGTGACTTCCCATGTCTTCAGAATTAAATCCAGACCTTGACCCCGAGAGAAAGGAAAGACAGTGGGGAATCCTACCCACCACTCAGGAAAAAATATTCCTTAAGATTAAAAACACCCAGTTTACTGCTTTCGCTAACACCGTGACACAGGCTCGACTCTGTCTAGTGGTTTTGAAAATGAACTTTGTTGTTGTTTTGTTATTGTTGCTGTTGTTGTTTTGTACAATACAGATAATAGATATCTTCTAGCTAAACAACAGCCACTGCTAAACTCAACTTGGTAGATTAGCTGAACTAAAAACAAAGTATGTCTTGCCTTTACTAGATATGCACTGCCCCTTGCCTCTTAAAGACTTATCCCACAATTAGAAATCTAGATGAATATCCCTATTGGATTTCAAGCTTGAAGAAAGTAGGAGCTTTGCTTTCTGAATTCATGGGTTATTCTCTGCACAGAGCATACACCCATTACTTTATAGGTTTTAAAACCTATTAGTTGAATTACTGAATACGTGTTACCTCAATTACTGAATCCACTAAGAAGCCAGAAAGAACAGGTCTGATTAGGTGCTGGGCAGAAGGGAAAGCCATCATTCAAAGGGTGTGATGGAGACCCTGGTATGATGTGGCTAAACAGTTCCACCTTTACAGTCTTCATTTCTTTCAGCTGTCAAGTGACATCAAGTGGCATGCGTCCTAGGAAAATTAAAATGCGGTAGTAGAGCATTATTGTAAACTATAACAAATAACCATTAAATGGAGCTCACTCGGTGAGAGTGTCTACTGATGCACTAAAGGCCCTCAAGGCTTAATCATGCAAGAGACCCTGTCACTCAGCTCCTTCAGCTGAAAGACAGCTCGGAGATGCCAGTACACGTTATCTCTCCAAAGATCTGTCAGCCATAAGGACCCGGGTTAACACTAAAATTCTTACAGAAACACAGGATCTCTGTGAGGCCCTCCAGCTTAAAAGTACTTTGCTTGAGAAGAATCACGGAAGCCTGCAGCCGGGATGAGAGAACAGGAAGCCAGATGCTGCCAGCAAGGACGCTGAGGCTTCCCAATGGCGCGCAGGCACGCAAGGGGAGCTCCACATCTGTTGACGGCCACACAATCACTATCAGAGGTCAAAGGAAAAAAAAAAAAAGACTGACTCCCACAGACAAGGCGCTAAACTGCAAAGAATTTCTACAATGCTTTGGGAACACAATTGTTGTGAACAATAAATAAAGTTTAAAGCAGCAGTTTAGCATCATGGTCATATTTTCTTAAATGGCTATCTGTACAAACATATCCATTAAACATACTCCAAAGGTATAGTTAACCTCGACGTTAAAATACAATTTCAAAGCTCCTGATTCACCCCTTTACAGCTTCTACCCACCAGCAGTCCTCAGAGTCTACTTAGCACAGACAATGCATTTCTGCACACATTGTTTGAGATGGCTGAATACTACATATAGGTAACTCAGAATGTGTGGCCAAATTTTCGGCTATGATTTTTGCCAGCTTTCCTAAATAGTTGACTATTAAGGTGCAACGGAAAGGAAATATGAGAAGAATCTCTGAACTTAGCTGATCTAAAAATCGAGCTTACAGTTAGGTTATATTTAGGTTATATTTAGTCATGCATAATTCACAGATTTTTCTTGAAATATTATTTACATGCAGATGCATCAAATCATTAAAAATAAATGATTTTGAAGGCAACAACAGTAAACCACCTCCCTCTGATGCAAGAGCGCTAACACCCGCCATTACAAAGGGTATCCCTATAGTCACCCTAGGAGGGGATTTCCCCTCAGAGTCCTCATGTAAAAGTGGTGCTTCTTGTTTTACTATACAAGTCATTCATTTTCGATAAAATGACGCAAATTACAAAATCATTTTAAATATGAGAATTGATATAACTTTTTAATTTAAAAAGCCATCCTTTGCTCCTACTAGAAGGCAGCTAGCGCTGAATGGCAGCCCTGCTTGCTGCCAGCTTGCTTGAGTGTGTGAAGTGCTCCACTTAAAAATTGACAAAAATATGTGAACACACACAGATGCACACATGGACATGTATGCACATGCATGCACACACAGAGATGCACAGGCATACACAGATACACATGCACATGCACACATCCACACACCTGCACACGCACACACACACACACACACACACACACACACACTCATGTATGCACACACATACACACACAACAGCAATATAACCACAGACTTGATCTCACACGCAACAGTTCTTCACGGTGGGTGAGAAAGAGCACAACGAAGCCGCCAAAGACCTTCTACCAAACAGAAACCATGATACTTTAAATCTTGGGAGCGGCCAACCAGTTCCCTGCTGCTGCAACCAGTGTGCTACAATAAATAAAAACAATAGACATTTTTATTTATTCAGTCCCAAAACAGAGTGGTCCAGTAACTAAGGATACTTGGACATTTTTTTCTGGTTATAGTTAAAATTTCATTGGTTGGATTAGAACTGGGACATGTTTTCCCCCAAGAATGGATTCGTGCCACTGAATTTGCTGAGAATGTGACGCACATCTCATGAGAGGATAACACCTGTTCCTACACACACCCAGGGATTGCCAAGACTGTGTTTTCTTAGGAGTGGGCACTTGCCTGGACAAACTGCTGTTCCTCAGTATGGTGGGAGCATGGGCTGCTCTCCAGGTGAAGAGACAACACCCAGCAGCTGATCTAGATGTGGTCCATTTATGAGATTACAACAACAACAACCTGCTCTGGACCATCTCCATGCCAGGTCCCTTATAGTCACTTAAAAGATGTTTGTACTGAATGTGACAACCCATTATCTAAGAGGAACAATACTTCCTCAAAGCAATTTTAATGTGACTAACATTTATAATAACACAATACCATTTCCCATTAACTTTTTTCATGATGAACACTCCGTTTCTTTTGTACAGTAAAAACAAGTCAAGAGATTAATTACAAATTTTAACTATATTCTTTCCTTCATGTTCTGTCCTCCTCTAATCGAATGTTACTTGTATGACCATTAAAGGCAGCCTAGTTTCTGGTTGAGTAGGTTTAAAGCCCCGGTGACCCAGCAGGTGATCCTACAAGGAACAGTAGGTGTTTCCCATGCTCCTCGACACCGGCTGCTGACACAAGCCCTCAGCTCTCCATAATTCTGTGGCCCTTTTATGTCCAACAAGACCATCCTCTGCTGCATATGCAGCAGGAGCCATGGGACCCTCCATGTGTATTCTTTGGTTGGTAGTTTAGTCCCTGGGAGGTCTGGGGGTACTGGTTGGTTCAAATATAAATAAAGAAAATATCTAATAAAAGTAATAGTAAAACAAAACAAACGAAAATGTAAAATCACTCAACTCACTGATTTCAGGGAGGAATTTGGAAACATTTGGTGATGGGAACTAAAGAACCCCTAGAATGTTGCAAACATAGTCCAATGGACAATTCAAGTGACAGCTTAGAAGCCCAGAATACTGTCAGGAACACAGGCGCTAAATGTGTTCACAAGGTAACTGATAGGAACTAAGACTCTGGTGAAGAATGGACTGGAGGCCACTTATTTCACAATCACACGCACAAGAAATGTATCTGTAGTTTATCTATTTCCTAAAATTTTGAATAAATCTGAGTACAAGAGTTAAAAAAAAAAAAGATGCATGCAGGAATTCAAATGGACATTTGAGACATGGTCACAGCTCTTGAAGGCATCCTAGACAGGAATGTGCCAGTTCCCTTGAAGTGCACTTTACCTTGCCTCTGAGAAAATGGCAGTGCTAACAATGCAGACCACGTGCTGAGCTGCACACTGTGGAGACAGTCTACCGATGTAGTATCTGCCTTGCTCACGGTTCTTATGGGACATAGCCACTAAAAGTGTTATATACAAATCTTCAAAGTGTAGAGAAGGTAGCAATTAAAGGTGAAATGGAATCTAAGTTCATTTAGATTCCTCAAGTAGTCTGAAGTCTAATATACATGTGTAACTAGTGAGATAATAGAAAATGCCCATAATATGGGATCTATAAAGAAATGAGCTCTCTCTCCAGAACACTCGATAGAACTCTTCAGCCTGCCCTGGTGCACAGAGACTCAATAGTGACAGCCCTCTAGCCAAGCCAATCAATCTTTGGTAATATTTGATCTCTAGACTTTGGTGGAGAAAAGGATGAGAGCCATAGGGAGGGTTTGTTTGGTTGTTTGGTTGCTTTTTGAAAGAAAACTGCTAGTGTGCTGTACATTTCAAATGGGGCAGAGCTGAAGCCCACCGCTTTGCATTGTGTTGTGTTAGGGAGTGTCACAGAATGGCCAGCGACAGGTGTGCACTGCCTGTCAGTATGCTGAACAGTCGGGAAGTGTGCAGATAAGTTAGGGCTCTTCAAAGAGCCCACCCAGCTTACGGGCACGGGACACATTGAAGTGGAGGAATAGAAATGCCACTCTCTTCATTTTCCTTGCTGAAAAGGAGCTGTGTCATTGCCACTACAGCTCAAGCTTTCCTGGACATCATTACAGTGGCAGGAGGTGGGGACCAAACACAAGCCAATAACCCAGTGGTACAAAGTATCCCTTCACTTGAGACAGGGAAGAGAGGACATTTTGCCTGGAAGATTACCCAGCACTTCCATGATGCTGCTGATTACGTATTCTGGGAATAATTAATGATCATCAATTGGCATAGGCAGTTCGCCCCTCCAGCTACCTCAATAACTAAAACCATGATGAGATACTTCCCCTCGATTTATCCGTAGGACCTCATAGCTCTGGCAACAACAGAATACCTGGCTACGTGGCTTTCTGTATCAACCGTTTATCTGATGTCATCATAGATGCTGATGGTTTTTCCATGAATAAATTATAACAATATTATTACAATTTCACTATTATGGTCTAGACGTAGTGGTGAGCATATGGAATCCAAGCACTTGGGAGGAAAACCAGGAGTTCAGAGTATGTCCTAAAGCAGCTCAAGCTGCGTGATACCTAATTGAAAAATCACAACAGAACCACCATTATCATCATGTGCATCCAGAAAGGCAGTAAAATTCAATGTTGGGTATTCTGTGCTTCTATCGGTACTGTGAAATCTGCTGGTTTTAAAAGCACATATCTTGCACTCACTAACAATAAAAATAAGTTTAAGAACAAGCATAGAATAAAATCTTTCAAATTTTGAACCCAGTTACTTACTTATCCAGTTTTTCCTGTGAGGTTGAGGAAACACTGCAGTTCCTCAGAGATGAAGGTTATAGTGTCCTTGTCTCTGCCCAGCCACGTCTGACAGGGCGGCAGACACCATCATGAGAAAACTGCTTGGGCAGAGCTACAGAGACCTGGAGGAGGCCACTGGCTTTCCAGTGCGTGGAGGAGGAGAGCTTTGCAGATGAAATTACACGTGGGCCAGTTCTTAAAAGTCAGGGAGAGGAAAAGGTAAATGGAATCTAGGCAGAGAAAGCAGCAAGGTCCAGACAAGAAAGACAAAAAAGATAAATAAACGAATAAAAAAATAAACACCTCCTAGGATGGGAGAGACACAGACCACAGACTGTCAAAGATCAAGGCCCAGAGATCAGAGAGGGAAACAGAGCTAAGCCCGGGGTTCATAAACCAGGGCAACCACAGTTTAACGTGAAATAGATAGAATTTCAAATAAGGAGAGAAAAAGACACCATGTTTTTGATAAGTGTTCACCAACTGGAAAGTTGTAAACTAAAAACTACAAAAGTAATGGGCAGAGCAGAGCAAAGTTTCAAGTCCAATTATCTTCTCTTTAAACCTTGGTGGCTGGCTGGTCCCAACATCCTTCTAGTGGCACTTTCGTATCCATCTTCCTGAAACACATTTTTTAAACCATATCAAACTGAGGGATAGGTGGATTTTTAAATAAAAAAAAAGGCTGGGGATATATTTCAGTGATATGCAATTCATTATTATGAGCTAGGTCCTAGGTTTAATCCTCAGTTTTGGTCTCTCTCTGTCTCTGTCTCTCTCCCAGTCTCTGTCTCTCTCTGTCTGTCTCTCTCTCTCCTCTCCCTTCCTCCCTCATCCCTCTGTGTATTTCTGTCTCTGTCCCCTCTCTCTTCTCTAACCCCTCTTTGTATCTCTGTCTCGTCTGTCTGTCTGACTCTCTCACACACATAAAACATACACATACACATGCACACATGCAACACACACACACACACACACACACACACACACAAGCACACATGGAATATCCAATGGGAAAAGCAAGTAAACTGTAAATTCCTCCATGTGAAACATGGTCAGCCTTGCTTCATCGTAGCAGTCTTAAACACAACTGAGTAGATTTTAAAAACCACTTTATTCATTTTTTATCACGTGTGTGAATGTTTTACTTGTATGTATGTATGTATGTATGTATGTATGTATGTGTGTGTGTCAGAAGACATCAGAAGGAGGCACGGGATCCCTGGAGCTTGAGTTCGGATGGTTGTGAGCAGCCCTGTGGGTGCTGGAAACTGCGCCTGGGTTCAGTGCATGCACAGCCAGGGCGCATAAACTCCCACCTGACTTTCCAACCCCCATAACTGGCGAGATCTTAAGCAAACAGGCTGGGGATATATTTCAGTGACATTTTCACTTCTTGTCCTCTTTGGGGGAATTTTGAGAAATCGTAGTCCTGCCACAGAGGCAGAAAGTCTACTGAGCAAAGTTCAGCAACATAAAGCCAAGGGAGGAGAATTTAGAGAAAAATGGTCTTCATTTCTAATGAATAAAATTGTTAAAAATCTGAGAAATTTTTCTTTAAGCCCATTAATGTAGTCTATGAGATGAATATAATTTCTGACTTTTAATATAGTATTGTAGACATATTTAGTCGATCAATTTTCAAAACTGCAAAGTCAAAGGAGCAGTAAGAAAAATGTATTTTTAGATGACTAGAGGCTTCTACATTAAAAAGAGCCTGATACTGAATATATTATAGGAGAGGGTTTGACTGGGGAGAATCTAAATCATTTTAGTAGCTATAACAGAAACTAAAACACACAGAACTTTCCTCAGTCATGCTAATATGCTTTTAAAGTCAGGAGAAAAACTAAAACTACAAGAGTTAAAAACAAGTATTGTAAACGAATGACTAATTTCAATATTAAGGGAAAGCAACCGTCTTCACACTTAACTAGTTGGGGAATAAGTTATAAGTTCCAATCATCCAAACATATTTTTTGGTTACATAACATAAATCCATTTATTTTTAATTTTAACATTACTATAAAGAGCTTGCAAGTAAAAATAATCAAACACCCAAATCAGGCACACGCAAAGCCTCTGCATCGCAATTAGCTTCTGTACAGTGAGAATAGCCATCCTGAAGCCCTGTAGTATCGCGCCCATCAACTATATTTTTATGTACTTATATACAGCTGAGAAATTAAAAAGACCCTGAGAGAGTTGAAACATGGAAATCAGTGAGGTGTGCCGCCTGGGGTATGGCTCAGGGGGGCTTTGCTGGCGTGCAGTCCAAGCCGTGGGCCCGTCTTGCAGAACACTGTCTGCCTATCCCGGGAGAAGGCAGAAGCCCAGCTTAGCAGATCCAAGAGGATCAAGGGGAGCAGGCCAAGCTGCTAAAGGGCACTTGGAATGAGAGTGTTATCCTTGTCACTGATCAGGGCGGCAGCCCCTCTTAAGCCCCTCATGTGTCCCTACATCATTTGAAATCAGAAGACTGGAAAACATTTCTTCCTGGCTCTATCACATCCAGTAAATTACATTCATTTGGTTTTTTTTTTTTTTTTGAATTACAGGAATTCTGCTAAGAACAGGAATTAAATAAGTCAATGACATATACATAAATAAGTGAAATATGGTACCCAGGTAGTGACACTAGAAGGTGAGAATGTATAGATGTGTGTGTGTGTGTGTGTGTGTGTGTGTGTGTGTGAGAGAGAGAGAGAGAGAGAGAGAGAGAGAGAGAGAGAGAGCATGTGTGCATGAGTGTGTATGGGTATATAAGTGTGTGTGTGTGAGCATGTGTGCATGAGTGTGTATGGGTATGTATGAGTACGTGTGTGTGTGTGTGTGTGTGTGTGTGTGTGTGTGTGTTTTGAAGAGCATTTGGAATGCTTCTGGGACTTCTGTGGAGAAAGTTGTCTGCTCTTCCTCTCTGGCCTGGGCAAACATGGAGGCTCTCAGGAGTCTTCACACAAATATTTTAATTCCTAGCAGAACTGCAGCTCACAGACATTACTTTATATGAAATCTGGTAGTGAGCTTGAAATACCCCACCACCCATGCTGCAAACCTCAACAATTTAATCAGAGTCTGTAGAGGTGGAGCTCAGGTAGTAAGACTTCTGTCTAATTTTCTAAATAATTCTAGTGTGCAGCATGGTCTAACAGCCACTGAACTAGATCCTGGCTTCTTTCATGAAATAATCTCACAGTCGTTCTAGTTCTAGGAAGCCTGCTGTGCTGCAGTGGATTCTTACTGTAATGCATCAGTGAGACAGATCAGTGAACAAAGGCCTCATGCCACTAAACAAAATGGAAATAAATTACCATGTTACGTCATTTGAAATCTTGTCTACACTTGAGTAATGAATTAGATTACCCATCAAGCATTCAGACTTTAGTAACAGTAACGGCTATAGTTATCAATAGATTTATGGGAAAACATGCAAATATGGGACAATATACAGGTAAATCACACCAGTTTGCTTCATGACATTTTCAGCAGGGCTATTTACTGATTTTTATCAGATGCCAGAAGCATGTATAAGTAGTAAAACTGATCAAACAGGTTTGTGCAGTTGGACACACTGATATGCATTTTTTAAATCTGCTTTTAGAGACTAACAGCTTCTAAGGCCGTCTCTGCTAACAAACGTCTAAGGTTTATAGTTTGAGAAGGAAAGTCTGTCAGTGTCAGAACTATTCTATGGCTAGCTCAGTTCACAATGGTACACAAGATTTTCTAAAAATGTCATTACTACAACATGAAAATTAGGCATTCCTATTAGTTTGGGCACCTGTCCTAATTAAGTAGCTAAATGCATGTTTATGAACATGTATGTAAACTCTTACTGATGTTTTATGAACATGTATGTAAGCTCTTACTGCAGACTGCCCATGTGATTCGAGCAGCTCCACAAGAGTCTAGCAAATCCTCTTTCTCTTTGATAGCAACTACTGCATTCTAACTGTAAATTCTTCAACAAACACAAAGGGTTAGTGCATTAGAAGACGGGTCTCAACAGTTGAAGATTCTCAAGAGTTTACTCACTACAAGCAAAGGAGAAGTCGAGGGCTAACTTACAGCTGCTGCTTTGAACACATTCTACATGTACACTAAATAGTTGCTCAAAGGTCAGCTACCTGCGCTGTTCCACGTTGGCAAACCGGGTGTCATAGGCTGGTCTTGGCTACGGCACACATGGAAACTTTTGCAACTCAGAGGCACCCATTGGTGAAATGTGCTTGGAAATAGGCAGTGGTTTGAAGTATCCAAGGATGGATGCCCGTAAGTCAGGGGCAGTTGTGCCTTTCCAAATCCTAAGGTAGGGTAGCTTTGCCTTCTGTGTAAAACTAAATGAAGGGAGCCATGGAGAGTCTTATCCTTTGTAGGGCTTTTATATCCATTTACTTATGAATTTGTGTGGCCAGAACACATCATCTCCCCTCTCATTTGGGGGGGTTAATTAAAATATTCATAATTCCCCCTTCTTTTTCCTCTCCAGACCCTTTGGCTCTCTCTTAAATCCATGGCCTCCTTTACTACTACTACTACTACTACTACTACTACTACTACTACTACTACTACTCACACAGAGAGAGAGAGAGAAAGAGAGAGAGAGAGAGAGAGGAGAGAGAGAGAGAGAGAGAGAGAGAGAGAGAGAGAGAGAGAGAGAGGCCACCACCACCATCAACAACACCTGGGGAGAAAAGGGAGCGTTTCCTCAATGCTCCTGTATGTTCCTGTCACATCCTCAATGCGCCTGTGTGTTTCTGTCACATCTTGTGAATACTCAGAATACATCATATTACTATCCTCTTGATGCTAATATACATATGAAGCAGCAGATCAAAACAGTTTTGACTGGTGATGGTGACTTCTCTGATGTTACAAAACTATAGGCTGACCTGCTAGAAATGAGCCCATTTGTATATTCAGTTTCCCAGAAACTAGTGCATGGGCATGGTCCAAACAGACTTACTTGGAATGTATTTGATACTTAACCCATGTCCAAGTAAGCTGAAGAAAAAAACCAGTACTTCTTAGGTTTAAAAGAATTTCCTATGTTTAAGAGAGATTTATGTTCTTGGCCAGCAGCTGATAGAGAAGGATCTTCATCTATACTTTCATGGAATCCTGCAGGAGTCAGTGCAATAAAGGCATCAACGGACCCACAGCAAGGATGCAGCTGTGCATGGGCAAGCTCAGTCTTGGACTGCACATAAGCAAACCCAGTTGTCCCCTTCTGCCAAGTACTCAGACTCTCGGTCACTCACGCTATGGGGCAAGTCACCAGCCACAGTTTTACACTAACAAACGAAGAGTGGATTCCATTTTATTAGCTGATTTTTTTTTTAGCACAAACAAAAATAAAACAGTTATATATAGCAATTATATGAATGGTAAGCATCGTATAAATGTGCCACATCCAACCAAAGCAAAAGTGGTGTTAAAATCCAGACAAACCTGTGCTGAGTTAACACTGTATATAGGACAGCAGTCAGCGAGAAGGAAAGTCTTTCTTCTGCTGCTCTTCCAACATCAGAATTATGGCCTCCGGTGTTGGGATACCCTTGGTCACTGCAGTCCCATGACTTAACAAACTTGGATCTATAAAAGTGGTGTCTATAGAACTCACCACATTTCTTGCTGTAAACTAAATGGGTTTATAATATCCATCCTAACACACAAAAAAAGGGAGGGAGGGTATGTATTGTCTCACAATGGCCTCTATTTTCCACAAATACGATTTACTGTATGTTTCTTCCCTGAGCACAAATTTTCTCTTACTACCCTATTTCTGGTAAATTACTTACTCAATTTTGTCATTCAATCTTTAAATGAAAACAACAAAAAAAAGTCTAAGACTCTTAGTGGAAAGGGAAGATTAAGAGTGTCAGAATTATTCTGATCCAATGACGAGCTAAGCAAATCTTTTAAAACAGCTCAAATGGTATGAGCATTTCACAAATGAGCTTTAAACAGCCTTAATCTAAATTGCTCGTAACTTCTAAATACCTAGCAAGCTACTATTTGGAGCCTGAATACAAACATTCATGCTAGACTAACCCCCCCCCAAAATCCAGGGCAAATCCATGATTAATATTTTCCTCATTTGCAATACCCAGCTCTGCTTAAGGACGGCATCTAATGAATGCTGCTGCGGTAATTTCAACAGGGGGTGACTTCACATCTGCGTTCCCGCTGTCGTTTCCATCAGGACTGTCACCGCCGCTCAGGAGTTCTATTCATTATTTCTATTTCTATCTACACACATTTCAAAAAGGAAAAGCACATCATTAAGCCCATCGCATTTCCCCAAACTGTAAGCGAGCACACGGAATCACCTCCTCCATGCCGTGGGTCCCCCGCACGAGGGCTAGCTTCAGCTGGGAGAGGCGAGGAAGGCCCTGCAGACATGCCCACTTAGGTTTAGCCGTGTTTAAAACTCCTCCTCTGTAAACACAGGGTGCTTTCCCCCTCTGGGTAACTTTATTTCTATGAACTACTGTGAAACTGAAAAACATGTTCTTCATGATTATATTAATTTTGATTTTTTTTAAAAAAAAGCAGTGGAGTTTAAAGGCACTCTAATGCCTCTTATCATTACATGTTAAATCTCAATTTCCTGAGAAAAATATTCCTGTTCTATGTAAACATCTGCATATCAAATGCATATAGTAATTTCATATATTTATATCATAGTTACATGAATATAAACATATATAAACATATAATATTCATCACATGTATTTGTATCACATATTTATAAGCTTGTCAACCAAATACTTTCAGTTTACAGAATTCTATTTAAATAAAAAAATAAGCCAGGTCTCAAGGTTAAAAAAATAATCACTCCTCAGATAATTGAATTAATAAATTTAAAGCAAATTGACTCTAAGTGTTAGAGACAGGTAAATATAAATGGAGATTTAAATTAACATCCTGCTTGATTTGGTATTGATTTAGCAAAACACAGTATCAAACTGTAAACTTATAAACAACAATTAGTGAAATTACTTCCAGAGATGCATTTGGTGATAGTTTTTTGGGCAACAAAACTGTTCGGGTTAACAGCGACCTGTTGTGGTAGGACAGTCCGGAGTCTATGAAATGTGCCTGGATGTTGGTTGGGAGGATAATTTACTGCACAGAGTGGTCATCAAAAATTCTGTCTTCTCCGGCCGGTTTCATTTTACGTGACTTCTTTTCACAGCCAGGATCAGCTGATGCCTTGTCTCTGCTTCACACAAGTCAGTCACAAGCTTCTCGACTCCGGAGCTGGGTGACTGGCAGGGCTACCTCAGGAAGACTGCCTGGGGCAAACTACAAGAGCCTTCTCACGATGCTACATAAAAAACTTCTCTACAAACTTTCTTCAGGACAAATCCTCCTCTGGACAGTGCAGTCAATTTATGGAGGTTTGTATGACCCCTGGAGGAATTCTTGCACTCCAAACTATCCCAAGGTTGTAACGACTGGAGTGAGGACTGTATGTCATATAGAGCAGCCCTGCCTTTTCAATTTAAAATGCCACTTATTCTTTGAAATGAGAACAGAATTGAGGTTAAAATGAAAATAACTGGCTTCCTCGGGAGAGTCCCAGAAACAAATGTGCTGAGCTTCTCCCCACAGACGAGAACATAGCCACGTGAGAAACGAAATGTCAGTCTCTAGAGCAAGGGTGAAAGCTCTACTCAAAGCCTGTCCCAAGCTGTCCCTACATCTGGTTAGTCCGGACTCTGCCACGTAGTCTCTGTCTGGTCTGAGGGGCTCCAATCACCACTATATGGAGCCTCTTTGTTCTTGTTTTGTTTTGTTTGCCTGTTGGGGTTTTAGTTGTTGTCCTTGTTTTGTTTTTCCCTCTGTAGACGAGTATTTTCTCACCTGATCTCTGATCTCCAATTCCTGCCCCCTTCCCTGCTCACCAGCCTCCTTCCCTGCTCCTCAGCCACGGCTCACATCCTGTGGCCCCGGTTCCAGCTCTGTCCTCTTCCTGGTGCGGGCTCTGCAAGTGTGCTGCCTGCATCAGATGAGAACGTCTAGGCGTGCCTCACGCGGTGTTCTCGGCTGCCTTGTGACGTTCCTCAGCACACATCCTCTAAGACCCACGTGCCAGTTCTTGTGTCTATTTTCTCCCATTGTCCCTTGAATCTGAGATCCACAGGGCCTGGAGATTTGGGAGTATTTGTTCACTTGTGTGTCTTCAGGAGTTAGGGTGAGACAAGGCTGGCATGTAGTGAGGATGTAACAAGCGTGTGTGATGAGAGAAGGGCTCCACCTTTCCCTCGAGGTAAAAGACAAAAGATGTCAGCGCCAAATGCACTGATGGACAAGACCCATTTCACTATTTTAACGGTGTTAAAGGAGGAAAATATGAACAAGCAATGTGTGTGAACACAAAGGAAGTGAAAATGAGTTGTATACCTATAAAACTGCTGTTTCATCACAAGGATTTTAAAAACTAGAAAAAACACTGGAAGCTTAGAAATATTCCAAGAACACAATTACCCCAGGCCTCTGGACCAAATAAGGATGCGTGGCCTCTGGTCCACAGCAATAACTAAACCTAAGTCATGGAGTATTAAAGGACAGACAGATTGAAGGTCTCAGGGTGGCTTCATGAGAGAATAACAGGCCCAGAAACAGAGGAGTGAAACACAGAACGAGAAGGCTCTGGAGAAGTAAACCCTGCTCAGGAAACCACTAGCAAAGATTAGATTTTCAGATGCTTTGACTTAAGCAATAAACAGTACCTCAAAGTATACCCCTTTGATGAATGGCACACGGTTAAGGACCCCTGGGTTGGCGCTCTCAGACACATTGAAAGATTGGTCACTCCCTAAGTATGACACAATGGAATGAAACTGGGGGACATCGAGTATCAGGGGGATTAACCTATTTTGGGCTTGTGCTTTTCCAAGGAGAGAACCAATAAAACACCAGAAATAAAAAGAAAAGCTCCAAGCAAATATAAAGAAGATTCACCCCACAAAGCGAGGGTCTGGGTTCACGTGTAGAAACCTAGCTGTGCATTTTGCTGAGGCAGGAGGAACAGGAGACGCGCGGGACAGGCTAATCAGTTTCCCTAGGAACCCCACTTTAATGGGAAGAGTCCAATTTGCAGAAATGGTGAATACTATGTCTGATCTGGGGTAAATGGGATAGAATAGACCCAGGTACCAAGCCCCAAGCTCAGAGAAAGATGGCCAAATATTTCGAGTGCACAGTTATAAAAATTATTGTAAAACAGACATATTTAAGATGACTACAGAACAAAGTCTCAGTAAGAACATAACAATCATTTCTGCCAACAGTAAAATTACATTAAGTACACTCGATTCTCCTCACATAATAATGATAAAAGTTAAATAAAAATTACCTGACAAAATTATTTTATACCACGGATACAAATTTAGGTTTCTTTAGTACAGTAGCAAGCATTTAACTAAGAATTTTTAAACTAGAATTGGCAGCATAGAGACTTATAATATAGCCACTTTAATTAAAACCAATAGACAAACAGTTCTTAAAATAGGTAGGCTGCATAGAAAGCAAAGCCAATGTCTATTCGCCTGGGTATGGCTGATCAATGCACATGAAGGACTAAAGATTATATTTAACAAAGAGCAAGGCTGCTAGTATGTGTGGAGTTTTGAACGGAAGGAGGGGACTGTGGAAGAAAGGCGGAGTCCCCGCGGACGCTTGCTTCTCCTGCACCCTGTAGAGGCTTTCACAGGCTCTCATCTCGCAAACATCAGGGAAGCATACGGGACTGCAGTTGAGCCATCTGTCAGGGTCACACGAATGACAGGGGCTGGGTTTGCTGGACGCACATCAAGGCACCTTTCCCCACAGTCAAAGGCAGTACTCGAGGAGACACCTCCATCCTCACAAGCAAGAGGAAGCAGAGACCTGTCTTCACTGTTTTCCAGCTGTCAACTTGACTACATCTGGAATCAACTGAAACCCAAATGACTAGGTACACCTGCGGTTTCTCTCTTAAGTGGATCATTTGAAGCGGGAAGATACACCTCTAACATGGACCATGCCTGCTGCTGGAAGCCTATATAACACACATAGCTAGCTCTCTCTCTCTCTCTCTCTCTCTCTCTCTCTCTCTCTCTCTCTCTCTCTCTCTCAGCACAAAGAGAACTGAAGTTAAGTTACAGAAGCAAAGATTAGGAAGGAGGAGGAAGAGGGACTGGTTCCCACCTCAGGAAATGCAGCAGCTAGACTCACTCAGCCGAATATAACAATGTTACTATAAATAATATATACATATAGCATATGTATATATATAATGTTTATATGTTTATATATAAGAATAGCCACAACTCCCTACTCGCAGCCTCCAGGTATAATAATAATAATATTCTAAATGTAATGAATGATGATAACTATTAAACAAGGTGTTATTCCCATATACTAATCTTCAACTACTTTAAGTTATAATGAAATTGATCAGCATAAATATGTAATCAATATCTGAAGAGAGAAATAGTATGATACATATACATAATATTTACATATTTATAAATAAAAAGAGCCACCGCTCCCCACTCACAGGCATCAGAAACACTGTATGGTTCCAATTTTAGTATATGTGCTGCCAGAGTGAGCACCAGAAAAACTGTATGAATTTTTTTTTTTTTTAATTTTAAAGCCATGGAGCACATGGCCTAGCTGAGAAGACAAAGAGGCCTAACTGAGAAGTTCAGGCTCCAAGTCCTGGGCCTTTCGCTCCTCAGGCTTGCCGCACATGTCTGCATCTCTAGGCTGTTTCTTCATCTTTGAAAGGAGGAGACACTCAGCCATGTCTGCCATTTAGATTTGGATGCGGAAATTGCGCTGACGCACGCCCCCGGCTTACAGGAAGTACATCATTAAAAGGAGACACTGGGTTTACATCTTGACATGTTTGAAAATTTATACTACTCTTTGTATTAGTAGCCAGGCAAAAATGCTGAGCTCAAAGACATCTTCACGTTCATCTACAACACAATTTTCCTGCATTCACTCAGACTGGACAATTTCCCCAACGCACAGTGTTCATATAATTTAGCACCCGAATTTTTCTCTTTCTATGAATAACACAAAAACCCAAGTCCCAGACAGAACAATTACAGCACAAATCTGCGTATGTCTCTAGACTCCTTGTAGCTGTTTTTATAGATATATAAAAATAGCAACCCTACTTTCCGCAAACATATTTCCTATATTAGTGACAACATGAATATGTGCATACACACACACACTCACACACATACACACTCACATCACCCTACAGAACTGAGCCTATATCACAGGCCATGCACACATTTGTGATATACAAGGCCAACGTGTTTACAGGTGCTAGTCGGCAAGGTGTGTCTTTGCTTTATGCCCTACATGGTTGGGTCTGCTGGACAAAAAATCCCTGACACTGAAAGTCAGCATTTGTCCCTCAGTCTGCAAGACATCTGACCTAAAACCTACCAGATGGAGATGTCCTCAAGAGCCCAAACACTGCCTTTGTCCTGTGTCTCCTGCTACTTTGTTGTAGATACTGTTCCAAAAAAAATGTTGAATGAATTTTCATGGTCAACTAGAATATAAACCACCCATGATGAGGAACAATAAATTCTTTTTTCTATAGGAAGGGTCAATGGATATCTGGATTTGGAACACAAATGGAACTTAATGGAGTTTTTCTGTTGTTTTTTTTTAATCTGGGTCAATTTACAGAATGAATGAAAATGCTCCCCATTTCCACCTTAGACTTCACTGAAAAAGCCTGTGTTTCTCTCCCTCAGTGGCCCAACAAATGCAGCAGCAAGTTTTCTACATTGTCTCCAGAAGCCAGAACTCTGAGTCATCATTCCAAGGGTCTTCGAATAAGGTAGAAAGACAGACACAATGGTGTCTGCAACATCGCTTGTAGACACTGGTAGCCTGAGATAGCCCTTCCAGCTATGGATGCACAGAGTACTGTCACTGTTCGTAAAATTGGAGAAAAGGCTTTCAAATTCCCACTTTAGTTGAGCTAAATCATTGGAAACAATAGCAAACAGTATGGGCAGCACTACAAGATGAGTCATTTATAGTCTACTAAGTTTTGACCCAGTTTCTCTTCTTATTAATCAATTTTTTAAGTAAATACATATGTATGAGCCTTCCATTCATTTAGTCATCAACAAGTGAGCATTAATTTCCTGAAGTAATAGGATATATGAACAAGAATATGGTTCAAAACAGACTGTATTTAAATCATGATTTCATACTTCAAGAAGGAATATTGTACAAAAGCAATTGTCTCTTAGTATCTACCTCATACCTTTTCCAGAAAGATCTGGAGATAGGTTAAGAAGATGATGCATTTAAAGCCCTTGACATAATGTGACACACAACTGTGTTTTCTAATTTTGCTTGTTTTTTGTAAGGCAGTGGGGACAGATCTATGAATGAGATGCATTTACGTCATTCAAGGACACAAAATACAATATGGCAGATGGGCACAAGAAACCACTTAAGGTATAAGAGGATAAGTGGTAAAATTTAGGCATGAGTTAAGTTTTGTTAAGGAATGCTAGCCATTCACAGCTCTACCACAAGAAAAGCCAGTATAATCCACAGTAAGAAGAACAGAATTTCTAAGGCTAGACACTACAGGTTGTATGGGCACCGTTACAGGTACATCCATACCCACCATGGTGATAGATACATATCCTGCACCAAAGTTTTTAACATTTGGAATTTTCAAAACAAAAGTGTCTTAGCTTGCTACTGGAAGTATGGATTGTGCTTCCCATCTACAGTACAGGTTTGTAGTTACAGCGACTCATGCTAAGGCACTTGCCATCCCGTGTCCACTGTCTAACTTCTGCTGGTGCTTTTGCTTCTCTCAGGACTCCATCAGCCATAAGCTTTTCATAATCCCATTAAGAAATTACTTTTTTCCCTCCTCTAAACATCCATCTAAATGACGTTGAGTCTCTTTTTCCGTAGTGCTTCTTCCTCAGATGGCCATGGGACTTCCCAGCATAATCACTTGACTACAAGCTCCAGATGCTTCCTTAGATTGCACATTCCATGAAATTTATTTGGTTTTATTTTTATTGGGAATAATTTATTCAATATATACAGACTAAATCTATTTCACAATTTTAGGATAGAGTAATTAAATCAACCAAAGTAGATTTAGTTACTTCATTAAATACAGTGCTTGCCAAACGTACAGTCTCCAGTGTAGGACAACTGTACTCAAGGTGCCCATTTCCCAAGCCATTTTCTGGTTAGCTACTAAACATACGCCTAGAGTATCTACAGCCACAACTGAAGGAGGTTGTATGTAGGTGTCAAACTATATCTGGGAACAAGTATCCCATGAATGCTTTTTATTTCAAGGAAGAAAAAAGCTCCTGGTGGTCACCAAAGAGGACTGCTTCTGAACTCTGACTTGATCTAGTCATAACTGGAACCTTCTTCACGCCACCCACCAAAAATTAGTGGGGAGGCATCCCTATCTATGGACACTAGTTGGCCTGCTGATGCCCTCCTTCCCCTGGTTCTGTTCCTTAAACAATGACGAAACTTCCTAGTTGTGGACTTAATGGAAGCCTACAGTAACTATAGTCTACGTCACATAAGCTCCCAGAACGACTGTAAGCCCCCAGGCTGTCATTGCTTCAGCACTACTGCATCCTGAGAGGAATGATATGATTACTGGTTCCAACGGGCTTGGGCAGTTTAGCAGAGTCCAGTCATCAACCCCAGTATGTGCTAAGATGGCTCCTAATCTAAATTTGATCTTTTTGACCTATGTCCTTTTCCATTGTCTATCTACTCTTCTAGTTATATATGAAAACACACACACACACACACACACACACACACACACACAGAGAGAGAGAGAGAGAGAGAGAGAGAGAGAGAGAGAGAGAATGATGTCCTGTGCAATTGTTTCAGTATGTATTTTATATATTAAGTATCTATATATGTATGCACATAAACTGAGCAACTCTGATTTCAACATTTTAAAAATTGTAGCTAATATGGATTATGTCACATAGAATGATTGATGTTAACAAAGAATATTTCCTTACTACTCATTCTAAAATCATTGAAAAAATATGGGGTTAGAGACAGCTCAGAGGTTAAGAGCATCACTGACCAAAGTTTGGAGCTATATTGGGAGGTTCCCTAGTGCCTGGAACACCAGCTCCAATAAATCTGATGCCTTCCTCTGGCCTACACAGGTACTACATCCGTGCACAAATCCACACTCGTATACACATACACAGTTAAAAGTAAGCCTTAAATGTTTCTATTTCCCAACAATTACCTAACAATACACAAATAGGGGATATCTGACTATTCTGTGAAGCTGGTCGGACAGTTTCCAGAACTTTTAGCTTAAATTTGAGGCCAAATTTTAAAGAGCCATAGTTCTCGGTAAGATAACGGCCTTGTGTTCCCTGCACTTATGTGGCGAGACTGAAGGGCTAAACAAATGTGCAATGTGTGACTGTCAGCCACTCAGCAGCATCTTCAGAAGTGCTAACCCGTGCACTTAGATGCATAAGGGAAGCAGAGCAGTATTTTTTTTCTTGTAGGTGACAAAAGCAAGTCAATGTACATCAAAGTAAAGCACAATGGCCCCTTGGACGGTGGCCTAAGGTTGGCTAGGCCATGTGGTGCCACATAGGCATGTCCACGCGTTAGAACTGTCGAGACAGAGCCCATGCTTCTGCATGGTTTTATGTTGAAATATTAAGTCTGGACAGTTTTAGGAAGAAAGGACAAGGTGTGCGAAGCCAGCCTAGTTAACTTGGAAGAAACTAAACTATGAACAATGTACAGTATGGCTCTCTCGTAAAGAGGGAAAAATAAATAAATAAAATATAAAGAATTGTGACTACACTGAATCCCAACAAGCCAGCCCTCAGCAGGAAAGACTTTGAGAGTCAGATAAAGCTTTCATTGTCTTTAGGCACTCTCCTCTGCTGAGGGGCGAGCACACCAGAAAGCCGAAGCTGTCTGCCTCAGTGTACAGACCCACTGCAACCTGGGAGTTACTGATGAGCAGTGCCACGATAGTAATTTTCAAATCAGGGTATGTCCTGTCAGTCAAATGAGAGAGGCGGGATATCCTCACCCAAGTGATGACCCTCTGGGCTGCATGTGGCAGTCAGCCAGGTCAATTACTGTGGGGCTGGGAGAGACATGGAGACAGATCCGCTTAATTCAGAACAGGAGGATCAAGAAAATGGAAACCTAGGGACATATTAACACAATGGCCAATTACTTAAATGTGTGGCTTTTGCTTGAGCTGGGAAATGTATTTATACTGAGTGTTTCTATCCGCAAGGACTGTTATTTATAAACAAGATGTGTTTACAGGGCTTTGAAATTTACATTTGTGTATTTATTTTCTGGGGAAAACCATTTCTCATAGGAAAATTAAGATTCTGCACTTTGCATCTCTTCTCGGTGACTTGGACGTACATCAGTTAGTACTTGGGGAACTGGCCAAGAATGAGTCATAACTGCTGTGCCACTGATAGGTCAATTTATCTCTATTTTTCTACATCAAGACGAATGTCAGTCTTACACCCTCCTAGCCATTTCTCACCTCACTACCGTACCTACAGTTTCTTTGTCTGAAAGGAAACACAGAGACCACTGCAGCAGACAGAGGACTCGCATCTCCGGACACCTAGACCCAGGGCTCCTTTCAATTATTTTCCAGGAGTTTGGAAAAAAAGTCACATTAAGCAAAGCCTTATAGGGAAAAAAAATGCAGACTTCCCAAATCACAGTAAATTGACTGTAAATCTACAATGCTCAAGGACAATTGAGGTCAGCATACATGTGGGGAAAGGCTGGGCTGAGACTGAGTGCTGTGACCATACCTAACATAATGGTGACGAGCAAACACTCAACATAAGCAATGACCAACTGTCAGAGAGGACTGATATGGAAGACTCAGGGTAAAACTAAAGCACCAGAGATACTACCACCAGAATTTCCATCTGCCGAAAGAAACATTCTTTAGGGAATTTACAGAAGTTCTAGCACAGCATTAAGGATTTTTACAACCACAACAATGTAAGGACAGACAGGGTCCTGAAACATAAACCCTGAAGACAAAAGTCAAATTCACTTCTTTCTGACAAATAATCCATTAAAAAAGAAAATAAGTGCATTTTATCTATTTTCATGCATCACTTATATGCATAAGATATTGCATACAAAATTAAAATGTGTCAAAGTAGCTAGAGACTTAAGAAAAACACACAAGAGACACAATAATACATTTTATAAAATTAAGGAGAGGAAAGACCCCTAGGAGTCCTAGACACAGCTGTCTAGAAGCCTGCCCTGCGGTACCCATGTCACATGGACAGCAGCAGCAAAGCCTCTATCCAGAGAGGAGCATGCTGCATTCTGCAGTGAGAGAAAGCACAGGTGCTGAGGAATTTTTTTCCCAGTATCTTACGTAGTCCTCAGAACAGCACTGTGCAACAAAAAAGCCCTGAGATGTTAACTAACTGCTAACTGCTAACTACTAACATACAGCTAATCACAGTTAAAAAAAAAAAAAAACATGATTTCATTCGTGCCTATTAATATAATATCCATGGCATACCCACTAAAATACACCACTTTCTAAATCTTTAAAAGAAAATCCTCTCCACAAATGAGTAACAACATATGGTATTTCGACATGAGAGCTTCAAATTGAGAAGCTAGCTAATTCATGGCAATGTTGTGATAAATGAGAAACACAAGTTCAACACACTCGCTTGACCAGTCAGCAGCCAGTGGCTTCATATGCCTGGTGCCTTCATGAGTAGGAGGGCCTCTGCCCCTCAGAGACCAGGGAAGACAATACATGAGATACAAGGGGTGCATAGCACATGTATGACCAGTAACTCCTCCCACCTTCAACCCCAGTGGCCAGTATAAGAAGCACTCCTTAAGAGTGTTCGATAAGCTCTGCTAAGGCTAGGCTGGATCTCCAGTACCTGACCAGTCCCCTCCTCTCACTGTCCCGACAACTGGTCTCTAAGGCCATTCCTGTGTGGCAGAGCTAAACAAATTGCTTCCTCCTTCCAGATCACAGGGTCAGAATAACTTAAAAATGGAGCTGATGGGCTGCGATCTTTCCTTCCTTGTTATTTATTTGTTTTAAAATTTAACGTGTGTGTGTGTGTGTGTGTGTGTGTGTGCGTGTGTGCGTGTGCGTGTGCGTGTGCGTGTGCGTGTGTGTGTGTGTGTGTGTGTGTGTGCGTGCACGCATGTGTGAGGAGCGGCGGGGAGAGAAAGGGTATCAGATCCCCTGGAACTAGTTGCAGGCATGTGGTAAGCATCCTGGGAATGAACCAGCGTCATTTGCCCTAGCATCAGGTGCTCTTGGCTGCATTCCCTTTTTATTATGCACAGAGGATTTGTCAACCCAGGGCTTATTCATCTGACACTTCAGTCAACCTTGGGTTTCCGGGCCAGGCCTGTGAGATGAGGTGGAGACAAAGCTCAAGCGGCAGTGCCCTGCTGGCAACAGAGTTTGCTCTGGTTTCCTGGAAAGGCCACAAAAATGGGATGGTGGTAAATGGCACAAACGTGCCACAGGGCAGCCATGGCCACGGTTAACTTACTTCCTACTGCTGTGTAGTTAGTCCAGTTCGAAGTGCGTCTAAAGTAGAAGTTAAATTAACCTTCTTGCACTTGAAGAAAACAGTGCAGGTTATGATTATGCTCATGGTATTGTAATACAGAGAATGAAAAGCCCTTACATAATAATCTATTACTTAAGGCAATTAATGTCAGGTGACACTGAAATAATTAGCTTTGAATTAATCACATATTTTGTCCCTTTGTTCCCTTCAATGATTTAGACAAGCTTGATAAGTATAACCTGCCAGAAGAAACGCTAAGAGTGAAGAGGAGGCTAAAAATTTTCTTCTCAGAGTGGGTAATTGGGAGAAACAACAGATGTGGGCAATTAGCAAATGAATGTGGGTCTTGAAGACTGAGGATCAAGAATATATAACAGATGAGCTAGTTCAGGACTATTATTAAAGGTTACAAGTTTAAACAGAATTTAAGAGTCATTACATTGTCCATTCCCTAGCACATAAGTTACAAAGGTTTCTAGCGAACATAACTCAAATAAAACAAAGTTTAAAAAGTTAAATAGAAGCCTAAACCTATACCATATAAAACCATACTAGTTTGGGGTTATATGGTTAGCTGAAGAGAAATCTGCTCATTTAATGGACACTATTGCTACATTAAAGTGTATGAAAAGAAGTACATAAGTATCCTATTGAGATGTATCAAACATACCATGTGAGTTCATTAAAGCACTGATTTGGAAGCCATTGTTTACCCCATCCTACCATGTTTGGTAGGATTAGTTGCATGCATTAGTTGACATCATTCAAAAGTCTTATCAGTCCTTTAATTGAGCTAATGGTAAAATAGTTCCCACTTGTTTCTACAGAGGAGCTTATTACTATTACAGTATTGCTCAGTGCTGCTGGTTCTCAGTGTAAAGCATGAAAAGCATACATCAATCAAAACATCCCCAGATACTGGAGTTTATTCAGGGAATCTTAGGTTTTCTGAGCTTAGTACACATCATTAGAGGATTTCGACATCTGCTTCAAAGAACCACAACAAGCCAAAAGTACAAAACAATCTACAACAGAAACATTGCGAAAGCACCATCTTGTCTGTCTATAATCTATACGTCATGTGACAGGAAAGCTTGCTGGCAGCATTCACTGAAGACACAAGGCTTAGGAAGGCTTTCTCAAGTCACAGCCAATTTTATCAGATGAAATGAACAGAGAGTTCTTCATATTACTTAGATGAAGACTGTAAAGCTGCCACCTAATCTGATGTTTACAGAACGGTTGTAATTGAACATGGCAGGAAGGACTTCTCCCAGTGAACAGAGGAGATAAACGAAGCCCAGAGAACCCAGTGGACTTCCCAAAGTCACAGTTAGTTATAAACAGGGAGAAGAAGAAATCAAACTATCCTTGACTTCATGCCCAGTGCTCTTACGTTTAAGCTTAGATAAACTCCAAAACAACCCACAGTGACAAATTAAAGCAGCCGCCAGTCTCCTTTGGAAGAATGACTGTTTTCCCTGCTTAAGGATGCAAAATATTTTAATTTGAAAGCTATTTCAGCTTTAGCCTTCATGATCTCGTTTGAAAATTTCTTGATGAGCAAATTTAGTAATTATTCAACAATTAAAAAAAATAACAAGAGCTAGTTTGTGGATTGTTTTCCCCAACAACTGCTTCGAATTAAGTGATGTCACATTTTGGTGAGGGCGTGGCTCTCTGGTAAATTCTGCTAAGGTAGGACCTGCTAAGGTCCTTTTCCTCTACAACAGTCAGTGATTCTGCGTTCTCTGACAGAAAGGCTTCCTAGAAATGATCCTGTGAGATACTCTTACAGATGTTCTTCACATGTGCCACATAAATCCCTACTTGAAGCTCTATCCCCTCAATGTGATGGCATGAGGAGGTAGGGCAACTGGTAAACCATCAGGTTATGAGGACATGGATGGGAAACCAGATCCTAGAAACCTGTCCTTAGTCTGTAGCCTGAAAGATCACCTCCAGGGCCTGAGCTTGCTGGTAACTGATTTCAGAGACTCAGCCTCAGGAACTTTCTGTAATATCCCACTCTTTCTGGGAAACTCATTCTAGAAACCCCAACGGTCCAAACAGATTTCCATCTAGTCTTATTGGAGAAATAAACAAGCAAAAACAAAACAAAACAAAACAACTTTTGCTACTGATGATTTCCTAAATATTATAAATATATTATAAATATAAAAATATTATAACTATCTCAATAGTACTTCAAACATTCTGTTTGGAAAAACTGAGAGGTTTATATAAGTGAGTTTATTTAGCTAATTTTTTATAACCATGATTTTCCGTACATTTGCAAAGGTGAGTAAAATCAAAGTCCTGCTGCTGAGGCAGGAAGGGAGAAGAAAATTAATAATGTGATAACATAAGTATTTAAAGAATCATCTTCTTTTACAAAGAGAGTAAAGGATGGTAAGATGAAAATTGCTGCGCTCATTGGCCGTGTTCCACAGAGGAGATGAAGCTGTATTTGCTAGGACTCAACGATATCTTCACAAAGAAGATAGGTGGGCTAAGGCTACTCGGGAGATGAAGGTAACATGAGGTGCACAATGAGAACTATGTATAATATCATCAAATGATCATAATGTGTCATTATACTAAGATCAGTCTTTACGAGCCTGCTTGGGTTGGCTAGTGTGACAATCAGGCTCTTGCTCATAGGATTTACTAAGAAGTGTTCTTCCAGCAGAGAACCAAACAGGAAGTGAGAGTTGGTCCGGAAGGGAAATCATCACTGAAAGTATATCAGGAAAACTCCAGGGGCAGGGAGGTCTGGAGATACTCTTCAGTGTCATCGTCACTTGGGAGGACTGAAGGATGAGGTGCTGGAGTGACAGCGGCACCGCCCTTGTCAGTCTTTCCTTAAAGACTGCCCTGGGGACTGTTTAAGCTCCCTGCTGAAGCTAAACCCTAACTCAGGTCCCATTTCAGGGAGCAGGTTCTAAACCCTCTCCTACTAATATCTAAGCATATGTTAAGGATGAAGTCTGTGATATGTAAAAAGAAGCACACTTGGGAGGTGTACTTCAGAACGTTCCTAAAGACTGGAAACACTGTCCTGCATGGTATGTTGTGATGTCAAGTAGCCCAGTGTCATAGGGCATGAATGATCCCAGACCTCATACAGAAGCTGGAAAACTGTAGTCAAGGAGGTGGCTTTCCTATCCACACAGATCAGGGTCAAAACAAGAGGGATCTGACACAGAGCCCAGTGTGACAGTGAATTTCATACACAAGTGGTTTCAAGACTCCTCCCGCCATTTCCTCTAGTTATCTAGTGATTGTTGTGCTTTTATCCAAGCAATTAATTAGTAATTACTTCCATCTTCAACAACATCCAAGGAACACATATTGAAATAAGATTTTATTAAGTGTCCATTAGTGAAAAATATACCCAGCTTCCAGACTTAAACTAAATAAAATTTAAGAAATTTATTCAAAACATTAAAGAATGAAAGTGAATAACCGCATTCTTAATAGCTAAATTCTTATAATTACACAGCTATTCAGACACTTCTCTTGCTGTTAAAAATCACTCAGTCCTTGTCATAAAGAGAACGGCTAACTGAAGGAAACAGGGCATGGAATTCTTGACACTACCCCCTATCCTCTTTACTTATCTATGCTTGTGATTTTGAAGTATGGCCATAGGCTGAGACATGCGTAATTGAGCTACTATAAGGTGAAGACCCCTATGCAAAAATCACACAGAAGATGATAAGGCTTTTACTGAGTGCGGAGCGAGTCTGTGGGGAACGTTCTTGGCTAGTCACTGTTCACATACAGCTCAGTTTCATTTAACGTTTTATCTTCGAAGCCTTTGATTATTTCATTGGCTGTGAAGATTGACAAGTCAAGTTACACATTCATTTAGTAATTATCGATGCTTATTTTGTTCTCAGCAGTGGGTACATAGTAATGGAACTCAGGTGTAATGGAAGAGAAGCAATACAGAATCAAATATGCAAAGGGAGAATTAGGTATGGGAAATGCAAGGAAGGAAATAACATATAATGCTTTTATAGGTATCCTACCAGGTAGAGTGATTAGAGAGAAAATTGAAGATGAGATTTAAACAAAAGACCCGAATAGAAAAGAATCCAGGTATGAATAGGAGAAAAAGGAAAGTATGCCCCGCACAGACAGTATGGTGTGAGTAAAGAATCCAAGCTCGTTCTGCTGCAAAGCCGGCCTGCAGGTGCCTAGATGGAAGGAAGGAACCATGGAGGAGAGGTGGGAAACAGAGGGCAAGGCCAGGCCAGGCATGACCCACTGCCACAGAACGGCTTAAAGTACCGAGTGCAATGTGGGTAATGAGGAGTCTTTTAGCATTGAAGGTGAGGACTAATTAATGATTCAAAAATAATGTCTTGGCTGTCACCTCACAGATGGCAAGAAGCCAGAGGATGGCAGACAGTGGGTTATTATACCAACACAGGCAACCCTACAGGTATTCTGCATGTTAGGCAACTCTGCTCGGCAGGTCTGTCTGTGCATTGAGGGAAGGGCGGGATTAAAAAAATAAATCCTTTTTTCTATTTCAGGAATTGTTCAGAATGGAGTGTCACTTACTGGTATTGAGAAGATTTGTACAGAAATAGGTTTCCATGGGAAAAAGCGAGAGTTTAGTTTTGTGTCTATTAAGTTTCGGGTGTTTGAGAAACCTCCACATGGAGTTGTCAAGTAAGTAATTTGGATAAATGAGACAGGACCACTGCGGGGAGAGCTGGGCTGAAGACATAAATGTGGGGATATTAGCATATAGATGGTTTTTAAAGCCATGGGAATGTGTGACTCAAAAGATGCTACAAGGGACCCGGTCCCAAGCTATGAAGAACTCTCACATTTGGAAGTTGGTTAGATTCAGGCCAGAAAACCAGCAAAGTAGAAAAGATGAAGGAAGTGGGAAGACGATGAGGTTCTCAGAACGGGAAATGACAGTGCTCCGGGAAGGAGGTGACAGCCAGCACCAAGCCCTGTCCAAGGAGGCCAGCTCAGACAAGGAGGGGAAAGCTTCCTCCTGTTCTAAGGAGCACCTTGTGATGCTGACCAGGATCTCAGAGCCCCAAAGGGTATTTAGAAAACATAAAATGAGGCAAACGGTAGGGAGGATGTGGGATCACAGGCAGAGTCTTAAAAGGTGGGTGACAGTCCAGTCTATTTAAAGCAGTGTTTCTCGACCTATGGGATTTTGACCATTTGGGGATTAAACGACCCTTTCACGGGGGTCACTAAAAACCATCTGCATATTAGATGCTTACAAAATGATTGATAATGGTAGAAAAGCTACAGTTATGAAGTAGCAATCAAAATAATTTGTGGTTGGGGGACTGTATTAAGGGATGCAGCATTAGCAAGTCTGAGATCCACTGGTTTAGAGGAAGGGTAGGCAGATTCATTGGTAAGAGGGTCCCTGCAAGTGCAGGACTGGGAAGCACACCACGTGAATGGATAAGAATGAAGGCCCCATGCAGGGGCTGATCCCAAGTCAGACGTCATATTAAAAACAGGGAAAAGGTTTCCAGGCAACAACCAGTCCAATTACAGGTGTACAATAAAGCTGAAAGTGTGTGTGCGTAGAAACTTTCTACAAAGTACATGTGACCATGAGGGTGCATTCTATAGCTAAAAGTTCTGAAATCTAACGTGGCCTCTGACCTATAGTATAGAGATCATCGGGTCATAAAGTATTTGCTACATCTCCTTCAGGGGAAGGAAAGGACAGGAGGCCAACCAGTAAGTGACAAAAGCCACATAAGAGAGAACATGCCAGCACCCCAAGGCAAGAAGCTCAGGAGGCTTTGAGAGCCGTGAGTTGGTTGGAGCAGCGCAAAGTGACGATGCCTTCTGTACCTTAACATGTGCATCTACTGGGGAATGTCTCCACAGGAGGGCCCCCGATCCCAAGTGAGGCTCAAATTTATCAGGACTTCATGGAACAGAAGTCTACGAGCAGAGTGGATGGCTTGCGGAGGCAGATGATAGACTATACTGACCTGGGAGTGAGCTCTGTAGAAAAGAGAACATGGCAGACTTGGACACCAGAAAGCAGCTTTTCATACGCTGGACGCATACAGACACAGGGGAAACGGCTTGCAAAAGTCAGTAATGACAACAAAGATTTAGAACCAGTCAAAGTTTAAGTAATTTCTACACTAATAAAGAAAGTCTTAAATACACCTTGATGGTATTTTACAGCAAATAAACATATTCAGTTCTAGCTTGACCACTAAAATATTCTTTGACCTAAGACTTTAGGAGAATGCCAAATTTAAAAGCTTAAAAAAATACTGTTACTTTTCCAAACAATTTAATTCATCAGTGAAATTAATGAAAATCAAATATTAGAAAGAATTTTATACTAATTAGCTAGGTAAAGAAAAGCTGTTAGGCATTATCCACTTACAATCCTTTTTTGTTGTTGTTGTTTAGCAGAAATAGGTGTCAATTACATCTAATAAAGTCAGTGTTACTGGTTTAACTCCCTATTTTGACTTTCAAAACACAATGAAGATATATTTTTCTTACAAATCTGACAGTGTCAGAAAATATTTGAAAATGTATGAAAACAAAATCCCAGTTTGGTCTAAAACCCCACTGAAATTCATGGTTCAGGTTTCTGAAGTCTAGTTTCAAAACAAACCCCGGGGTTTGGCATGACTCACAGTTAAGAGTCTCACAAAGGACCCTGTGTGGTCCCTAGCACCCTAGTCTGGTGGCTCACAGCTGCCCGGTGACTCCAGTCCCAATGCATCTGACCCCATGACCTCCATGAGCATGTGCACAGACTTAGACTTTTTTAAATCTTCATTTTACCAGCTTGCAATCCCGCCAGCAGTGGAGGATTGTTCCTCTTTCTGCACATCCTCGCCAACATCTGCTGTCTGCTGAGTTTTTAATCTTAGCCATTCTGATTGGTATGAGGTGAAATCTCAGGGTTGTTTTGATTTGCATTTCCCTGATGACTAATGATGTTGAACATTTCTTAAGGTGCTTCTCAGCCATTCAAAATTCTTCAGGTGAAAATTATTTGCTTAGCTCTGTACCCCATTTTTTAATAGGGTTATTTGGCTCTCTGGAGTCTAACTTCTTGAGTTCTTTGTATATATTGGATATTAGCCCTCTGTTGGATGTAGGGTTGGTGAAGATCTTTTCCCAATTTGTTGGGTGCCATTTTGTCTGACTGACAGTGTCCTTTGCTTTACAGAAACTTTGTAATTTTATGAGGTCCCATTTGTCAATTCTTGATCTTAGGGCATAAACTGTTGGTGTTCTGTTCAGGAAATCAGGCTGGCAGTTCCTCAGAAAACTGGGCATGACACTTCCAGAGGACCCTGCTATACCACTCCTGGACATATACCCAGAAGATTCCCCACCATGCAATAAGGATACATGCTCCACTATGTTCATAGCAGCCTTATTTATAATAGCCAGAAGCTGGAAAGAACCCAGATGTCCCTCAGTGGAGGAATGGATACAGAAAATGTAGTATACTTACACAATAGAATACTACTCAGCAATGAATTCATGAAATTCTTAGGCAAATGGTTGGAACTGGAAAATATCATCCTAAGTGAGGTAACCCAATCACAAAAGAACACACATGGAATGCAGTCACTGATAAGTGGGTATTAACCCAGAAGCTCTGAATACCCAAGACACAATTCACATATCAAATGATTCCCAAGAAGAAGGAAGGAGAGGGCCCTGGTCCTGGAAAGGCTTGATGCAGCAATATAGGGGATTACCAGGACAGAGAAGTGGGAGGGGGTTGATTGGGGAATGGGTAGAGGGAAGAGGGCTTATGGGACTTATGGAGAAGGGGTAACCGGGAAAGGGAAAATCATTTGGAATGTAAACAAAGCATATAAAAAAGAAAAAAGAAAAATCTTCATTTTAAACATTTAAAAATAAATTAATAAAAATCGAAGTATATTCTAGAGTACACAAGCATAGAACAATAGTAAGAATTCTGGGCTTTTAATAAAGTGTCTCTGGCATGGAAGGAGAATATTTAATTTAGTACATAGCTACAGTTTATGACAGGAGAAAACCGAGGTTCACAGAGAGGTGCGTGTAATGTTCCAAATCAGTAGCAAATAAGATAGCGCCGCTATCAATATTTATTGACAATGCAAGCTGTCAACCCAGCCTAAGCAGTCTGCTCTCTTCCTGCACATAACAGAGGACATGCCACAGAAGCCAGGAAGACGTTCATAAGCCCTTTAAAACAAGTATGAATCATTTGGTGGAGGAGAACTCGGCAGTCTGGAGTGGACCCTGGAAGCAGGCAAGAGGCTATGAGTGAACTCCAGCTCATGAGAGCCACAAAGCTGTAAACCCGCATTGCATCGACCCAGTATGGCTGCAGTGATTTGTGATACAGAAATAGGTATCAACACATGTAGCAATATGTATTATATGCAAAAATAATTTTACCATAATAAGCTCTCTGGGAAATGTTTTGGAAATACAAGTTGGACATTGTTTTACTCAAGGGCAATTGGAGGTAGATAGATGTGTGTGTGTGCATATCTGTGTATGTGTGTGAGCATACATGCCTGTGCAGGTATGCACATGTGTTTGAGTATGTGTATGTGTGAGTATGTGTGTGTTTCTGTGAGAGTGTGTATGCGCACATGTGTGTATGTGCATGTGTGGGCATGTGTGGTGTATGTCTTTTGCCTCTAGCACATTATATTGAAAGTGTAGAGACACAAATCAGAATATAGATACCTGAGCGTGGTGGCACACATATCATGCCAGCATTCAGGAGTCCTAAGCTCAGAGGATCAAGAGTTTTAGGATTTGTTTGGCACTACAGCTAGACCATGTCTTAAAAACTAAAGAAGAACCAATACATGAGATCATTATCCTCACATATGAACTAAAGTAGGGCAGTTTGGCAAGACTGCCTTCATAGGGTACAGGACAACAGACAGCAAGCACTTGGCCCATCTGATGAGACACAGCAGATAAAAAAAGGATAAATTAGATCCAGAAGAAGGCCCTTTTAATATCTGAACAACAGTCTGTAGAGACTCGTTATTTTCCTAGGAAAATAAAAGTTCTGAATAATCTCCACTCTGTGATTGTAAGTGAGTGTTTTTCTTCTCTGACTCAGGAAAACCTAGTATACTGCTGACAGAGGTCAGGGTAACAGGAATCAAAACCACTCCTTTTGACCAATGAGAAAATCTGTGAGGTTCTGGTGTGAGACAACCACTGTCACACTCTCCTTAGGCTCTGACTGGGACACTGCCATGACACAGCACTCTGGACTCATCACTGCAGGGCAGCTGAATCTGCTGGAGTCAGAGACTCTGATATTTCTGCCTGTCACAAACGTCTTGGTTCGAATTCCACTGCCCCAAGCACTTCTCTGCAGCAGTCATCCTGGGTGAGCCATGCCCCACCGAAGCTCCTGGCCTCGGGGCTGTCACTGGCCCTTCAGGTATTACTGCTGTCCACACAGCAGGAAGACACAGCATCTAAGGGCCGCACTTCCCCCAGAACTGCTGCCGGCTCTAAGCTCCTGGGAGAGAACACACACAGAGTTACATTTGCTCTGGTTACTAGGGCTTGCTCTGGTTACTAGGGTTCAGCTCAGAAGGTGCTATGGGCTTAGATCTTGAATAAAGTTTCAAAAGCAGCAAAATCTGTGATTACTGCTCAACTACTTCCTAGGAAAATAAAAGTTCTGAAT
This sequence comes from Apodemus agrarius, assembly GCA_964023405.1. NCBI lineage: Eukaryota > Metazoa > Chordata > Mammalia > Rodentia > Muridae > Apodemus > Apodemus agrarius. Next base: position 40,406,593 of record OZ030027.1, read on the forward strand.
AATCACCACATTGTGAAATATAAAAGATAATAGCAGATGAATGGTTTCTAGTCATGAAGCTAAAGAAACAAATGAAAACTTCCAATGTTTTCCCCACACTGTGATAAAAGTGACCACATCTTAACGAAATTACCTCAATAAAATGTTTTCTTTGGAACCCCATTATAACCCTTCATTAATGAATGTAGCAAGAGAAAAAAGTCACTGCCCATGCAGTTGACAAGACATGTCTGTCCATTTCTGTAATAGCTGAGACTGAATTACATATAATCTCCACATCATATAAGCACCTGAGTCTGAAAACAGCCTCTTGAGACGGCTGCTCCTTATGACAAAGCATCAGCCTGGTAACTTGATGAGCAAACATCACTCTGTGGTGAGCCCTGTGCCACAAGTACTAGGAAGTCCCTACCCAGCATCTCAGAGAAGGCACCACATAGAACATGCTCCTCAGTGTTTCCAACTAGTCTTGGCTAACCATATTATTCCATGAATTTTCACTAATTTTTTTTAAAAAAATGCTTAAATTATTCTATTTTCACTTATTAATGATGTTCTTGATTAAAAATATCTTAAGTAGAAAGCTCTTTTTAAAAAGGTAGTTAGGAAGTTATATGGACATTTGGAAATGCTCTGAGTTCAGCAAGGGAATGAAAAGTCCTATTCTGTTTATAAATACCACGACACAGGCTGTGACAGGCCCAAGGGGGAACTTGTGAGACAATGTTTGCTTGACTAAAATCTTCTGTAGAAGTATGTGGACCAGCACTGCCCCGTGCCCCGCCATCCTGCCTGCCTGGCACAGCGTTACTCTGCAGTCACATTATCAGGCTTGAATGATGCTTCAAAGGGAGGCCAAAATGCCTTCCCTCCAAAATGTGGGCCTCTTCAGGGAAAACCCTGTATCACACTAGCTGAGGCGACCTTGCGTTTAGGAGCAGGGGACTGAGACCACCCTTCCATCACTTCTAGTCTCTGGACATCTATACCAGCAGGGGCAACTGCAAAGATGGCAATGTTAACTATCCCTGGCTGTCCTTATCCCACACATTAGCAATCATTTTTAAACCTCTCTTCCTACGCCCCGAGAACCAGCATGAACCTGAATGATACTTGCTGACAGACATGTTGGTAACAAGAAACAGAACTTAAATAGGAGTTCAATTCTTTCCCACTACCAAGGAAAGATGGCTAAGGAGGGAAGCCACTGTCTTCAGGATTGAAGTTTGTCAACTACTGAGGCCAGGTTGTGACTCTCATCAATATCCCTTCCTCTTCTTCCTCTTCTTTCTGAACACCATTACTGTTTTGTTCAGCTTTCATTTCTATGTTACAGAAAGGGACAGACATGTCTTGTCAACTGCATGATCAGTGACTTCTTTCCCTTGCTACATTCATTAATGAAGGGTTATAATTAGGTTCCAAAGAAAACATTTTATTGAGGTAATTGATTTCCTTAAGATGTGATCATTTTTATCACGGTGTGGTAAAAACCTTGGAGGTTTTCATTTATTTCTTTAGCTTCACTACTAGAAACCACACACTTGCTATTACCTTTTACATCTGGCTTTTCCTTTCATGGACATTGCAGACAATGTATACCAATGGTTAACCCTTATCCATGCAGTCTTGTGATTGTGTATTTACTGGCTACCTGCTGCTTCCCTTCAGAAACTTCTATAAAATGGATACAATGTCTTTGAAGCCCAGAGCAGTAACAAGCGTCATTAAAAACACTAAGATCTGTGCAGTTACAGAGTGGTGTGTTGAGTACTAGGAGGCCAAGATGGCCTGATAAAGACTGGCAGAGGCACACATGTGTCTTGATCCTGGGGAACAGATCTCCCTGATTCTTATATCCCTTAAGCCTCTTCCTGTCATCAACCTGTCAACCAGTGTCTACTCCTTGTCTGTTTTTCTGTGCACTGTCTTCTTGTTATAATTGTACTTACTCATTCTGATGTCAATAATGCTGCGTAAACATTCTAGTAGTATTTTAGTAATAGTCAAAGTGGTGTTATTTCAACATTTCAATAAGAATTCTATCACCTCTAATGATTTTATTTCTATCCTTTATCATTTCCAGATAATTATGGTTAAAATTGTGGTTAGTAGATTAGTATATTTCAATACATTTCTCTTATGTACACAAATATATATGTGTATATATATGTATATACATATATATATATATATATATATATATTCACTTCCCTTATAAAATAAATAACGCAGTCAGGAACAATCGCACAAGCCTTTAATCCCAGTATGTGGTAGGCAGAGGCTGGTAGATAATTGTGAGTTTGAGGCCAGCCTGCTCTACATAGTGAGTGCCATGACAGTCAGAGCTAGTGAGCTCCTATCTTGAAAGAAACCAAAAAAGAACAAAATAATATATAAATAAAGAATGCACAACCTGTATTATTTTAGGTTTCAATTATTTGAGCATTGATAAGCATGAGCGCTTCTATCACACGTTAAGGCGATTCTTTTTTAAACGACTCTTTCATGGCCTACTCTTCGTTCTACCATCTCCTTACTGCTGCACAGTTTCTTTCAGCTATAAGCCACATTGAAACATGGTCCAAGCTTATCCTGTACATACTGTGACTTTTACTTTTATGGCAAAGTTTTTAAAACAGGAGAGCTTTACCAAGGGAAACCTATTCATATACTGTAAAGATACTGTAATACCATGTATTCTAAAATATGGCATAATTTGTGCCCCCAGATGAGATTTGTTGTCCTGATTTCCTTACATCTTCACAAGCAGAGAATGCTGTCAATCTCTGAGGGGTCCTCCCTCTACCCTCCCCCAAATCTGATAAACACTGAATTTCCTTGACTCGGTTGGGGTCAAGCCTATTGGATGTTTCATATACTCCATTATGTAAACCAGCCGTATCCCTTTATCCTGTTAAATTTTTAACAGCATTAGCTTTCATTATATGTCTTTCAAATATGTTCTCCTAGTTCATCACTCATCTTTTACTTTTGCTTTATTATACACTAAATTTTAATTTCTATGAACTCAAGTCCACCTGGGATTTATTTGATGCTATCAAACAGCCTGGCAGTGTCCTTGCTTCAGAAGGCCTTTCCTGCAATTACCATCTAAGGAAATGGCCACTGCTACATGCTAGCTTTCTAAGCATTGTCCTTGCTAAACCCTTCTCCAGTCCATCTGCCTTGGTCATCTGTGGTCTTCAAACACCATTAGCCTTAGCCCTCAGGGTCCCAAGTGCCCCATGTTCTAGACCACACACCAAAGACCTTTGTGGATCTCATGTGCACTACAGTGACAGATCTCTCAGTGACAGGATCCCTCAGAAGCACCTCTCTGTTCACTCTTTAGGCATTGTTTCTTGCCATGAAATGTGACTCTTAAAACAAGATTTTGCTCTGTGTGTGTGTGTGTGTGTGTGTGTGTGTGTGTGTGAGAGAGAGAGAGAGAGAGAGAGAGAGAGAGAGAGAGAGAGAGCATGTGTGCATGTGTACATTGGCATGTGCACAGAAGTGACCATGGAGGCTAGAAAAGGGTGTCAGATCCCATAAAGCTGGAGCTACAGGTTATGAGCAGCCAAGCCCAGTGTGGGTACTGGAGAGTGAACTCTGCTTCTTCAACAGCAACAAGGACCCTTAACTAAGATATCTTCCACCCTCAGAAACGTAATCTTGGTTGTAACTCTTCCCTTAGTAATACTTACCTTGGTCCCACTCACCACTTTCTAATGGAGTTTAAATCTGTCTTCTGGGTTTATGTGGCCATGAATAGCTTGAATCTTACTTGCTCCTTCAGACCCAGTTAACCTTCTGCATGTGTCTGTCCTCTCACCAGCCTTTGTATCCTAATATTCAGGTTTCCTTCAAATAGTGTTCTTCCTCAGCTATGTGTCTAGGTAGTTCCCTTACTCTTAGAATGCAATGGATGATTTGGATCACCATAAAATTGCCTCAAGTTACACATTATTATTAATGAATTTATTAATCGCATCACAGGAGACATGATATCTAGCGACACAGAAAAACAAGCAAGAAACTGTACATTATGGGGTTAAAATCAGTGCTACATTAGGGTATATAAGAATGAATGAGGATCAAGACACAAACACAGAAACGACAGTAGCCACTGTTTAACATTCAGATGAATGCTACAGACTTCCTGGATAATAACGTTCTTAAATAAACTGTAAACTTTCGGTCAGAGAACTGGAGCGGGGTATGATAACCCTCGGGGTATCTAAGTGGGGAAAGGTTTACAGCCAGTTTGTGGGCTCTGGTTCATCCTTTCAAGTAAAGAGAAGGTGGCAAAGCAAGCGCCTTTCATTTTCAACATGACCCTAGAGACAAAACAAAGATCAAGAGAAGATTTTACCATTTCACTGTGCTTCCCAACACACACACACACACACACACACACACACACACACAAATTAAAAGAAAATTACTGTGCTAAAGAATAACCAAAACCAAATACAAAGTTGTATTTTAATTTGTAAAAAGCGGCCTTCTGGTTCAGGAGAAGCTCCTCTGCCACAGGGCTCCATACCCAAATAGCACTGGGAGAGAGCTATGCTCCCAGGACTGCGAACAAGCCTGTGAGAGCAGGTAAAGCCACCACTGCGGCCCAGAGGGACCTTCTGGGAACCCTCAGGACACAGGAACCTAGGAGCAGCCTGGAACAGGAGCGTTCCAATCAGTCATCAGCCTGCACAAGCAGAGCTGATCGTCTGCCACAGGGCTCCAAACCCAAATAGCTCAGGGAGAGAGCTGGTCTTCCAGGAAAGCCGACACACCTGCAAACTTAGGGAAGACCACCACTTCTGTTCAAATTCCTGGCCCAATAGGAACCCCCTCCAGAGCCATCAGGTCACAGGAACCAAGAAATAGCTGGAGATAGGATCCTTCTGGTTTCTGCCTGCACCCCAGAACTTACCCTGTACCATAGCCCTTCATACAGAAATTCTTCCCAGAGAGAACTGGTCTCCCAGGAGTACTGACATAGAAGCTTGCAGGAGGGATAAGCTACAGTCAGAGAGAGCAACACCAGAGATAACCAAATGGCAAAAGGCAATGGAAGAACACATGCAACAGAAACCAAGGCTACTTGGCATCATCAGAACCCAGTTCTCCCACCACAGCGAATCCTGGACAACCAACACACCAGAAAAGCAAGACTCTCATTTAAAATCCCATCACATGATGCTGATAAAGGACTCAAAAAAGGACATAACTAACTCCCTTAAAGAAATACAGGAGAACACAGGTAAACAAGTAGATGCCCTCAAAGAGGAAATACAAAAATCCCTTAAGGAATTATATCAAAACACAACTAAGCAGGTGAAGAAATTGAACAAAACCATCCAAGATCTAAAAATGGATATAGAAACAAAAAAGAAATCACAAAGTGAGACAACCCTGGAGATAGAAAACCTAGGAAAGAGATCAGGAGTCATAGATGCAAGCATCACCAACACAATATAAGAGATAGAAGAATCTCAGGTGCAGAAGATACCATAAAAAACTTTGATATCACAGGCAAAGAAAATGCAAAATGTAAAAAGCTCCTAACCCAAAACATCCACGAAATCCAAGACAAAATGAGAAGACCAAACCTAAGGATAATAGGTATAGAAGAGAGTGAAGATTCCCAACTTAAAGAGCCAGTAAATATCTTCAATAAAATTATAGAGGAAAACTTCCCTAACCTAAAGAAAGAGATGCCCACAAACATACAAGAAGCCTACAGAACTCCAAATAGATTGGACCAGAACAGAAATTCCTCCCATCACATAACAGTCAAAACACCAAATGCACAAAACAAAGAAAGAATATTAAAAGCAGTAAGGGAAAAGGTCAAGTAATATATAAAGGCAAACCTATCAGAATTACTCCAGACTTCTCACCAGACACTCTGAAAGCTAGAAGATCCTGGGCAGATCTCATACAGACTCTCAGAGAACACAAATGCCAGCCCAGACTACTATACCAAGCAAAACTCTCAATTATCAAAGGAGGAGAAACTAAGTTATTCTATGACAAAACCAAATTTACACAATATCTTCCCACAAATCCAGCCCTACAAAGGAAAATAGATGGAAATCGCCAATACAAGGGGGGAAACTACACCCTAGAAAAAGCAAAAAAGTAATCTTCTTTCAACAAACCCAAAAGAAGATAGCCACACAAACATAAAGGTAACATCAAGAACAACAGGAAGTAACAATTACTATTTCTTAATATCTCTTAAGATCAATGGACTCAATTCCCCATAAAAAGACATAGACACTAACAGACTGGATACATAAACAGGACTCAGCATTTTGTTGCATACAGGAAATGTACCTCAGTGTCAAAGACAAACACTACCTTAGAGTAAAGGGGTGAAAACAATTTTCTGAGCAAATGGTTCCAAGAAACAAGCTGGAGTAGCCATTCTAATATTGGATAAAATCAACTTTCAACCAAAGTCATCAAAAAAGATAAGGTGGGACACTTGATACTCAACAAAGGAAAAATCTACCAAGAAGAACTCTCAATTCTGAACATCTATTCTACAAACACAAGGGCACCCACATTCATAAAGAAACTTTACTAAAGCTCAAAACACACTGCACCTCACACAATAATAGTGGGGGACTTCAACACCCCACTCTCCTCAATGGACAGATCAGGGAAACCCAAACAGCAATGGACACATCATGGAAACAGAAACTAAACAGATACATAGTGAAACTAACAAAAGTTATGGACCAACTGGATTTAACAGATATCTATAGCATATTTCATCCTAAAACAAAAGAATACATCTTCTTCTCAGCACCTCATGGTACCTACTCCAAAATTGACCATACATTTGGTCATAAAACAGACCTCAACAGAAACAATAAGATTGAAATAATCCCATGCATCCTATCAGATCACCATGGACTAAAGCTAGTCTTCAATAACAACAGAAACAACAGAAAGCCCACATATACATGGAATCTGAACAATGCTCTACTCAATGATAACTTGGTCAAGGAAGAAGTAAAGAAATCAAAGACTTTTTAGAATTTAATGAAAACAAAGGAACAACATACTCAAACTTATGAAACACAATGAAATCAGTGCTAAGAGGAAAACTCATAGCTCTGAGTGCCTCCAAAAAGAACCTAGAGAGAACATACACTAGCAGCTTAACAGCACACCTGAAAGCTCTAGAACAAAAGAAGCTAATACAACCAAGAGATGTAGATGGCAGGAAATAATCAAACTCAAGGCCAAAATCAACCAAATAGAAACAAAAAGAACTTATACAAGGAATCAACAAAACCGGTTGGTAGCTGGTTCTTTGAGAAAATCAACAAGATAGACAAACCCTTAGCAAGACTAACCAGAGGGAACAGAGAGGCACTACTCAAATTAATAAAATCAGAAATGAAAAGGGAGACACAACAACAAAAACTATAGAAATTCAAAAAATTATTCTACTACAAGAGCTTACACTCAACAAAATTTGAAAATCTGGATGAAATGGACAACTTTCTAGACACATACCAGTTGCCAAGTTAAAACAGGATCAGATAAACCATCTAAGTAGTCCCATACATCCTGAGGAAATAGAAGCAGTTAACAGACTCACATAAAAAAAGCCCAGGATCAGATGGGTTTAGTGGGGAATTCTATCAGAACTTCAAAGGAGCTAATACTGATACTCTTCAAACTATTCCATGAAATAGAAACTCACAGAACACTACCCAACTCGTTCTATGAAGCCACAATAACGCTTATACCTAAATCAAGCAAAGATCAAACAAGGAAAGAGAACTTCAGACCAATCTCTCTTATGAACATCTATGCAAAAATACTCAACAAAATTCTGGCCAACAAAATCCAAGAAGGCTTCATCCCAGGAATGCAGGGATGGTTCAAAATACAGAAATCCATCTATGTAATCCACTACATAAACAAACTCAAGGAAAAAAACACATGGTCATTTCTTTAGATGCTAAAAAAGCTTTTGACAAAATTCAGCATCCCTTCATGATAAAAGTCTTGGAGAGATCAGAAATTCAAGGGCCATACCTAAACATAGTGAAAGCAATATACTGCAAACCGATAACCAACATCAAGTTAAATGGAAAGAAACTTGAAGCGATCCCACTAAAATTGGGGACCAGACAAGGCTGCCCACTCTCTCCCTATCTATTCAATATAGTACTTGAAGTCCTAGCCAGAGCAATAAGACAACAAAAGGAGGTCAAAGGGGAATGAATTGGGAAGGAAGAAGTCAAAATATTACTGTTTGCAGATGATATAATAGTATACTTTAGTGACCCCAAAACTTCCACAAGAGAACTCCTAAAGCTGATAAACAACGTCAGCAAAGTGGTTGGATATAAAATTAACTCACATAAATCAGCAGCCTTCCTATACTCAAAGGATAAACAAGCTAAGAAAGAAATTAGGGAAATGACACCCTTCACAATAACCACAAACAATATAAAGTATCTTGGTGTGACTCTAACAAAACAAGTGAAAGATCTGTATGACAGGAACTTCAAGTCTTTGAAGAAAGAAATCCAAGAAGACCTCAGAAGATGGAAAAATCTTCCATGCTCTTGGATTGGCAGGATTAATATAGTAAAAATGGCCATCTTGCCAAAAGCAATCTATAGATTCAATGAAATTCCCATCAAAATCGCAACTTAATTCTTCATAGAGTTAGAGCAATTCTCAAATTCATCTGGAATAACAAAAAAAACAGGATAGCTAAAACTATTCTCCACAACATAAGATCTCGTGGGGGAAGCACCATTCCTGACCTCAAATTCTGTTACAGAACAAAAGTGATTAAAAACTGTTAGGTATTGGTACAGAGACCGGCAGGAAGATCAATGTAATAAAACTGAAGACCCAGAAAAGAACCCACACACCTACACTTGATATTTGACAAAGGAATTAAAAACATCCAGTGGAAAAAAGACAGCATTTTTAACAAATGCTGCCAGATCGACTAGAGGTCAGCATGCAGAAAAATGCAAATTGACATATTCTTATCTCCTTGTACAAAGCTCAAGTCCAAGTGGATCAAGGACCTGCACATAAAACTAGACACTGAAGCTTATAGAGGAGAAAAATCTGGAACACATGGGCACAGGGGAAAATTTCCTGAAGAGAACACCAATGGCTTATGCTCTAAGAACAAGAATCAACAAATGGGACTTCATAAAACTGTAAAGCTTCTGTAAGGCAAAGGACACTGCCAATAGGACAAAAGGACAACCAACAGATTTGGAAAAGATCTTTATCAATCCCACATCCAATAGAGGGCTAATATCCAATGTAATACAAAGAACTCAAGAAGTTGGACTCCAGTGAGTCAAATAACCCTATTTAAAAAATGGGGTACAGAGCTAAACAGGAAATTCTCAACTGAGGAAACTCAATGGCTCTGAAGCACCTAAAGAAATGTTCAGCATCCTTAGTTATCAGAGAAATGCAAATCAAAATAATCCTGAGATTCCACCTCACACCAGTCAGAATGGCTAAGATGAAAAACTCAGGGGACAGCAGATGCTGGAGAGGACGTGGGGAAAGAGGAGCACTTCTCCATTGTTGGTGGGATTGCAAGCTGGTAAAACCACTCTGGAAATCAATTTGGTGGCACCTCAGAAAATTAGACATAGTACTACCTGAGGAACCAGCTATACCACTCCTGGGTATATACCCAGAAGATGCTCCTACATGTAATAAGGGCACATGCTCCACTATGTTCATAGCAGCCTTATTTATAATATCCAAAAGCTGGAAAGAACCCAGATGTCCTTCAACAGAGGAATGGATACAGAAACTGTGGTATATATACACAATGGAGTACTATTCAGCTACTGAAAACAATTAACTCATGAAATTCTTAGGCAAATGGATAGAACTAGAAAGTGTCATCCTGAGTGAGGTAACCCAATCACAAAAGAACACACATGGTATTCACTCACTGATAAGTGGATGTAAGCCCAAAAGCTCAAAATAAACAAGTTACAATTCACAGACCACAGGAAGCTCAAGAAGAAGGAGGACTGAAGTGGGGGTGCTTTGGCTCCTCTGAGAAAGGGAACAAAATACTCACAGGAGCGATAAAGGAGACTAAGTGTGGAGCAGAGACTGAAGGAAAGGCCACCCAGAGACTGCCCTACCTGAGGATTCATCTTATAACCAGTCACCAAACCCCAACACTATTATGGACGACAAGAAGTGTGTACCAAAAGGAGTCTGTTATGGTTGTCTCCTGAGGGGCCCTGCCAGAGCCTTACACATACAGAGGCAGACGCTAGCAGCCAACCATTGGACTGAGCATGGGGTCCCCAATGGAGGAGTTGGAGGGCAGACTGGAGGAGCTGAAGGAGTTTACAGTCTCATGGGAAGAACAATGATGTCAGTCACCCAGATGCCCCAGGACTCCCCAGGACTAAGCCACCAACCACGGAGTACACATGGCTCTGGCTGCATATGTAGCAGAGAACAGCCTTGTCAAACATTAATGTGAAGAGAGGCCCTTGGTCCTATGATTGTTTGATAGATACCCCAATGTAGGGGAAATCGAGGGCAGGGAGGTAGGAGTGGGTGACTGGGTGGAGGAACACCCTCATAGAAGCAGGTGGAGGGGGTTAAGAAAGGGGGTTACTGGGAAAGGGGGAAACTGGGTAAGGGGATAACACTTGAAATGTAAATAAATTAAAATAAAAAATTATAGAAAGCTTTGAGGAATAAATATTAAACATAGAAAATTAGAAATAAGCAAAGATACTGACAGATAAGAAAGATGAAGATGATAAACATCATAGCAGGAAAAGCAATCAAATTACATGGAGAAGAAGAAGATAGCAATTTGAACTCTAAAGTTATCTAAATGATTTTAATACAGGTAACCTCAGTGTTGATGAGAGTCTACAAACATATATTCCCAGTCACTTCCTATCTTAGGGTCGCAAAAACTTTCTGAAACAATCTTGGTAATAGATACATGACAAATGTATTAATATGAAGTTCTTTGAAACAGCAATTCAATTCACAGAAATGGATATAAAGAAGTAAATGGACAGAATACAAATAGCCCTTAAAACAAATTTACCTATTAAATATAGTGACCTTAAACCTAAACATCAGCCATTACAAAATGGAAGCCATGTACAAAATACACTACATGGGTGTGGACGGAGTGTATGTGTAAAAATATTCTTTCTTGAAATACGTATTTTAAAAAGATATTGGGTATGGGCCTCAAAAGGACTTGGGAGTCATCAGTTTAACATGGGCTATTTCTTGGGATGAATATATATTTATTACTCATTTTAAAGTTTCTATACTTTTTATAGTTAAACAAAGAGTGTGAATCTTTCTTACAATAAGAATGATGTTGTTTTGTAAATAATGTATCCACGTCCTCAGGACAATATATTTAATAAAGAAACAGTACTCAAGAACATATCCATACTAAATTATAAAACCTGATCACATATTCTATTTGTTCATCATTTTGAATATTTTTTCAAATGGTTTCAATATAATAGGGCTTTAAATGTTTTGCTCTAAGCATTCTTGATTTGATTTTTCACACATAGAGTATTTTAAGAGCTGTTCATTTGATTGCGTTTGCTTCATTTAAACTCATCTCATCAAAATGCAAAATCTCTAAGAGCTATTTTATCTTGGGAGAAACTACCCAAACCCATTTAAACCTAACTTATGTCCATTTTTCCCCCTCAGGAAAAGAAAAACAAATTTTACAAAAAGTAAAGAAACTTAAGCTCCCAGAATCAGGAACACCATGCCTACTGCCTCTGCCTCTCCACTCTCTCTACCTCCTGTGTCTCCAGCCCTTCAAAGGTGTGTCTTTAGTTCCAGGACTATGCCACACACCCTGACTCATTCACCTTGAATAACCTTTTGCGTTCTAGTCATACACCTTCAAGACTGTATTTGTCTCGTTTCTAATGGTTTTCAATCACTGTAGTTGTTGCAACCTTTTATGTTCCCCTCCCCACTACCCCACATACACACACACACCATTTTAGGTTTATACTATATCTAATTGCTTATGTTTTCTTCTCTTCCAGATCTGAGCTCTGTGGCACACTGTTCCATGTGTCTATATGTTACCAGTGCCTTTCCAGTGAGGAAAAGCCAACAACATGAATTAAACATGAATTAGGAAAAATGTCAATTTTTAGATAATTGCCCAATATGAGAGTTTATTTCAGACCTGGGTAGGGTGGGTTAAAGGTCAAAGCACTCTTATATAAGATGGGACACTGAAAAGTTTGGAAATAAGGCCAAGAAAGAAGACACTTGGGATCAATATACCAGCCCCATAATTAGATGGTAACAAGAGGGCAGATAGAGAATTTATAGGATGATTCATAAATTTAGAAAGAGAAGAAAAGGCTTTAAAGACTCTAGTGATCTAGAATGTACCATGAGTGGGATTCTGCTAGGAAAGAAACCAACTCAGGTGGACCTGGGAGGCCCTGTTCTCCCAGATGTAGTGGCGCTACATCTACAGTTAGAGCACAGATGGTGACACAGCCAGGGCTTAGGTCAGTGATATGCTCCAGATAGCCGATAAATGACTGCCATGCTCTGTTATTTCTCCAGTAATTCTTCTTTCAAAGCTAAGATGTGTGCTACTTAGTAGTGTGTATCAAGTGTCTAAAATGCAAACATCCTTGCTAAGCTGAGGCTTCCTCAGTATTCCATACTACCTGGGTACAAAAACAGAGTCAAAGTCAGAAATGGTTCTTCCTGGAAGAGTCTTCCGTTGCCACGGCGGGTTCAAGGAGTGTTAGCCCTAAGCTGAGAGGCTACCACAAGGCTAATAAGAAGATTAAATGTATTAAGAAGAACTGAGACTAATATAAATTTGATTTCTGTTCCCCTAAGGACACCAAGTGCCTGAAACAGAGGAGGTTACAGAAGACATGTTAGATTCATTCCTATGTGACTCACTGTTGAGGAGAGCTTTCTGGAAGATCACTTAGAATGAAAAGAAAAACATTCAGGGTTTGTATAAGGTAACTAATAGAAATGTGGGAACAGAAATCAAGTTTCTAATTTGTCAATGTCATAGTCCAAGAAGAAAAAAAAAGACCAATTTTGCTATGGAAAGATTCATACTAAAAATTTGTAGATATTAATAAACAAAATAATTATCAAACTTGGATTTCAGTAATTTCTTCACTAATGAATTTTAGTATAGGAAAATAGTTAAGTGTACAGTTTCACCCCATTTATTTTTAATAAACTCTAAGTGGACAGAGGTGGTCAAAACTGGGTTGCAAAGACTGACCACAAGGAGATGGGTTGGGGAAGAAAATAACATGTATCTTCACAGTTAAGCACAGTCTCTTAGAAAAGGTTGTAAAAGAAAAACCTGATGTGGCTTAGGGGGCTGGGAAGATGTTTTAGTGGAAAGGAACACTTGTTGCCAAGCATGGAGCTCAAGTAATCCCTGGACCCACATACTAGAAAGCTAGAAAAGGATTGCAACCAGGACACAGCTGGAAAGGCCCAGGTAAACACCCCTTCCAGGGCTACACTCACGGGGGTATCTGCTAGGGTCTCGGAGCCAAGCAGGCGGAGTCCCGCCTAGGCTCTGTGGGACATCCCCAAGCCCTCTGGCGAGCACCAAGGCTGCGTTCTGCAACCAGCTCGCCGGCCCCTGGACCAGCAGTAGCGGCGGGCCTCCATATTGCAACCAGGACACAGCTGGAAAGGCCCAGGTAAACACCCCTTCCAGGGCTACACTCACGGGGGCATCTGCTAGGGTCTCGGAGCCAAGCAGGCAGAGTCCCGCCTAGGCTCTGTGGGACATCCCCGAGCCCTCTGGCGAGCACCAAGGCTGCGTTCTGCAACCAGCTCGCCGGCCCCTGGACCAGCAGTAGCGGCGGGCCTCCATATTGCAACCAGGACACAGCTGGAAAGACCCAGGCTCTGTGGGACATCCCCGCCCTCTGGTGAGCACCTAGGCTGCGTTCTGCAACCAGCTCGCCGGCCCCTAGACCAGCGGTAGCGGCGGGGCCTCCATATTGCAACCAGGACACAGCTGGAAAGGCCCAGGCTCTGTGGGACATCCCCGCCCTCTGGTGAGCACCTAGACTGCGTTCTGCAACCAGCTCACCGGCCCCTAGACCAGCGGTAGAGGCGGGCCTCCATATTGCAACCAGGACACAGCTGGAAAGGCCCAGGCTCTGTGGGACATCCCTGTGCCCTCTGGCGAGCACCTAGGCTGCATTCTGCAACCAGCTCGCCGGCCCCTGGACCAGCGGTAGCAACGGGCCTCCATATTGCAACCAGGACATAGCTGGAAAGGCCCAGGTAAACACCCCTTCCAGGGCTACCCTCACGGGGGGATCTGCTAGGGTCTCAGAGCTCCTTGCAACCAGGACACAGTTGGAGAAGCCCAGATAGACAGACTCCAACAGGGGCTACAATCGCATGGGTGGCAGCCAGCTTATGATCCCTTAAAGCAGCAGTCACACATATTCACCAGTAGAGAAACAACAGGTGAGCCCAGCCTCACAGGAGATTCAAACACCAGCCACTGACAACAAGGCCAACTAAAACCAGAAATAACCAGATGGCAAAAGGAAAACGAAGGAACATTACTAACAAAAATCAAGGCAACATGACAGCATCTGAACCCAGTTCTCCAACAACAGGAATCCCTGGATACCCTAAAACACCAGAAAAACAAGACTTGGATATAAAATCACTGGTCAGGATGCTGGTAGCTGAACACATAGAAAAATCTCGTAAAGAAATAGAGGAGAAAATGGATCAAAAGTTAGAAGCCTTTACGAGGCAAATACAAAAATCACTTCAAGAAATGCAGGAGAAGATGGATCAAAGAGAAGAAGACAATAAGGAAGAAAGACAAAAGTCACTTAAAAAACTACAGAAGAACGTGGGCCAACAAGTAGAAGCTATGAAACAGGAAGCACAAAAATCTATTAAAGAAATACATAAAAACACAATCAAGCAAGCGAAAGATCTGAGCACATCCATCCAGATACTAAAAACAGAAGTAGAAACAACTAAGAAATCACAGAGGGAGACAACATTGGAGATAGAAAACCTGGGGAAGAAATCAGGGGCCATAGACGCAAGTATCAACAATAGAATACAAGAGATAGAAGACAGAATCTCAGAAGCCGAAGATACCATAGGAACCATTGATTCAACAGTCAAAGAAAATACTAAATGCAAAAAGGTGGTAACCCAAAACATCCAGGAAATCCAAGACACTATGAGAAGACCAAACCTAAGGATTATAGGTATAGACGAGAGTGAAGATTTACAAGTTAAAGGGCCAGCTAATATCTTCTATAAAATTATGCAAGAAAACTTCCCCAACCTAAGGAGAGAGATGCCCATGAATATACAAGAAGCCTATAGAACCCCAAACAGACTGGACCAGAACAGAAATACATCCCGTCACATAATAATCAAAACTCCAAATGTAATAAACAAAGAAAGAATACTAAAGGCAGCAAGAGAAAAAGGCCAAGTAACATATAAAGGAAAAGCTATCAGAATAACACCAGACTTCTCACCTGAGACCATGAAAGCTAGAAGATCCTGGGCAGATATCATGCAAACTCTAAGAGAACACAAACTTCAGCCAAAACTACTTTACCCAGCAAAACTCTCAATTGCCATTGATGGAGACATCAAGGTATTCCATGACAAAACCAAATTTGCAAGATATCTCTCCACAAATCCAGCCCTACAAAGGATAATAGGGGGAAAACACCAAGACAAGGACGGAAACTACACCCGGGAAGAAGCAAGATAGAAACCTCCTCTCATCAAACCCAAAAGAAGATAACCTCTCGAATATAAAAAATAAATAAGATAAATAAATATAATTTCAAAAATGTCTGGAGGTAATAATTACTATTCCTTAATATCTCTTAACGTCAATGGACTCAATTCCCCAATAAAAAGACATAGATTAACAGACTGGATACGAAAACAGGACCCTACATTTTGCTGCATACAGGAAACACATCTCAGTGTTACAGACAAACACTGCCTTAGAGTAAAAGGCTGGAGGACAATTTTACAAGCAAATGGTCTCAGGAAACAAGCTGGAGTAGCCATTCTAATATCAGATAAAATTGACTTTCAACCTAAAATCATCCAAAGAGACTCAGAAGGTCACTTCTTGCTGGCCAAAGGGAAAATCCACCAGGAAGAGCTCTCAATACTGAACATCTATGCTCCAAATGCAAGGGCACCCTCCTTCGTAAAAGAAACCTTACTAAAGCTTAAAGCACACATTACACCTAACACAATAATTGTGGGTGACTTCAACACCCCACTCTCCTCAATGGACCGATCAGGAAAGCAGAAACTAAACAGGGACACAGTGAAACTAATTGAAACTCTGGACCAATTAGATTTAATAGATATATATAGAACATTTCATCCTAAAGCTAAAGAATATACCTTTTTCTCAGCACCGCATGGTACCTTCTCCAAAATAGACCATATAATCGGTCACAAGACAGATGTCAACAAATACAAGAAGATCGAGCTAATTCCATGCCTCCTATCAGATCACCATGGAGTAAGAGTGGTCTTCAATAGCAACAAAAACAACAGAAAGCCCACATACACATGTAAACTGAACAATACTCTACTCAATGACACCTTGGTCAAGGAAGAAATAAAAAAAGGAATCAAAGACTTTTTAGAATTCAATGAAAATGAAGGTACAACCTACCCAAATCTATGGGACACAATGAAAGCAGTGCTAAGAGGAAAACTCATAGCTCTAATTGCATCCAAAAAGAAACTGGAGAGAGCATACACTAGCAGCTTAACGGCACACCTTAAAGCCCTGGAAGAAAAACAAGTTAATTCACCCAGGAGGAGTAAAAGACAAGAAATCATCAAACTCAGGGCTGAAATCAATCAAATAGAAACAAAGAGAACCATACAAAGAATCAACAAGACCAGGAGCTGGTTCTTTGAGAAAATCAACAAGATAGATAAACCCTTAGCCAGACTAACCAAAGGACACAGAGACAGTATACAAATTAACAAAATTAGAAAGGAAAAGGGAGACATAACAACAGAAACTGAGGAAATTCAAAAGATCATCAGATCCTACTACAAAGGTCTATACTCAAAACAACTGGAGAATCTGGAGGAAATGGACGATTTCCTAGACAGATATCAAATACCAAAATTAAATCAGCATCAAGTAGACCAGCTAAATAGTCCCATAACCCCTAAAGAAATAGAAGGGGTTATAGAAAGCCTCCCAACCAAAAAAAGTACGGGACCAGATGGTTTTAGTGCAGAATTCTACCAGACCTTCAAAGAAGACTTAACACCAATACTCTTCAAACTATTCCACAAAATAGAGACAGAAGGGACACTGCCCAACTCATTCTTCAAAGCCACAATTACGCTAATACCTAAACCACAAAAAGATCCAACAAAGAAAGAGAACTTCAGGCCAATTTCTCTGATGAATATAGATGCAAAAATACTAAATAAAATTCTTGCTAACCGAATCCAAGAGCACATCAAAACGATCATCCACCATGATCAAGTAGGCTTCATCCCAGGGATGCAGTGATGGTTCAATATACGGAAATCCATCAATGTAATCCACTACATAAACAAACTGAAAGAAAAAAACCACATGGTCATCTCATTAGATGCTGAAAAAGCATTCGACAAAATTCAGCATCCTTTCATGCTAAAAGTCTTGGAAAGAGCAGGAATTCAAGGCCCATACCTAAACATAGTAAAAGCAATCTACAGCAAACCAGTAGCCAACATCAAAATAAATGGAGAGAAACTTGAAGCAATTCCACTAAAATCAGGGACTAGACAAGGCTGCCCTCTCTCTCCATATCTTTTCAATATAGTACTTGAAGTTCTAGCAAGAGCAATTAGACAACATAAGGAAGTCAAAGGGATACAAATTGGAAAGGAAGAAGTGAAACTATCATTATTTGCAGACGATATGATAGTTTACCTAAGCGACACAAAAAACTCCACCAGACAACTTCTACAGCTGATAAACAACTTCAGCAAAGTGGCAGGTTATAAAATTAACTCAAGCAAGTCAGTGGCCTTCTTGTACTCAAAGGACAAGCAGGCTGAGAAAGAAATTAGGGAAATAACACCCTTCACAATAGCCACAAACAACATAAAGTATCTTGGCGTAACTCTAACCAAACATGCGAAAGATCTGTACAACAGGAACTTCAAGTCCTTGAAGAAAGAAATCGAAGAAGACCTCAGAAGATGGAAAAATATTTCTTGCTCCTGGATTGGCAGGATCAATATAGTGAAAATGACCATCTTCCCAAAAGCAATATACAGATTCAATGCAATCCCCATCAAAATCCCAACTCAATTCTTCATAGATCTAGAAAGAGCAATTCTCAAATTCATCTGGAGCAACAAAAAACCCAGGATAGCTAAAACTATTCTCAACAATAAAAGGACTTCTGGGGGAATCATTATCCCTGACCTCAAGCAGTACTACAGAGCAATTGTGTTAAAAACTGCATGGTATTGGTATAGCAACAGGCAAACAGATCAATGGAACAGGATTGAAGACCCAGAAATTAACCCACAGACTTATGGTCACTTGATCTTTGATAAAGGAGCCACAACCATCCGATGGAATAAAGATAGCCTTTTCAACAAATGGTGCTGGTTCAACTGGAGGTCAACATGCAGAAGAATGCGAATTGACCCACTCTTACCTCTTTGCTCTAAGATCAACTCCAAGTGGATCAAGGACCTCCACATAAAACCAGACACACTGAAACAATTGGAAAAGAAACTTGGGAAGACCCTGGAGGACTTGGGCACAGGGGAAAAGTTCCTGAACAGAACACCAATAGCGTATGCACTAAGATCAAGAATCGACAAATGGGACCTCATAAAATTACAAAGTTTCTGCAAAGCAAAGGACACTGTCCGAAGGACAAAACGGCAACCAACAAAGTGGGAAAAGATCTTCACCAACCCCACATCCGACAGAGGGCTAATATCCAATATATACAAAGAACTCAAGAAGTTAGACCGCAAAGAAACAAATAACCCTATCAAAAAATGGGGCACAGAGCTAAACAAAGAATTTTCACCAGAAGAAATTCGGATGGCCCAGAAACACCTTAAGAGATGTTCAACATCATTAGTCATCAGGGAAATGCAAATCAAAACAACCCTGAGATTCCACCTCACACCAGTCAGAATGGCTAAGATTAAAAACTCAAGAGACAACAAGTGCTGGCGAGGATGTGGAGAAAGAGGAACACTCCTCCACTGTTGGTGGGATTGCAAAATGGTAAAACTGCTCTGGAAATCAGTTTGGCGGATCCTCAGAAAATTGGGCATGGCACTTCCAGAGGACCCCGGCATACCACTCCTGGGCATATACCCAGAGGATTCCCCTGCATGCAATAAAGACACATGCTCCACTATGTTTATAGCAGCCTTGTTTATAATAGCCAGAAATTGGAAGGAGCCCAAATATCCCTCCAAGGAGGAATGGATACAGAAAATGTGGTATATTTATACAATGGAATACTACTCAGCAATTAAAAATAATGAATTCATGCAATTTGTAGGTAAATGGTTAGACCTGGAAAATATCATCCTGAGTGAGCTAACCCAATCACAAAAGAATGCACATGAAATGCAATCACTGATAAGTGGATATTAATGAGCCCAGAAGCACTAAATACTCAAGACACAAATAGCAAGTCAAATGATTCCCAAGAAGAAGAAAGGAGAGGACCCTGGGTATGTAAAGATTGCATCCAGTTTAGTAAAGAAACCGAGGGGGGAGGGGGAATGATTGGGGAATAGTTGGGGGGGAGAAGAACTATGGGAACTATGGTGGGTGGGAACTGGGAAAGGGGAAAGCCTTTGAAATGTAAACATAGAATATAGAAAATAAAAATAACTAAAAAAAAAAAAAAGAAAGCTAGAAAAGATGTCTCCGTTTTACTTTGACCTCATATGCATGTTGTAGTGTGTGTGTGTGTGTGTGTGTGTGTGTGTGTATGCGCGTGCGTGCACATGTATGCATATAAGAATAAACAAGATTGGATAAATGTTTGAATTATTTATAAGCATAAAATTCTAACCTTGATAACAAAGACATTAAATTCTACAAAGTTAAACCTAGATAACATATAAGTCTACTTGACAGCATTACTAAACATTTCATACATTACATGTCTATCCATCAGTAAAAAGATCATGAAAAAATACAGACTTCTTGGACTCAAATGCAAACATGCCTTATCTGTCCATTCACCAAGTTCAGGCCACCTTATATGTAGACCTTAAAACTTGTAAAGGTAAGCCTTAAATACATTTACAAGGAATAAAAAACGCCCATCTCTTTGACATCAAGAACAGGAGAGCTGAATAATTTTCTGTATCATTAGGCTATTCTGGTTTCAGAAGTTAAGAATCCTGAACATCTTATTGCTATGTTTTAGGAGGCATGGAGAGAAAACAAGGCCCTCTAAGTCAACATGACCACAGCTCATTTGAACTCAGGTGTCATACACGGGTCTGCACCAGATCCTCTGTTTAGTGTTTTTATGGGATTCCTGAGTGTGGAACTCATCTGTTTCTCCTGTTTGTCACTTTTATCCAATGTGTTAGTTTTTGTTTACCATCTTATATTTTATTTTATCTTATTACTAATTATTATCTTTCAGAAGCCTGTTTGCTTTCTACTGGGATATGGCACGTAAGAAAAAAAATCTGTTTACAATAAAATGAAAAAATAAAATAAATTCTTCCCTGCAAAAAATAACCTGATCCAAAAATTTGGGGAGAGAGAGAGAGAGAGAGAGAGAGAGAGAGAGAGAGAGAGAGAGAATCCTGAACATAAAACATTTTAACAATAGTTTCATGCCATGACAGTTTCTTTAGTATAATCTCAAAACAAGTTCCTCAATTCAGCCTCCTTTGCATTTGGATGAGAGGATTCAAATCAAGTTGCTCAAAGGACTTACTTATGAGCTTCCAGTCCTACTCAGGACAGATACAACAAACACAGTGCTTTGGATTCAGTGGTTCTCTAAAACTGACTTTAAGGATGGTTCAGGTCTGGAAACAGCAAAGCACATCAAATTCAGAAATGGGGAGGGCCATTATACTTAATTGTCCTGTTAGACATTCTAG
Source organism: Apodemus agrarius (assembly GCA_964023405.1). Lineage (NCBI taxonomy): Eukaryota > Metazoa > Chordata > Mammalia > Rodentia > Muridae > Apodemus > Apodemus agrarius. Next base: position 40,427,815 of record OZ030027.1, read on the forward strand.
GTACACATGAAGACGGGGCCTGTGAAGCTATGATTCCTGTGGTTTTGATATCTGTAGCCACCAAGTCTCATATTGAATCTTGGTCAGCATTGTGGCAATGTCAGGAAGACTGTCGGGAGCTCTGCTCAACTTTAAGGGGAAAGCCACCCTCTTTTGATCTCTGCAGTCTTCACTTTCTGCAGAGAAGGAGCCACTATTTCCCCTTCCAGGAGATGAAGTATGCGACATACCATCTTGGACAGAAAGGATAGGCTTCAACAAGGAAGCCTGCTGGGCCCTGACCTGGTCCCTTCCACCCCAGAAACTAGAAGAAATGAGGTTCTGTTGCTTATGAGTTACCTAGCATGTGTGACTGGGTTTGTGTGACTCACCATTCTGTGGGGCGAGAGATGGACAGAGTTTAGTAGTTAGATTAACTTGCAACAACCAGCAAAGACACTATATAGTGTTAGAGTAGTATTGGCTTTTCCATGGATTATTGCCTCTTGGGCCCTAGAGCCTATTTTCCTTCCAACTGTAATATGTTTTAAAAATGAATAAAAAGACAGAATAAAGCAAACAAAATGCCACCTGTGAATACAGTGCTTTTCCCCCCAGAAGAACAGGAGGCGGAGAGTGAGAAGGCTTCTGCGGGCATCTTGTAAATGCTGATGGCTTTGCACCCACAAAGCAGCAATTACTCCTGAGATTGATGCGCTGATTTGAGGAGGTTCTATCACTCATGCAGTTTCTCTCCCTCTCCTTGAAGGCAGCCATTCTGGGGAGTATTATCTTTCTACAGGCAGCAAGACCCATAAACTTTCTGTGAGCACAATTAAGGACTTCCAGCATTCTCATGGAAATGGATACAAATTAAACATTATCCTACAAAGTAAAGGGAAGAATTAAAGCTAAATATATAGCCCTCTCAGAAGAGCCACAAAAACAGTATAATAGCTCCAGTGCGCCGAAATATCCAGCAATCTCAGTTCTTATTGAAGAATGTTAAGTATATGGCAGTTGAATTGCTAAGAATTAGTTCTTTAAATGGACCTAGGCAGGGAAAAATGGATACAAAGTATTATCCGCTATACCTTTAAAATATCTCTTAATAAATATGAAGGGAGATCTGTTTTGTAGATAAACAGTCAGTTTCTGAGTTAAGAAACAAACCTCTGAATTTGTAAGCATAAGATTCTTGTTTTGCTCCTAAAATGAGGTTAAGCACAGTTGGGCACTGATAAAGAATAAGCCATTGGAAAGTCTAAGCAAGGAAAATAATAAGAATAATGTTCCTTGTTCTTGGACTCTGGAATGAGAATGTGAATCACACAAAAAATATATAATTTATTTATGTTGAAATATTATCATTTTCAGTGGTTCAAACAATATTTAAGCCTAGACATAATTTATACATCTGCTATAAAATGCTGTTGGGATTATCAGTGTTCAATTTAACTGTTTGAGAGTCATTTAATGAATAGCTTTCTTAATTTGTCAGTGATTTATTTGTCTTACTTTTATGAGATCATTAAATAACTATTCTCACATCAGAAAATGGTCTAAATTACCCAGAAATAGCAAATATTTCAGCACATATGACATATTTGGCCACAGTCACATATGACATATGTGGCCACAGTAGCCATGACCTCCCCTGTACACACACACACACACACACACACACACACACTGTCCCTTGTGTGTACACCTAGCTTCTTTCGACTGTGACTAGCTGCCTGGCAGGTTCAAGCCCATCCCCTACTCCTGGAAGATACTTGGCTCCATTCACTTATTCTCCAACAGGAAGGCTCACGGGAGCTATGCAGGGCACTGGTATTCACAGACTTGCTTTCTCAACCCATCCGAACCCCCTTTTATTTTCTGTTAGGAAGTCTTCAAGTATATAACTGTGCATGATAACAAAAACTAACAACGAATACTGGTTAGCAATTATGTTCACTCCCAGAGGAAATGTACTGGTCATTCCACAGTTCTATTTCATCAGTACATTACCTTCCTGAGCCTAGTGTTACTATCATCTCCAATATGTTGAAAAACAAAGATGGACTTAGCAAGGTTAAAGAGTTACCCCGTTACAAAACAGCTGCAGCCCATGTCCTCGGGAGCAAAGGGAAAGGCTGAACACAAGCTCAGCCCTGAGAAGCTGTGCCTTGGGGCAGAACGTAATGATGCAGCGAAGACAATCCGTGGCTGTGTGCACACAGCAGCCACGCTGATGGAACCTGGCACCAGCACTGCAGAACTCACTGCTTTCAAGAGCATAAAAACCCATTTCTCTTTTGAAGCTCAAATATATCCTTGTGACAACTTTTGTGGAAAGACATGTGATCAAATATATCAAATATCAAATATCCTCAGACAGGACATGGATAGTAGAGCAAAAGAAAAACCCAACTTCCTCTAAGTATGACTTTTACTTTTATTCTGGTTACAGAAACCACGTGACTTTGACACACCTCACTCAGTATGCCTAACAAACTCATAACCCTGCATCTCTGGAGCACCCTGTCAAACTCGAAGGTATATACCACCCAGAGCCTTCTCCTTGTCAGCAAATGCTAACAAGCCTGGGAAGAACTGTAGGAATTTCTAACTCTCTGAGCTCCCCAAGTCTTATGAGTCCCCTACTTCCCTCATGGAGAGAAGGTTTCAATACAGAAGAACTAGATAAGTCGCAGTCCTGTGGGATCAGACTGTAAATCACTATAGTGGAATGGTCAGAAGTCAGTTTATACATGTTTAAGAGGCAAAGCTAAGTGTGATAGGAGATCCTGAACTTTTAAAATGTCCGACCTACCAGCACCCTTTCTCCTACAGTCTAGTACTGAGTGAGCATCCTGGATTCTTATGAGAGAAAGAATTTCTCTGCTATCTTTTCCCAAACAACCAAGAATTAAAGCTGTAACTGTGAGGATCTTAAACCCAACAATAAGAAGCAAACAACATTTCTAAGCAAGAAAATCAATAGTTTTCTCAAAAAACTGAAAGCAAAAACAAAAAACAAAAAGAGACTCTGTATAAAGGTATAGTATATTAGAAGACAAAGGAGAAACACGGGGAAATAGAGAATATGCCTGAGACTGAATCAGGCCAAAAGAAGACTCCCCCCAAAATGTTACTCTTGATTATTTGTAGGACTGAGATCCACCACAGACACTAGATCAGGCGCTTCACGTCCAGGGAACAGGCACCGTGTTCAGCCCCCAAGTGATGATACACACCCTGGATAGCCTGATGGCTTTATGAAAGGGAATTTGTGCAGCTACAACAGCCACAGCCAAGTGTAGAAAACCTGTGAACTATTCGATTCTCCATTCTAATAAAGGAGTATATCTTACTCAATATATAATTAAATACTTAACAAAGGCATAAACAGCACAATATCCATTATCCTCTGAGGTTTCAATTATTGCTGATGTAAATACTGTTGAGGCTTCTTGATGTGGTCGCAACAAAAATGTACAGTCTAGAAAAGAATAAGAGCCCTCTGCATTCTAAAAGACTGCACTGAGGGTGATCAGAAAAAGTGCTGCATTGAGTTATTAAACCAGAGATAGATTCATTTGATAATTAAATATGCACAATATGTGGTTAAATATAGGCATAATGAATTATCAATTAGGCTACACTGGTGTATATTTAAGGATTCAGAAACACTACTCTTGATAATTTCAGAATACCCAGCCTCCTGAAGAAGCAGAGAATGCAGCCATCTTGTCTGGCACAATGAAAGCTGGATGTGCTGAAACTGTCATGCAGAAGAAAAGTGTGAAAAATTCTAATTACCTGTGTTGCAAGATTAAATAACTTTATCATAACCTGGGTTCTCAGCATCGCAAAGAGGAACTTGTCATAGTTTTTCTGGAAACAAATTATAAACCGACATGAATTTATCTGAACTCAATGAGCTTTTGTTGAGAGAAAGACTAAGTGATATCTGTCGCTTGGAGCGGAAGACAGTAACCTAAGGTCCAGATGAGAAGGCTCCTCTGTTCAGGGTGGGAAGACTGGAAAGCAATACCCCTCCCCAGCTAACAACATAGACATGGCTGCTGGTTGCACTAGCATGTTTCAAACATAGCTTCCCCGGAAAATGAAATTCCCCAGGCAAACGGGTCCTGGGCCCAGGCTGGCCCCTCCAACTCCTTCCACTTTGGCTCCACTGTGCAGAAATCAGTTTTCATCAGCATGACACTGCAGAATACCAAGAAAGCGCCTGGGGTGGTGTGTGTCCCACTCCAGGCATTCAGAAGCGGCCGGGTCATTATTTCACTCAGCATGGACAAGACAGAGTCTACAGCAAGCACCTCTCAGTGTGTCCTCCCCCGCCACCGTGCTACTGTTCACACAGGAGCTGACTGTCCTCACTCTGCCACCCACCCTGGGCTTTCTTGCTTACCCTACACACATAGCATGGCCTCTCTGGCACCAGCATCCCCGTCCCAGAAAGAAGTCAGCCTGAATCATCAGTTTTATTGTGCTTTTGTACCCACTGAAATTCTCCAGGTATGTCAAAATAACAGGAGTAGGGATGTCTGTTTGTTACACAGATGATTGCTCTGTGATGAGTTAAGACGCAGGGCAACTGTTGGAACAGAGGCAGACTAGACTGTTAGGTGCCTTCTCTGCTTTACGCCTGCTTCCCAAGTCTCTATTGTGAATGGCACGTGTGCCCATCCTAGCTACTCTCTTAAGATCACTCTGTAACTGCTCAGAGGCCCTGCACCTGCCCTCTCTTCTGACAATTCTTAGAAAACTCCAAGGAAATGGACCCACTGATTACCTCAGGCCATTCCTTCTGATCTCAGCTTTATTGACTTTAAAACCACTGTCTTTTCCGGATTATGTATAAATAAATAAATCGTGTGTGTGTGTGTGTGTGTGTGTGTGTGTGTGTGTGTGTGTGTACTGTGTGTGTGTACTGAAGTGATAATACCTCTTAAGAAATATTTAGGAAATTAACGAGAAGCTCCTAGAAACGAATCAGTAGCGCACCTGCCCCAGACACACAGACAAGGCAGACACACAGACAAGCTAGCACTGTGCATTCTTCTTTCTGTCCTGCTTCTTCCATCCTGAAGCTCCAGGGAGAAGGAAGCATACTGACTATGCTTTAAACAGCTCATATAGTAAGTGTGTTTTATCATACTGCCTTTTAAAATGTATCTTTAAATTTGATACTTATGAGTATTTTCTCTGTGCTTCAGAGCAGCTATTTTGTGTTGCAACTGAATAACAATGAACTCAGCTCCACGCTTCCCTTATCTCCAGAACAGCAGCGATATGCACTAACAGTAAAAGTAAACTTGGGTTTATTGTTGATATTTGCATTTGTGTTTAATATTTTCAATCAGCCCTAGAAATCTGGTCCCAATCCTCATTTTGTTTTCATACATTAAACCCGACCAGGCTGTTATATACACAGTTTTATAAATGTTTCGTTTTATTGCCTTATGATTTTGTTTCTGTCACAGTGGCACTGAATTCCTATTCACGAATCTAGTGACATCCAGCATACTACTTTGTGCATAGAAGGCATCAAGTTACCCTCAAAACTGAACCCACTTAGGAATATTTCAATTTTAAAAGATAATAGTTTATGGTTGGTTAAATAATCTGTGAGTGAAATACCAAGTAGGAATGCATCAGCTATTTTCTGTTTTGGCAGTTTGCACACATAGGATGTGTATGTGGCTGTGTGCGCATAAATGTATGTGCACGTATAAGCTTACCTCCAAAACGCCCATACCATATTTTAAAGTACTTATCTTTCTCTTCTCTTTTAAAATAAACTGTGAATTCTTTACCAGCAATGGAATTAAAGTTTGTTATCAACCTTTTTCTTATATAAAAGCAAAAATGCCTCTCTCAGTGTTCATGTCCAATAGTTAATACTAGGACTAATATGACAATTCTAAAGTTGGCACCCAGATTTCTTTTCCAAGAGATTCCAAGTATATGATCAATGAGCAAATGAAAATCTTAATGCCAGGTTCAAGTCCACCTTAGTCCAACTGCACAGCTCTGTTTGTCCTGGAGTACTCTGGAGCACTCTTCTGTGAAGGGGCCACAAGGCGGGCTCTTAATGCAGACTCTGACACCAGGCTACTAAGATTCTGTCTTGATGATATGTGAATACCAAATCCAGATGACTGTTTGGGAACTCCCACAGATGGCACCCAGCTTCAAAGACTTAGGAGTAGAAGCACACATGTAGAATATGACATTTACTATGGTGAAAACAAAAATGGCCGAAAGGCTCAGCTCGCCCGAATGGACTCACATTCGTCACTTCTCCTACCTGAAAAGAGCAATAGCAACATGTTACCTGAGATAGAAGCTCTTTGTGACATTAAGCTAGGCAAGGGAAAAACTAGTTACTTTAATGCGGCAGCCACTTAAACTATCTTGACAGTAATAAAAACTATATAGTGCACATGAAATTAACATATATATAATTTCCCCTTACAAAGTATCAAATTTGGTGTTGTTTGACTCACATTATGAGTCAGGTTTACAGAACAACAAGTGAAAATGTTGTTTTAAAAACTCACGAGAGTGGAGAGATACAGTGTCAATGGTTGAGAGTGTTTGTCTACAGTTTCATGGCTGACAAGCAGGTTTCACAAACAGGATCCTATCTGGGTTTCAGCATGGCCGTGTGAAATAGGTAGGCTATTACTACCCTCCTTGGATATATTCATTCATGTGTTCATTAAAAGTATTATAGAGTTGTTTCAGCAGTACATCTTTTAGCACCTACTTCAGATTCTGCTACAGAACGACCATTTGGGCACCATCCGTGTATTGTTCCTCGGGGGATTTCATAGTGCAGTGATGTGCTGATAGTCATCTGCGCATGACTGAGGTATCATTTCAGGAGTTCAAAGGACGGCCAATACCCAGGTGTTTATTCTCCATCTACATTTGTCCAAGATCAATGAAAATTAGACATAATAGAAAGAAGTAAGATTTACTTTCTGCCCTGAAGATTACGTAGTCACATATTGTATTATGGTTATTTAATGGGACAATAAAATCAAGCAAGTGTCTTAATTCTTTTCCACTATAATGCACAGATTTATATTAACTTGAATTAAAAAAATATTTTAAAGCTTCAGAATTAAAAGAGAAAGAGAGAGGGAGGCATCCATAAAACGAGAAAATGTTTATGTTAATTAAAATTATAGTTTCATATAGAACAAAGCCAGCGGATGGGTGGTAGGAGCTCCAATAGTCTAAATTGTATTGTGATCCCAGAATGCACATCGGAGGTACTTAAATGAGCTACACCATGGCTATGAAACTCACAGGACATCACCACTGCATCATGAGCAGTCAGAGTTTATGTCAGGGCCACTGAGTAGATACACTAAACAGAAGCATGAGGACTGGACTGTGGAAGGCAAGAGCAGCTGGATTCAGGTATCAGAGTATTAAAAATAGTAACATAAAATACAGAAATAAAGATTGGTTGTAAAGAACAAGAGGACAGTACAAGAATTCGGAGGTAGGGTCGGCAGGGCTAAGAGCTGAGTACAAGGCACGGAGCGACCTAGGGCAAGTGTCACTAGGACCAGTAACTCTATGGTACAGACAATGACAGTTGTAAGGTTCTCAGCAATGGTAGGTCTAATAATAAAAAAGTCATGGAATGCAGTCACTGATAAGTGGATATTAGCCAAGAAGCTCGGAATACCCAAGACACAATTCGCATATCAAATCATTCCCAAGAAGAAGGAAGGAGAGGGCCCTGGTCCTGGAAAGGCTTGATGCAGCATTGTAGGGGATTGCCAAGACAGAGAAGTGGGAGGGGATTGATTGGGGAAAGGGCGGAGGGAAAAGGGCTTATGGGACTTATGGGGAGGGGGGAACCTGGAAAGGGGAAATCATTTGGAATATAAACAAAGAATGTAGAAAATAAAAATAATAATAATAAAGTCACTCTGATTCTCTACGTTGTACTTTATGACAGCATACTTCACTTCCTGGAGTGTCAAATGTCTTAGAAGCAATAGTAAAAATCCACCCAAATGGGAAACTACATCTTCTGGCTGTTTGTGTGGACAGTAAGTATTTATTAATGGCACCTCACAATCTTGTTCTATTGGGTTTGTCAAATAAACATCTCTACTTTTGAGTGTATCTTTGGGGGCAGGCACATGACTATATCAGTGGTTCTCAACCTCTGGGTCAAACCCCTCTGAGAGTCGCATATCAGATATGTACATTACAAGTTAGAACAGTAGTGAAATTATAGATAGGAAGTAGCAATGGATTAATTTTATGGTTGGGGGTCACCACAGCATGAGGAACTGCCTTAAAGTGTCACAGTATCAGGAAGGTTGGAAAACACTGGACAACATGGTTAGTCTAACATGGTGTCTACACTGGAGGCCTTGAAAACGTAACATCAAACACATTCACACCTCAATGAGAACCCATGATGATGACATCTCAGGAAAAATGCACAAGCTTTAGTAAAGAAAGGGAAATTTTGGTAGATACTTTAAATATCTGATGTTAAGCTCACTAATTTTTTGCTATATCCAACCATCACCCTGGAATAGGGCAACTTAAATCATTAAAACTCTCCTTTAGAATAGTAGAAAAGTATGGCATATCTACTTCTGGGAAGACAAAGTCTGTGGTTTCTAACAATTCCTTTACTACAAACTGGTAATAAGAAAAGCTAGTTTCTACTTTTGAGTATGAATATTTACAAAAATATAATTTTTGAGGCACTATAAATACTGACATTTTTAAATAAATTTATAATATAACCTTGTAAAGTCATCAAGTGGATATCTATTACCATAGTGACATATTCAATATTCATGTGAAATAACACATGAATAAAGTCCATTTTCATACTCAGAAATCTTATAGCCCCTCCTTCTCTTGAAAGTCTATTTTTACTGCATTCCTTTGTAATTGATGCACTATTATGCTGCAGTGTCCTTTACTGATCACTGTATGTGGCTTTGCAACAAAATATATAGATGACCCAACCCCCACAGTAGCCAAGTTGCATTGGCTTGTCCCTCAATACAGTATCCCTCTACTAACTAGAACACTGGTTGATTTGCATACGAATGTCTCATAGGCTCATAGAGGTAGATGCTTAGTCACCAGAAAGTGGAACTCTTAGGTAAAATTAGAAGGATCAGGAAGTGTAGCCTTGTTGGAGGAAGTGTGTCACTGTGAGCCCATGCTAGGTCCAGTTCTCTCTTTCTGCTGCCTGTAGATCAAGATGAAGAAGTCTCAGCTACTTACATAGCATTTCTGCTTGTGCTCTGTGCTGCCATGTCTGCCCACATGGTGATAATGGACTACCCCTCGGAAGCTGTAAGCCAGCCCCTCATTTACTGCTTTCTTTTGTAAGACTTGCCTTGGTCATGGCCTCTCTTCTCAGCAATAGATATCAGGGACTAAGACAGACACCAAGGGGATTTCAGTTGCATGGAGTGAACATGGCATCTGCTGGTTATTAAAGCATCTATCTGCTCAGAGTCCTACTGAGCAATGACGTCTACAGACTCCCGAGCCTGAGACACTTCCTGCTATCTCTGAGGCAACGTTCACTGAACTTCCTGTGGTGTGGTGGAGTGGTTCATCCCTGGAGCCTGCTTTCTCCTTAGGCATCCCTTTGCAAAACTATTTGCTATCAAATTGCAACAGACTTACAGGAACAACAGAAACTGTTCTTCATTCTTCATAGTGTTGCCCTAACAAGTGAAGTTACATTTACTAAATCTTCTGTGCCATAGTAATTGAGTAATATTAAATTAGTACTTTTAAAGAGCAAATAAAACTAATTTTAAAAAGATCAAGAGGGTAACAATTAAGGATAGACTTTGCACATGTCCATAGCAGAGTCTTAATGATACCTACTAGCAGTAATTCTCGTTTAAAAACAGTTTTTTATTTGAGTGAAAGATATTAGTGTTCATGAACAAATAAAAATTGCAAGCAGGTGTGAATTTCATGGAAAAGAAATAATCTTGTCCAGTAGTATTTATTTAGTAATGTTATCATCAATTACTATAATCTGTGACTTCTAACTTTAACAAAAATTGCTTCATGATTTGTTGTTGAAACTAAAATACATTTTTGTGGGTGAAGGGTTCCAATTTAATTAGCAAGCACTGACTAGAATAATGGGGGCTACTCAAGAGATCAGAGTCAAGAAGACACGTATTACAAAGAAGCAAACATGGCAACACCTGGGAGGATTTTTTTGTTTAAAAAAAGAATGTTTGGAAAATATAAATATTCTACTTATAACTGATATTTATATGCATATTTCTTCACCACAGACTGTCAAAGCCATAGGGGATAGTGGTAATATAATGTTTTCTTTTCCTTGATTGTATTTTCTACAAACAACTCAGGCTTTTATATCTTTTAGAATTATTCCCAATATTTCAAAGATGGGTTGTATATATAAGTATTTAGTTAGTATTTTCTCACTAGCCACATGTTTGGAGTGAAAAGTAATTGTGAAAATCATTATAGATAAATTAGTAGATTTTTTTAATCTTAAATTTTTAAAGCAGATTATTAAAGTTTCCTACATCCTGCTGTTTATCATAACTCAGTAAACAGTAGAGCAATATATTTCAAATATTTCCATGAAGTATATAACATACATGCTCAAGGGCAGTAAAAGCAATAACTTCTCAAGACCCTGAAGTAGAGCATTCAAGTATCTGTTCTGCATGATAACTCGTTCTTTATAGAAACAAAACCGGAAACATATGATTGATGTTGATGTCTTATAAATTTTCTACTACAAAAAAGGATATAAGTGATATAAATTATGTTTATGGCCATACCATATATTTGAACGTATTAGAGAAGCTGCATAAAATGTCCTTTGATAGAAACTAGTAAGCATTTATCCATAATCATATGGAATCATATCATAAGGCAGGTTGTCACCAGTCTAGATGTAGTGGGCCCTCGGAGGGTGGAGCCAATAAATGAGGCTTACTTAAGCCCCATGAAATAGCAAACTCTATGCTAAGGATTAAAAAAAGTCACATGAATAAGTTCTCATGAATTCAAGCTGAATACAGTCACAAGGACAAGTCACATGGGGCAAAAACATGGTTTCCTATAGGGACATATAGAGAAATAATAAGTCATTTGTAATAAAGTATCTGAAATGAGTTCACTCCTACCTGCTATACCTTGGAGAAGCACAGACACATGGTCCAAGAACAATTCTGTGTTTTGAAGAAACTGAGGTCATAAGACTTGTATATTTTTGTTGTTGTTAGTGGTGGTGGTGGTGGTGGTGGTAGTCTTTGTTTGTTTGCTGTTTTTTGGTTTTTTTCCCCTTGGCATTTTCTCACAAGCACTCAAGAGTTTTCCTCACATGACTCCATTCTTGTACCATGTTCTGGCAACAGGATACTTTTAATAGAAATATACAAACTTCTTAGGTTCATCTGGGGCTAAGGATGAATGAATGCTTACCTAGCACAGGGCCTAGCCACCCAGGAAGAGAAGGCTGCTTGTTAGGGGGTCTTCTTTCAGCCAACATCCACAGAGAGAAACACCATAGAGTATTATGCTTATTTCACTGACAAGCACAATCAATGTGCAGTTGGCAGAACCACTCTTAGTTGATAGACAGTCACTTCATAACTATTTCTTTGGGTTTCTGTAGAGCACCAATGAAGAATTATAGTACACTGGGCATTACCCAGGGTATTTTTACACAGAATAGGCCTTTTCCTGAAAGATAACAGAATCATGATGAAAATAAATTCATTTGACTGTGTTGAAACCAACATCCACCTTGCTCAGAATCACACAGGACGCACGGATTATACACTAGTGACATACTTATATTATTTTATATTTTATATGTTGTTTTAGAAACATTATTATGGTGTGGTTCTATTTTAGAGGCTCGTAGAGATGAGTTTAAAACAATGAACATATGGAGAAAATGTTACTGTGTTGTTAGTTATTTCTAAATCTACTGAAAGCAAACTGTCAGGTTTCCAGACTTTTACTCATTCATTTCTTGTGTGTTCCAGGGTCTGCTCTGCCAGCAGCTCTGGCTGTGGATTCCCAGCTCTCTGTGGTGCTGACGGTACAGTGGGGTCTGCAGCAGAGGATGGTGAGGATGTGCAAACAAGTACACAGAGTGATACCTCACTCTGTAATGACAGGAAGCAGAAAAGCACATGACGGGAAGCAAGTAGTTCCCAAGCATTTCAGGAGCAGTTAGATATCAGAAACTCAGAAGGGCTTAACACAGCACTATTAGTTTGGGCTATACACATTTCAACAGCTTCAGATGTTCAGGGATGAGTTATGATCTGCTAATCTATTTTATAAATTTATTAATTGTTAGTATGCTGCAAAGTCTAGTAAGATCAATTAATCAATGAACTATCACACACAATCAATCTGGCACGCATATTTCCCCCTGAAGACTAAGTCATTAAATAAATATTGAACATCATCTTGAGTGAAAGGCTGGGACTAGATACAGTATACATGTTCCTGAAAGCAGCAGGAGGGAGGCACAGCTAATAAGGCACAGCTAAGAAGCTACATGTGTGTATGCTAGATCAGGACAAGAGGAGATGCAGAAATCAGCCCAGCCCTGGGCACACGTTACAGACTTCTGGACACATCCTGGAGGATGAGGAAACAACAGAAGAAGACTGTGTCAGGCAACAGGACACGTGAAGCCAGGAGTGACTGCAGAGCAGGAGTCTAGTGAGGCGATGAGGCCTGAGAACTGAGAAGAGACCAGCACCTCCATGTCATGGAAATTGTGAAGGTTCTGAAAAGTCAGTGCACTAGTGCGGCAGCCAGGATAGGACAGGAGGGGTGGGACAGCAGGGGTGGGGCAGCAGGGGTGGGGCAGCAGGGGTGAGACAGGAGGGTTGGGGCAGCAGGGGTGAGACAGGAGGGGTGGGACAGCAGGGGTGGAACAGGAGGGGTGGGACAGGAGGGGTGGGGCAGCAGGGGTGGGGCAGCAGGGGTGGGACAGCAGGGGTGGGGCAGCAGGGGTGGGACAGGAGGGTGGGGCATCAGAGGTGGGGTATGGGGTGGGGCAGCAGGGGTGGGACCCAGACATTTTGTATGAACATTGCTCTCATGGTGATCATCGTTCTCACACAGAACGACTTATTAAGGGTAGGGAAGACAGTCTACACCATAGTTAACAGAAGTGAACTAAAAGACAATAGGGGTATTTGTTCCTTCTCTCCTGTCACTGTACAGACAAAAAGAAATGTAGGCTCAACTATATGTAAGCATAAGCATATCTGACAATCTTAATGTTCCCCAAATCCTGATCGTTAGACAAATGAGCCGTAAAATCTAAGAGGACCCTTACAGGAAACAACGGGAGAGCAAACTACAGGCAGACTGCCTCAGGTCATTGTGCCAAGGATTGGGATCAAATCTAGAGACTGCACAATCGCAGCCGTGCGGGGTCCTCCCCACCAGAACATGCAGCTGACGGCATCCATCACAGGGGCTCACCAGATCCATAGACCATTTGACAAGTGAGTTTCGGGAAGCCTAAGTGAGCTGTGCTGGTCTGTCAACTTCCAGTTCTCACACAGCAAACTGGATCCTTTGGAGAGTGAGGCACACTCCTGGATGAACTGCGGGTAACTCAGGGTGTAATTGTTGAGTTAAGAGATGTCGCAACTATAAATTATTAAGGATGTAGAGCTACAAGCCAGAGGTGGCGAGAGCACCCAAAATGGCTTGTGGGACTGTTTACTGTGTCACCAAGAGACTCCAACTGGAGCCACAGTCCTTAAGCCTCAATCCCTACAGAGCCTGAATGAAATGTACTACACACACACACACACACACACACACACACACACAAAGTCAGCTGGCCCACTTCAGCTCATGGCCTGTGTTACTGGGACACAGACCCATCTGTTTGCCTATGTCTTGTCTATGACCGCTTTCAGTAATAAAGGCCAAGGAAGCATGTGGTAAGTTCCTAAAGTTGGAAAGCTGAAGGAAGTGGAGTGTGTTCTCCTAGGAAGCATTCAGCCCCACGCCATGGGAACCCAGCACAAGCCCCTACAATATCCTACTGTCTAAACCTGTGCAAAAGGGAAGAAACAATCAACATAATAAAAGGAGAAGGCTGAAAGTTCCCGAACCTATCTGTTATGTCTTCCTATTACTAAGTTCTACAGAAGTCATGAGGACACTGGAAAGCATGTGATACCGGCAGATGAGAAGCACTGAGATGTCACACTTCTGAGAGGTATCACGAGAAATCTGATTAACCTGTTAGAAAAGCATTTAAGCGAGATTCAATCCAGCAGCTTTCCCTGACAGACTCTGATTTGAGGGACAGAGGTTTTGGGGAACTGTTTGTGAAGCATTTAGGAGAGTATAACTGAAAGATATCGCACAAGCTTACCCACACTTTCTGTGTGGGCACAAGTGTGTGTGTGTGTGTGTGTGTGTGAATGTGTGTGTATAGGGTACACATGCACCTCTGTACACATTTGGATGCCTTTCCCCGGGAGCCATCTACCTTGGATTTCTGAGACAAGCTCCTGTAGTTGCCTGTCCCTGCCCCCCAGCTGTGCTCGGCTGGCTGACCAGTGAGCTGCAAGGGACCCAGTATGCCTGCCTCTCCAGGGTTGCAGGGCCAGCACTCTCCCTTTACACATGGGTTCTGGGGATCAAACCCACATGCTCACGCTCCACCTCAAGCACTTCACCAAACTACCCCGGCCTCCTAACCTTTGATCAGAGTAAATAACAGAGCCCAGCCTCCCTCCGAGTCACAGAGTCAGGCTCCGAATGCTCCCCCCACCCCTACCCCACACCCCACACCCCACACCACCACCTAGTCAAAGGTGACAGCCCCTGCCTCACTAGAGCAGCCTGCTTTCTTTCACAGTGAAGCTTCGGTGCCAGCCCTTGTACATGGTGAGTGTAGCCACCCGCTTTAATAACTCAGGCCAGGAAATAGCAAATCTATCTTAATTTCCACCTCAGAAAGAATCACCCAGCACTGTGTGAGCTGCGCCCAGCGCGGGCGGTTCCCCTGGGAACTCTCTGAGGCACTTGTGGTAATCCTTGTTTGTTTCACAACCTGTACAGAGTAAAAATCATCCAAGTCAGCTGCCTTGCTCTCCCCTGTAGCTTCGCCTGCTCGGCTTGCTTTTCAGGGCCAAGCTAGTACGAAGCACAGAATATTGATTGGAAGCAAGGTAGACTTTGTAGAGCCTCCAAATCATCACCCACTGCATATTTTCTTACTTCCCTGCATATAATGACGAACACAATCGCTCTGTAAATTTTACAGCAGAGACCTGGAAAATAATGAAATGTACCGGTCTCTGTGTCTGCACTGTCCTGCTCAGCCCCACAAAGAATCAGTGCGCCAGGTCATGTGTGGCAGACAGTGGCCCTTCCCCAAGGGCCCTACTCCTTTCTCCCCTCCCTTTCTTTGCTTAGACTCTGCCATTCATTTTCACCTCTGACAGCAGAAACCCCAGGACAAGATTGTCACAAAAAGGATTATCTTTCAGATCAATGGTGAAATTGATTCCAAACTCTGCTGTTTCTCAGCCTGCAGCAAATGTGCAGCTGGTTAGGAAATATGTCTTCTCTGAGTTGTTCAGCTCACCTGGCGCCACTTCTTATCCTCCATGACCATAAGGCTCGGTCGGGCTCCTCACCCCTTTCTAGTTTGCTTTATCGCATTCTGTATAAACTGAATACCTGAGCTTTTCACGCAACTCTAAGTCACTTGCCATGGCAATTTTATTTTTCTGATAACATGCTAAACATTAGGATTTATACTCCAATTATTTCTATTCATAAAGTGCATATCACTTGCCAGAGTTTACCTTTTTATAGCTCCACTTTAAGTTTAGTATATGCACTATAGACTGGGACACATTACCTCTGAGGTAAGTTTTCTGACTCTGAAAAGAGAAGCCAAATTGCAAACTAAAGTTGAGTTCCAGCAGGGACAAGAGAGAGTAGCTTACTGCTCCCTATCTCCTAGGGTATTTTGCCTTCCTATATCTTTATCTTATTAACTCTTTCATCTGAAACTCAAGGAGAACTTTACTGACATGTGCTGTTCTAACTGTGTTCGGCAGTAGCAGTAAATTTTACTAACACTAAAGAGGCATTACAGACCTAGGAAACACAAGATACAAATTCCTTGGTGTAGTCTAGATAAATACATTTTAAGTTCCATTTCTCCTACCTGCATTTTTAAAATTCTTCTAAGCACTCACAATACTGAAGTATAATCTATATAGCTGATTAATAATAGATTAATGTAATTTATCAAAAATGAGTAAAAAAACATGAGTTACCTTAAATAGAAGTTACTTTAAGGAAACACTGAGAAACTAGGTTGTTTGGCGAGAGATATTTGTCTTTATATGTATACGCACATGTGAGCAAAGTACTAAAGCAATGATTTATTACCCCCGAGTAACACATTAACAGCTAGGAAAAAAACAAATGTCAAAATGACATATACAGATTATGGGGCCTTGTACAAACATCTTGCAAAGCCTAATATAGACATTTTAAGTTTTTAAAATAAAAATGAAGGGATATCAAAACTTGCCAAAGCTTTGTATTTTAAGCATTCATATTTATGCAAATTATTTGAATATTACTATGTGGTTTCTCATAAAATACATATGCAATAACAAAAAGGTTATAAGATAATAACAATGCTGTGTTAGAATGCCCCACTTATTGCTAATCATTCTGCTAATCATTCATGGACACCATGGGCAAGGATGGCATTGTTGAGGCAGGCTGAATAGACAGGAAGACAGAAGAGCAGGGAAGTCTATGGAAAGGCTGACACTGCACGCTGCTACAACGGCACTGACAGCCCCATCGAGAGGTTAGCAAGCAGCGTGCGGAGCCAAGGGTAGACAACAGAGGTGGGAGGACAGCATGACCCCTTCCGCAAGTTCTACTGCCAAGCTGAGGAGAACGATATGGTCTTTTATACTATGTTTAGTTCAACATCCCATCTCATTGTTGCAGGATATTTGATCACGCTGTTTGTCCCGAGATTGTTATTTACTGGAAAAACTTGTTTCTAGCTGTGGTGTGGCTCAGCCTTAGGATGCACCTTTAATCCTAGAGCCTTTCTGACAGCACTCCCCCCTACAGAGACTCTCCTCTGAGACAAAATTATTGAGACCCTGAAGAACTAATCCAAGTGAAGATTAAATATAATTTTTTGCTTATTTGTTTGTTTTATTTTTTTAACAAAATCTTGATCATTCGATTTTACCAATGAAGACTCAGGAGCCAGCTGCTGTGCTGAAAGCCTGCTGGCTCAGAGAGGAACAGAAAGCAATCAGCTGACCTTCCTCCTAACTGGAGTAGGGAGTCTCTACAGGGAGTGTCAGCCTTCCCTGACAGTGGAGCTTTGGTCTACTCTTTTTAGCTAATGTTCAAGAAGGCCTTGCAGGAAGGACAGGGAACAGAATGATGAGGTACATTTTTTTTTTTTTTTTGCAAATGTAAGAAATTTGGGTTGAGATGAGTAAAAACCAGAGACTTAAGTAGGTGACTTCTTTTAGGAAGCTCAGATGCTCAGGTGGCTGAGGTTGAACACTTCGGTCAGTATTGGGAAAGGGAAAGAATTTCCTTATGACAATTTTTGTTTCATTAGTAAAGTGGGAGAGTTCATCAGTCAGGTCTAAGAAGGAAAATGGAGGAGACCAGAGGAGGTATAGCATCGTTCCTATGATGGAGGTCAGAATGCCCTCATCAGAAGTCTAGAAAAGGACTAGAGGAGTGACATGCGGCTCCCACTCAAAGGTGGGGTGTGAGGAGCAAGTGTGCCCCTGCTGGTCACAGCACAGCCACATCAAGGACTCTCCTGCATCAGACTCATGGGAAGGGCAGGTCCTTCCCCTGGTCCATCCAAGAACGTTGAACGATAACCTTTAGCTAAAACCAACTGACAAAAGCTTCCGGGTCAGGGACGGCTGCATGACCATACCTTCCTGAACCAGCTCCCTGGAGAGACTCACCACGGAGACAGCATGACCGAGGTCTTGGAGAACTCATCAAGGTGAAGATTAAGTGGGATATGTACCAAACAGTAAACCAAACCTTTAATATCAAACATGTATGCTATACTTGGAAAGGAGTTGGTCATACTTAAAAGTGAACAAGTGCTTTTTTTGTGGCAACAAATTTATTTCTACTGCAGGGATTTTCTACTACCCTAAAAGACAAATACCACTGACAAATACCAAAGCAGCTGGTCTTTGACATCAAACTATCTTTTAGTTCCTAACAGGAACGAAATCAATATCATATCTCAACCTCAGTGTGAACCTGTGAAATAAGTAAATTATATTTATTTTCTATTAATATTATCCCCAAGACAATTACCTTGAAATATTGGCATATATTTAAGGCATATACAAATATACTCGAAAACCAATGGAAAAGGCTTGTGCTGAGTTTGAGTCAACCCTAGACTAAATAAACTCTTACCAAAAATGGCATAATCTATACAGATGTACATATACGCAAATGCACTAATTAAAATAAAAAACATATTAGGATGATTTGAGATTCATGGGAATCTCAAATTTGCACAATTTCATGAGATAAGTGTATCCTAAGAAAGAATAAGATACAGATATCTATAACATTTTAACAGCTAAACATTCTTAAATATATAACACTGAGTTAAAATTAGGTCTATTTAGAGTTTCTCTACTTATAAACATCTAATATAGATATTGTTAGAAACAAGAAATACAAATTGCACTTTCCGTCATGCTGCTTGACGATTTCTTACCATCTTGTTTCCTAAATGTGTGCCTGAGATGACTAAACAGAGAACGAGAAGGGGAATTCTGAGAACCAGCAAGGCTCAGGCGTAGCGCCTCCACCCACCAGCAGCTACTGCTGGATGCTGTTCTATGTGCACTGGGCAAGTGAGCTTCTATGTTCCTCACAGTTCCGGGCCTCAGATCCTGATGATCCCAAGGAGTAGTGACAAAACTGAAATAAGGGCAGGTTATGTAAATCAATCAAGGTCATGCAGAAGTGGGACAAGCCCTTGATGACTACTTCTGGAGCGCAGATTTGTCTATGCAGGAATTTGGTGAAAATGACATCTAGAAATCTTACTCAGATTTAAGTTTATAAGGAGTGCTCTGTCATGCTGTTTACAGCTACTATTTAAAGGGTGGGACCAACCATATATTGCTAAAATTCCTTTCCAGGTTTATAAAGTGCATGTTAACAAGTGACTTTAAGCTATAAAACAATTTAAACAAAATGAAGCATTTCTTGTGATACAATGATAGCCACAGTAGCCCTGAGGTGGTGGTGCTCATCTTTAATCCCAGCACTTGGGTGACAGAGGAAGGCAGACCTCTGTTTGAGGCCAGCTTGATCTGCAGAACAAGTTTCAGGACAGCCAGGGCTAAGCAGAGAAATCCCATCTCAATAAAAACAAAAAAGGAAAACAACAACACACACACAAAGGAAGAGAATAAATAATAACCACAGCAACAAAGTAGGAGGGGTTTACAAGGAAAACAGTACTCTGAGATATTTAATTTCCTCACAGAAGGGCTTTTGTCAGTTTATAAGACAGATAGAACCAGTATATGGTTTTTCATATATTCACAGATTAGTATTTTCATAATTGACTGTACTATTGTCTAGACCACCAATATTTCATCTTAGCTTATTTATTTCCCAAAGAACAAGGACTTTACCATAATTTGTCCTGGTTTTGCCTCCATAATAGAAATGTTTTATTCATTCCATGTCTTTAAAGCAAATCTTGAATAGGATAATATATTAAAGAATGATACATAGGTTCAAAGAGAGAATAATAATATGTAATTGCTTTAGAGTTTTAACAACACCATATGCTTCCTATTTATAAATGCACATATGTATCTGAACAGGGCCCAGCCATATTGTCTTTAGATGTATTTCTTCAAGATACAGATTTTTCACAAACAAAATTTATTTGAGAGAGCAGACCTCACTGGAAAATATATATGGCATTTTTTATGTCTATTGCCAAAGGAACTATAAAGCTGCTTAAGTAAATATTATTTAAAAACTGTCAGTACCATAAACAGAATTAAAAAAATAAATAAGGCAAAATCAACAAAGGGATCCACTCTTGTTCCAGGGTTGTCTGGCCTCTTCTCGTCTGCTCACAGCGATGGTGTGGATGTAGCAGAAGAAGCATAGCTCACACTAGCATGCTGACCTCATGAAACTAAGTGCTATAGGACTGACTGAGATGCAGCATCAAAAAAGAAATAAGAAAAGGGGGGGGCCTTTATGAGTGGGTTGGGAGAAGAACTGAAGAGATGTAGCATTGGATATCCTAGCAGTCAGAAACATATAATCCTCTGAACAGCAAACCCTAGTCAGGCTATACAGTTGATGCTTAACACCTGGGTTCTTGGGCTGATCGCTGTCTGTACTATCTCATAATCACCATGACACTACTTCAAGGACATGTGGACTTGAAGGCATTCAGACAACATCTGCAGGACAGAGACAGTTTTAAGTCCTCTCACAAGTTACAAGTGCTGGCTCCGCTTGAGATGACATTCCCCAAGGTCAGAGACTGACCAAATCCTACTTCTGTGGACAATACTGAGTCCACACACATGCTGCAAAATAAATGTTTGTAATATAAATGAGTAGATGAATGTACACCAAAAGCATCCACTGGTATTTAAAAAAAAAAGCTGTTAAAAAAAACTGTAAATAATTAGAGAACAGTATATTGAGAAAGGATATAAATTGCTGAGTTTTTCTACCAGAATGCAGGTGCCACACAATGGAAGCGCTAGAAAAATCTATTTCAACTCATTTACAAAACTCTTTTCAGACCAGACATCTAGCTGCCTCATCCTAGAAAGACTTAAGCCAAATGAGGGCCTTGTGAGAGTTGAGGAAGGGCGGTTTCCTCCAGCAGAAGCTTGCGGCTGGGCAGCTCCTAGGCCAACAGAGGCTAGGCATGCCGACTGGCAGCATTAAGTTCTTCCAGTGATGAGGGGCTGGAAGTAAAGTATGGGCTCCCTACATCTAGAGAGCTACTTGGAGGCAGCGTTCAGGGAGGGGGTGGAGGCAGATCTCCCACCAGAGTTATATCTGCTCCTGCCAACAGGGAGCCCCTTGCAGATAACATGTTTTTATATCACCCTTCATCAGATTGCAGTTTTTACCTCTAGTCTTTTCCTACTAATCTACATATCCTCCTAGAAGTAAAATGCTTGAAACCCTCACTCTGAGAGGCAAGATGAACACTGAGAAATTTACCACACAGTCCTTACTTAAGACAGGAAAAGGCTTTTCTGGAGCTCAAAGCCTGTAGACTTTAGACTAAAGCATAGAAATCTGAGCTTAGTCAACCATGGTGATCAGATCTACTCCCAGCAGTGAAACGGGGAATGGATAGAAAGAGGGGGAAAAAGGAAGGGGAGGGGAGAGCAAAGAGAAGGGAGGGAAGGGGAGGAGAAGGGGAGGGAGAGGGAGAGGAAAAGGGGAGGGAGAGGGAGAGGAAAAGGAGAGGAGGGGAGGGGAAAGGAGAGCAGAAAGGAGAGGGAAGGCAGAGGTGGGGGGGAGGATTGAAGGCAGCCACAGGTGCAGCAGTAAACACTCACAAGCTGTCAAACTGTAGTTTATTCTAATCCTTAAGAACTCATTTTACACACATGCTTCTGTCTCTTTGCCAACAATGACAAGTCTTGAGTTTTAAATTTACACAGAGAGAGCTTTTAAGAAAGAAGTGACTAGAGTAGACAATCCTGACACAGTCTTCCTGCTTTCCTGAGAGGATCTCATTCCCTGCAGATTGTAAGGTCAGATGCCAAGTATGTTTGTTTATAGATATGCTGCGTTAATAGAAACAAACATAGTGTAATTATTACAGCTGACATCTGAGAAATAATGTATATAAGTATATTTTCTTGCCTTATCTAGCTCGCCTTGTTAGAGACCCAGTAATAAAAAGGACTAGTTCCCAGGATAGTAACTGTTGGAGAGACTTTGAGAAGCAAGAAGATAAGGTGAAGAAATAATGATTTTGAGATTCCAGTTTCAAGTTTGTGGAATTAGATAAATAAGCTAAAAAAAAAAAGAATAATACTGCTTTTTTAATCCCATAAAATATACTTTACATTTCAACATTCACTTGTTATATATGTGTCAGAAGATTCTCACAATATTTCTTATTTTGTTTTCCAAGACAAGGTTTCACTGTGTAGCCCTGGCTGTCCTGAAACTCACTCTGTAGACCAGGCTGGCCTTGAACTCAAAAATCTGCCTGCCTCTGCCTCCCAAGTGTTGGGATTACAAGTATGCACCATGACTGCCCAGCTTCTCACAATATTTCTTACTTTCTTCTTCAATACTGTAATCATAAACTAACAGATTGTTACCAGCATTCTCTATGGTAAGTATTCATACAGCAAAGCAACTTCTTGGGTAGGGGTGTCAGTTGTCTGAATTCCCTTTATCTGAATGGAGAATGAGATGGCAGTAGCTACTGAGCGGAGTGAGTCAGGAAACACATCTGCCCAGGACAGATGTTAGAGAGTTTATGCATTCTCAAGATTGCAGGAAACCCTAAGTCCCTGCAAGAGCAGAAAGGAGGAAGGAATCACTACACTCCTGACTGAGGGAAACCCATCAGTCATGTTTTCTGCTTTAAAAGCAACTTGAATACCCTAAAAAAAGTAATCACCTTCAAAAATATTATATATATATATATATATATATATATATATATATTGAAATTTAAAAATCTCTAGAACCCAAATATACTCAAACTACACTTTTAAATTTGTATTATATCTCAATTATGTAAATGTCAGTATGTATGTATGTCTTAGTAGCATGAAGATATTTTTAAGGTGACTTCTGTCTTGATAGCAAAGGGGAGTTTAATGTCAGTCAAACCAAAGCTCATGAAAAGAATGTTAGACACTAGCCTTTGGCCATCTGTGACCCTTGATAATCAAATTTTGAGCCCACAATTTCTTTTTCAGATTTGTGAATTGAGATTGGTGAATTCTCCAACCTATACTGAGAGAACCTAAGGAATTATAGAATGGAGAGAGCCAGCAGGTGGCAGACACACTGCCGATGCCCCCTCCCCCACTGTGCGGGTGACATATGTACTTCAGATGCCCCACCGTTTGAATCACTATACTCTCACTGTTCCCAAATGTAACTGAACCCTCCTTGTATGATAGAGTGATATAATAGGAAGCCAAAGGTATCTGAGCAATTGTGCAGCTTTTTCTTGCTATTTTCTATCAATCAATTTGTTTGCAGAGGACAAAACTGCTATTCCTATGAATAGAAGCAGAAGACCTACACAATGTAACAGTGTTTTGATATACCTTGGCATGTACATTCTGTAACAGCATTTTTCTCTGCAATACTTTACAGCATAATAGAGGAACACTTTCTTAAAGTCAGCAACATCAGCAGGAATAAGACTTTCAAATGAGTCTCCTAGGAAAACAGAATTCTCACTCTTTAATACAGGGAGTTTATTATATAAAAGTTACATTTGCTTCTGAAATCATGAAATTGTATTCACCAATTACTAAACAGTAAAAGTTGAACTACCTATAATCTTTTATTTTAAAATGTTTAGTTTTTAAAAATATAGTGTAATTGTGCTAAAATTAAATTTTTGCAGATAATAATTGTGTATAATTATGGATACAGTGTGATGTCTTATATGTGTATATGCTATAGACAGATTAAATAAAGGTAACATGTTGTAATCTCACCTTTTTATACATTTATGACAAGATTACTTAAAATCCTTTTCAGCAATTTGGAAATATGCATTGTTACTAATAATTATCAACAGGGTATGAAACAGACTTTTCAAACATTCTGCCTCTAATTAGAAATGAGCAACTTCTGACATCTGGCCCGCCCTCATGTTCTCCTGCTTCTGTGAGATCTGTGGCCTTTTTAGGCTCCACACATCCAGGCTATTATTCTGTCTGTACTTTGCACGAGTTTAGCTTGTCTTTCTTCTTGTGGTGCTATGATAAAAACAAAGTAATCTGGCTGCACCAGGAGGAGTCACAGCACCGGCAGCTTCCTGAGCTCACAGGAACCAGCAGGGACACCAGTGTTCAGTGTCCCTACCTGTGAGGAGACAGGGTTGGGGGTGCAGAGAATCAGACTCATTTCCACAGGATACTGGGGTTGTGACCATTACATTTTAGTGTCTGGCTCAAAACCCGAAATCATCATCTTGAAATGGTTTTTGGATGGGAGTGACAGAAAAATCACCATCCACTGAGGTTTCACTCCCTGCAGAGTGTGTTAGGAAGTGTGTGCTCAACCCCAATTACTGCCAGCAACAGGAAAGCCTCGACGGGTCAGTGAGGAGTGCTGACTTCAGCGCACTAAGTCACTATGCTGCCAGGGGTTTCTGTGTTGGTTTTTACTATAGATAGTGTACCATAATAGCAGTGAGTCCGTTCAGAATGTCTTTGTGTACCTAGGAAGCACAGGCAAAGGTCCCCCTTAAAGCACCTAGCAGCAGCAAAGCTACTTTCCCATGTTCAGGAAATCAAAGGCTCTTCCTGAATAAGCTCTGAATCGGAATAAGCCTCAACCCAAAAGGAATTTTATTGCAGACTGATAATCTCCTAGGTTTATAATAAAAATGCTGACGTAGCTTTAGCAATGGCATAACAAATGCAAGCTATAATGGTTGCCTGTCAGAAATTCATATTTATTTCCAGTGTCCTAACAGATGTGTGTGGCTGCCTTTAAATTCTCCCCAAAAGTTAATTGCTTGTCTATCAAAAAGATAAATATCTTGTTTTAGGCTGTTGGGATATTACATGTGGCAAGAAAAACCAATACTCTAGCAATACATCGTATCCAAAACTCATTTGAAGTATGAAAGAAAGCCTTACTCTCTCAAGGCATCAGAAAGCCACTAGAAGAAAACAGACACGCCCACAGTCTTACAGTGCACTGGGCTCTATATCCAGACACTAACATTTAAATACACCAATAAGGCTTGTACTACTCCTATAATATATTTAAAATGAAGGTGATTTCTTATTTTGAGAATATTCTTATATCCCTCTCCTGACAAACTCTTCCACTCAGGATTATTTATCTCCCTTTTCTTTGATTTTTCCTTGATAAGGTCTGCTTTCGTTCCACTGATTCCTGTGTGTCCCTGTAGTGGTAGATTGTTAAACAGCTTTGTCTCCCAGTGGGTCTCACATGCTTGCTGCACCCACCCAAGAGCTATCTGATTCGTGAACGGAAGACACACACCACCACCACCACCATCCCCCCCACACACACATACATGCCAGTTAATTTTAATATGCCTTGACTATATGCTCAAAGCCTGGGCAGTTCTAATCCTCCCACAGCTAGCAAACATTTCCCTCTGGTATCCCAGAATTAATATCCTTAAAAATCTCTATTTCATCTCTGCTACCCCAAACCCATTTAGGGAAGTGGCCAATGTGGCTACTTTACCTGATTGTCACATGTTGGCGGGCCTTTAAGTCTGGTCTTTCTTCTTCCCCATCATGGCAACCTCTCTTCTTCCTTTCTCCCAATTCCTAGCCTGTGCAAATCTAAAGGTCCTGTCTCAGTCTACCTGCCCAGTCATTGGCCATGGACTCTTTACTGATCAACCAAAAACCAACTGGGACCTTCAACATTTGGACATGCAGATTCCCAATGCAGGAGGCAGGGGCTGGATTGATTCAAAACATTAGAATCAATCCCCCAAATGTCCATATCTTTAATCATCATCAGCTCAAGACAATAGACTCACTGTCTCAGGTTGATTTTGGTGGACACTGAGTGTTCAGCACAAGGGTTATACCTATCTTGGCTAATAAGAATATTCTTATATTCTTGAAATAAGGTTTTACACAAAATGTGAACCTTTAATGTATGTAGTCCAGTGCTTCTGAATTATAAATTCCTATATATCTCTAGGTTATAGATAATGAATTTTAAAAATAAAATAGACTCAAATTAAATAGAAAATACTATCATATATTACACTGAGGAAAGTGCTAGCTTTACATCAGTAGTAATGGAACCAATAAGTTGGCCACATGCTTGTGGAAGAACAAAAGCAGCTTGGTTGGCATCTACCAAGACCAAGACAATGGTAAGGTTGGCAGTAGAACGCCAGCCAGAACCAACAGCTAGTCAGCTGACTGGTTAGCAGCAACCAGCACGATCAGAGATGGGCTAAGGGAGCATCACCCTCTCCAAGCAGATCACCAGCATGCGAGTGCACGTGGCAGCATGGGAGTGCACAGGGCAGCATGGGAGTGCACATGGCAGCATGGGAGTGCACAGGGCAGCATGGGAGTGCACACGGCAGCATGGGAGTGCACAGGGCAGCATGGGAGTGCACACGGCAGCATGGGAGTGCACACGGCAGCATGAGAGTGCACACGGCAGCATGGGAGTGCACATGGCAGCATGGGAGTGCACACGGCAGCATGGGAGTGCACAGGGCAGCATGGGAGTGCACAGGGCAGCATGGGAGTGCACAGGGCAGCATGGGAGTGCACGTGGCAGCATGGGAGTGCACAGGGCAGCATGGGAGTGCACAGGGCAGCATGGGAGTGCACACGGCAGCATGGGAGTGCACAGGGCAGCATGGGAGTGCACAGGGCAGCATGGGAGTGCACAGGGCAGCATGGGAGTGCACGTGGCAGCATGGGAGTGCACAGGGCAGCATGGGAGTGCACAGGGCAGCATGGGAGTGCACAGGGCAGCATGGGAGTGCACAGGGCAGCATGGGAGTGCACATGGCAGCATGGGAGTGCACACGGCAGCATGGGAGTGCACAGGGCAGCATGGGAGTGCACACGGCAGCATGGGAGTGCACAGGGCAGCATGGGAGTGCACACGGCAGCATGGGAGTGCACAGGGCAGCATGGGAGTGCACAGGGTAGCATGGGAGTGCACATAGCAGTGTGTCAGAAACATGGCAACATGTGAGTGCTCACCATCACTTCCCTAGTTGAGTCATAGTAGTGTAGAACTCCTGGGCTGGTTTGGGCCATAAAAAGTCTGGATAATTCATCAGTGTCAATAGAAACTACCTGAGTCTCTGGCTGGTTTCTGCTGTAGGTCCTGTGAGAAGCCTCTACACAAACACCTGATGGCTTTCCCACCCCCACCCCTCCCCAACTGACCCCCCCCTCCGACCTAACACCCTCCCTATTCCTGGGTTTTTATCCCAATTTTCTCTAATTTTCTCATAATGTCAGCTTCTACTTCTGCCTCAGGTTGACCTTTGATTGCATTGAGTACCCAACACATGGATTATAACCACTTGCCCTAATAAAGGTCCCATGACTGTCAAAGAGCTGCATCACTATGTGGTAAGAATAAATATCATTTCAGGAACATTTCTCTGCCAGATACACATGCAAGCACTGCCATATTGCATTGTGTTGAGAAATGAAATTCTTACTGCAAAATTCCTAAAAACATTGATCCTAGGCAAGACTTCATTGTAAAGGCCATTAGACACACTCTAAGGATAAGTCAGACCTTGTGCACAACAGTGTAAGTAGAATCTTATCAATCTCCTTTCCGTCTTTATATGTGTTTATTTATATACACATCCATTTGCACATTTGTACACATAAATGTGAAGGCCAGAGGTCAATACTGTCTGTTTTCTCAATTGGTCTCCACCCCTTGTTTTAAAGACATGGTTGTTCACTGAACTTGGAATGACAGACTCCACAGTACTGACTGGCCAGCAAGCCCTGCCTTTTCTTCTGTTTCTCTGCCTTCCTAGTGCTGGGATTATAAGAGCGTGCCACTGCAGGCAGTGGTTTTATGTGTGTCCTGGGAATTGAATTTAGGTCCTCATGTTTGCAAAGCAAGCACTTTACCAACTGAGCCATTCCGAGCCCATGTTCTTTGAACTCTTAAAATCATAAGTTCCCTGAACCTTTATTCACTGTTCCATATTTTAATTCCTCTCTTCCCTTGTGGCACTTTGCCAAGCAGCACTACCATTATGGGAACAAAGAAAACATTTTCTGTAAATGGAGAGAAGGATGGCCCTCCAAGAACCCCTTAGTGGCCTCCTTGGTAAATGTATGTAAAAGCACAAGACGCGCTGAGCCACGGAACGGCTCAGTGCAGACATGCTCTGCTCCGGGGTGACTGGGTAAAAGTCACTTAAGAAAAGCATTTCTTAGGAAGCTACTCACCAACTTTAGACTCTCTACAAATCCGTGAGGATCTCATTTTCTACAAGGTTGGCTCATATGGAAAACTAATAGGTAGTAGCAAGCATGGCCTTTTAGAATTAACCATTCAGAGTAATCTAGTATTTGGAAATCGTCTATGTAGTGGTTAATATTATAAGAAAAGTTATAGCTAAGACAATAAATAGTTGAATAAATCTTTAAGGAAGTGAGAGAGGGGATCTGTAGCCAAGGCTTGCCTACAACTGTCTAAGTAGCGCAGGCTGAATTCAAATCTGTAATCCTCTCAGTTCACTCTCCACTGTGCTGAGATTACAGATGTGTCACCACAACTGGCAAATGAAAAACCTGACCAAGCTTTGTATAGTCTCAGGGTTTTCTCCTTCAAAAATAATAGACGCATGAGAAGTAACCATGGGGGCCAATATCTCTAGTTCTTTGGCTTTTTCTATTTATACAAAGACACATATGGTATAGATGGGCAAGCTGGCAGGATAAAATGTACCTGATGCAGATATAAATGGCATCTCCACAGCCCATTCTACTGCTTCCTGTGTCACCGAGAAATAACATTCTTCATACGGTCTTCTTTCAATCTGACCAATGCATAGTCTCCATTCTAAGCATGCTCTACAGTTCACTTCATACCTAATAATAAGGATGTCTTCTAGCTATATTTTATAAACATAAAGGTGGTACTTATATGTGTAAAGATAGCAATAACTCCATGTATTGTCCTCAGTATATGCTATTTCTCAGTTTCCTTTGCAGTGCCGCTGGCTTGCCTCTATGGAAGATGACGGATTGACGGTAATCACGCCTACCCCCTCATTTTTCCCTACTCAGCCTCGTGACGTTTTCATTTAAAATCTATTTTAGTCCTCCTAGCTCCTGTTCCTAACTCAAAGTACCTGCATCCTTTGTACATTTGTAAGCCCCGCATCAACCCCAACTTCCATGCAAATGAGGACCTGCACGTGGGTTTTGAATTCACCTGTGATTGCTAATTTTTCCCTCACATGGACATAATGACTTAGACTTTTTCTACAATTTGATTTTAAAACTTAGAATTCGTGGGAGCAACATTTCTAGTATTTGACTGCTGAGTGTTATTTGCTGCAGAAGCACAACATAATTAACCCCTTTGGGAGGGGAATTTTATTCAACACAACAATGGTGCTGCATACTAGAGGATTTTCAAAATTATAGGCTTTTGTACATTATCTTTTAATATCCTCTTCATTTTCTAGATTTCTTCTAGATTGTTCTTAATGTGCCACAACTTTCCTGTTTTCTTATAACATTCTTTCACTCATAATGTTTTTAAATTGTCAAACTCTGTAAATGTTCATATAGACGTTCTTTATCAATCCATGTGTTTCCCTTGGTTGTGATTAAAGTCAGCATACAGAACTCTAGATTAATTTCCCTAGAAGCATTTGATGACATTGTGTTGATGATGAAAAAGCTGATATTTTCTGACTTTCATTCCCACATCAAATATACTTTATGTTCCTTAGAAGCTTTTAGCAACTTCTCTAATTGAGAACTCTAAAGTTTTACCAAGATATGTCTACCCAGCCTTCAGGCTTATTCGTCCTACTTGCCAGTGTCTGATAAGAAGGTGGTAGTGTGAAGGCAGTCATGCCATTGGCTTGTGCATATCTCTGCTGGAGCTCTTGCATGTGCCTTGGTGCAAAAGACAAACACAACTGAGAAGAAACTTAGAAGGATCCATGGATTAAAGCCTTGTTCCTGCTGTTCTTATGGACCTGCTCACAAGAGAACAAACTGAGAATGTCAGGACAGAAGCACTCAGGGCTCAGTTCCATCTGCCCAGTCAGCCCACCAGGTAAGCCGAAGTCCTGCGAGAGAGTCCACTTTTTAACAGCTACGCTCTAGGCACTCTTCTACTGCACAGTGACATGAATTCACTCAGATGAGACCAGTGAGAGGAGCCAACCAGCCACAGCACAGACACATAACCTAAGAAAACAGGGTTGTTAAAGACACCAAAGTTCTAAGTTATGTGTTAATGTTGGAAGGAATCTCATTCTCTCTCTCTCTCTCTCTCTCTCTCTCTCTCTCTCTCTCTCTCTCTCTCTGTCTCTGTCTCTCTTTCTCTGTTTCTGTCTCTCTGTCTCTGTCTCTTTGTCTCTGTCTTTCTCTGTCTGTCTCTGTCTCTGTCTCTGTCTTCTCCCCCCTCTCCCTCCTCTATGTATGTTTGTTTGCATGTCTGTGTGTGTGTGTGTGTGTGTGTGTGTGTGTGTGTGTGTTGGGTGCATATAAGACCCTGAGGTCAACACATGGTATCATTCCTTCTCAGATACTACACACCTTACTTCATTAAAACAAGGTTTCTCACTGGTTTGGTATATGAACTTACCAATAAGGCTAGGATGATTGGTCAGTGATAACCAAGGATCCACCTGTTCTCATCTCCAGTAGCAGGATCACAAGCTCATGCCACCATGCCCAACACTTTGTAAATGAGCTCTGGGGAATCAAATGAGTCCTCATGTTTACATGCCAAGAACGTTATAAACTGAGCTAGCTCCCTAACACTAGAAGATTCCTCTAGCTTAAAAAGGCATCCTACCATTAAATTATATTTTCTCCATTTTATTCCTCTTATTTTTTGTACTAATCAGATATTCAGTCTACTAATTTTACTTATAATTGCCCTTTAACTGTTTTATTTTCTAGTATTGTTGTTTTTCTGTTATATGTATTGGGAGTTAGTCTTTGAATAATTTGAAGATACTGAGACTAAAAATAGCCCTTCTATGAATCAGTTGGTGTCAGGAATCTCTACTTTAGTAATCATTCGTTTAATTCCTAAAAATTTTATTCTGATTGCTTCTTTTCACGATAGCCTTGTGTAGCTATTCTGTTCTTTCACATTCTGCCAAGGGTACCAATGAGACATCTCTCAAGTTCTCTAGTGTTCCACTGATCATATTTACATCACTATCTTTCAGTTGCCCTTTTTGTACATTTATGCAGTTTTTCTTTAGAATTTTAGACTCCTTGAACCTCATAATCCTGCATAAATCTTAAAATGAAGAAAAATATGTGAGTTAACATTTAGTAATATGAAATAACATAGTAGTCACTTCATATTGCTTCCTTTAGACTGTAATATGATATTGAAAAGGGTTTCTTCCTGTTGCACACAATAACCTACAGCAGCAGTGGCTGTCTGCACAAGATCTAGCCAGATAATGTCCAAGCCCAGAGGGGAGAGGGGCTCACAACCCCCACTCCTAACTAAGGAGCTTTAGACATCTGATGGATTCTGAGGCCTAACGGGTATACACAGTCCTGGGAGGGGCAGCCATGCTCCGGTGGATGGCCCGACATGCATGGCTCCATGAGCAGTGCGAATAGAACTGTGTGGCTTAATTAAAAGGGAGAGGGGACAAAAGGTGGAGAAGTTGGGAGGAAGTAAAAAATGTGGGAAATGGATCTAAGATACTGCCTCATGAGTATTCCAACTTAGAATATATTCAGAGGAACAGATTAAAATAAGCTCCAAGGAAATCTAGTCTGAAGGAAGTACAGGGTAACACGTTAAGGCCAAGAACAAAACACATGGAGACTATCAAAGACCTAAGATCCAGCACTGAGGAAGTCACTGCGAATGTCATTGTCTCTGGTGGGATTCAGGGACAAGAACAGATGGCACATAAGGCAGAGAGCAAGAGTCTACATTGCTATTCAGCTCTTTGGTTTTACACCATGGCCTGCCACTTCCCTTCTCACCCCAGCTCCTCCTCTGACTTGGCTGTGCCAGACCCCTTTGCTTTTGTTTTCATGTTTTATGTTCACATATGATTTTGTGTGTCTTTTCCTGAAAGATCTGATTATGGAGACATAAAAGAAGTAATGACCACCTACTATAGACCAGGAAGAATTAAAAAATAAGATGGATTTACAACAGAAATAAGTAGGCTAAAGACAGGTGCACTTAAGAAATAAGAGTCTACACTTACAGGGCAAGGGAAAGGAATAATTCTAGAGATGACGGAGGACAACTATCCTATGTGAGCACTTAGCATGTTCTCTGAGCAGTCCGAGTATCAGATGTCCTAACATGCGCACAGGCATGTCATTAATTATTTATGGGTCACATGCAAGTGTGCACTGTTATCCCAGACTTACAATCAAGAAATAGTAGAGAGGCTTACTGAGGTGACAACCTTGCTGTAAAGCAGGAGGCAACGCCATTTGTCCCGATGGAATCAGCAACCATGTGGA
This sequence comes from Apodemus agrarius, assembly GCA_964023405.1. NCBI lineage: Eukaryota > Metazoa > Chordata > Mammalia > Rodentia > Muridae > Apodemus > Apodemus agrarius. The sequence continues at coordinate 40,460,355 of OZ030027.1, forward strand.
ATGGTAAGACCCTTTACTCAGAGAGAGAATACTTCCTAGAAAATGAAAAATAATCATTCAAAGTGTTCCACAACTACTTTATAGAAAAAAGTTAAGTTAGAGTGTTTTCATTTTAGGCATAGCTCAACAACCTTCACAGAACTAGTTCATTTAGTTTGTACAAAATGTCCAAGGAATGCCTAAAAAGGGCTTCGGTTTTTTTTAAAGAGACAGGAATAGATTTCAAACTGCTGTGACTTTCATCTATCCTCTGATGTTTAAATAGTGAAGATATTTCTAAGAAACAAGCATAACTAAGTATCTAAGTGTAACTAAACATCTCCTAGTATAAGTAGTTTACTATGAAAGAGTTGTATGTTAGAAATCTTTATCCAGTTAGTTCTTCAGTTATTTCAGGACCGATGTGGATAATGATCCCCTAAGGAAGGAGGGGCAGGGATACCTTGGCATTTCATTTCAGCACTTTCTACTGTTCCAAGAGTAATTCAAGAAAATAGTTAGCTACTGTCTTTCACCTATAGATTAAAATGTGGCCTATATAATGCCAAGTATACATATATTTTAAAATCACATGTTAGCTGAGTTCAGAATACATTGAGTAAGTCATTTGAGCACTGAGTAAACTAAGGAAAGGCCCAAGTTGGCATTTAGGTGTAACTAATCCTTAGTGCTTGAGCAATGGTCTGTTAGTCCTTGTGCTAATTCCCATAAAGCACTGCAGGTCTTCCAGCTGCTCCTTATGATTAAGTGCATCATGTTTTCTTCAGACATTTAGCTCCTCTTTTCACATATTGACAAATAGTATACATATTTGAATATAATCTATTGTAAAAGATTTTATCCTCAACACACATACTTGAAAAACTAACAATGCCTTATATTTATGATAATTTTAACTACTTGATAATATTTTCATCAGACTCTAATACTATAATTTTTATTTCCATGTTTTAAAATGTTTCATCAAAGTCCAGCAGTCTACAGCAAGAAACACAGTGGACAAGCATTATGTATTATAAGAGTGCCTGATTCAGAAAACCATTAACCCTGCCCCCCTTTTAAAAAGATTTATTTTATGTATATGCGTACACTGCAGCTGTCTTCAGATACACCAGAAGAGGGGATCGGATCCCATTACAGATGGCTGTGAGCCACCATGAGGTTGCTGAGAATTGAACTCAGGACCTCTGGAAGAGTAGTTAGTACTCTTAACCACTGAGCCATCTCTCCAGTCCCCCAATTAGCCCTTTTAAAATATCAATTTCACTGGATGGTTGTAGCTCCTTTATCAAAGATTAAGTGACCATATCTCTGTGGGTTCATTTCTAGGTCTTCAATTCTATTGAATTGATCTACTTGCCTGTCGCTGTACCAATACCATGCAATTTTTAACACAACTGCTCTGTAGTACTGCTTGAGGTCAGGGATATTGATTCACTCAGAAGTCCTTTTATTGTTGAGAATAGTTTTAGCTATCCTGGGTTTTTTGTTGCTCCAGATGAATTTGAGAATTGCTCTTTCTAGATCTATGAAGAATTGAGTTGGGATTTTGATGGGGATCACATTGAATCTGTAGATTGCTTTTGGCAAGATGGCCATTTTTACTATATTGATCCTGCCAATCCAGGAGCATGAAATATTTTTCCATCTTCTGGGGTCTTCTTTGATTTCTTTCTTTAAGGACTCAAAGTTCCTGTCATAAAGTTTTTTCACTTGATGGTTAGAGTCACGCCAAGATACTTTATATTGTTTGTGGCTATTGTGAAGGGTGTTATTTCCCTAACTTCTTTCTCAGCCTGTTTGTCCTTTGAGTACAGGAAGGCTACTGATTTGCTTGAGTTGATTTTATAACCAGCCACTTTCAACAAATGGTGCTGGTTCAACTGGAGGTCAACATGCAGAAGAATACGAATTGACCCACTCTTATCTTCTTGTACTAAGATCAAGTCCAAGTGGATCAAGGACCTCCACATAAAACCAGACACACTGAAACTAATAGAAAAGAAACTGGGGAAGACCCTGGAGGACATGGGCACAGGGGGAAAGTTCCTGAACAGAACACCAATAGCTTATGCTCTAAGATCAAGAATTGACAAATGGGACCTCATAAAATTACAAAGTTTCTGTAAGGCAAAAGACACTGTCAGAAGGACAAAACGGCAACCAATAAATTGGGAAAAGATCTTCATCAACCCCAAATCTGACAGGGGGCTAATATGCAATATATACAAAGAACTCAAGAAGTTAGACCCCAAAGAACCAAATAACCCTATTAAAAATGGCGTACAGAGCTAAATAAAGAATTTTCACCAGAAGAAATCCAGATGGCTGAGAAGTACCTTAAGAGATGTTCAACATCAGTAGTCATCAGGGAAATGCAAATCAAAACAACCCTGAGATTCCACCTCATACCAGTCAGAATGGCTAAGATTAAAAACTCAAGAGACAACAGGTGCTGGCGAGGATGTGGAAAAAGAGGAACACTCCTCCACTGTTGGTGGGATTGCAAGATGGTACAACCGCTCTGGAAATCAGTCTGGCAGTTCCTCAGAAAATTGGGCATGACACTTCCAGAGGACCCTGTCATCCACTCCTGGGCATATACCCAGAGGATTTCCCTGCATGCAATAAAGACACATGTTCCACTATGTTCATAACAGCCTTATTCATAATAGCCAGAAGCTGGAAAGAACCCAGATGTCCCTCAACGGAGGAATGGATACAGAAAATGTGGTATATTTATACAATGTAATACTACTCAGCAATTAAAAATAATGAATTCATGCAATTTGTAGGCAAATGGTTGGATCTAGAAAATATCATCCTAAGTGAGTCAACCCAATCACAAAAGAATACACATGAATTGCAATTACTGATAAGTGGATATTAATGAGCTCAGAAGCTCTGAATACTCAAGGTACAATTAGCTAAGCAAAAGATTCCCAAGAAAAAGGAAGGAGAAGACCCTGGTCTGGAAAAGACTAAATCCAGTTTTGTAGGAGAGTATCAGAACAGAGAAATGGTGTGTGTGTGTGTGTGGGGGGGGTGATTGGGGAATGGGCGGGGGGGGGGGAGGGGGGGAGAGGACTTATGGGACATATGGTGAGGGGGCGAACTGGGAAAGGGGAAAGACTTTGGATTGTAAACAAAGAATATAGAAAATAAAAAAGAATATATCCAATAAAAAAGATTATAAAAAATATCAATTTCATACATATCTAATGTATCACATATGCTTTAAACAGTATTAGAACCAGTATTTGCCTTGTAAAATTGGAAAGAGGTGTTTAATCGGTAAAGTGCTTATCTTCTAACCACAATACCCTAAGTTTGACTACCAGGACACATCAAAAGCTATGTCTGCCAGTGTGCGTTTGTAATCCCAGCACTGGGGAGGCAGGTCCAGGTGGATCTCTGGCCTTCCTGACACATTCCAGACAAACAAGAGACTCGTGGGGCATGGAGGAGAGAAAAGTGAATGGTGTCTAGGGAATGACATCCAAGACTGTCCTTGGCTTCCACACATACGCACATGAACTCACATGTGCATCCACACACAGAGAGAGAAATTCAGAAAAATTATTATAGCTTTCAAGTGCATGCAGTTAGATGTATTAAATTATATAAAATTGAAACTGAAGTGTCTAAATATAACAAAATGTTGACCTCTAGCCATTATCCCACTGGTATAGTCCCTAAGCCCAGTGTCAATTCCTACCACACTAGGACTACAGCCAACCTATTACATGCAACAGCCATGCAAAATGGTGCCCCCCACTAAGGTGCAGAGAATGCTTGCTGGAATTAAAGATTCACACAATTCAGTCAGATAACTGTCCTATTCTCATGTAGACATCAATTCACCACCACAGTCACTTAGTAACAGTAGATAAAAAGACAAAAATGTACTGATTGTGGAAAATAATTGATTGGCATGTAAAAGGTTCTTTTAACAAGTGACTATAAATTATTCCTTCATCTTATAACTGTCTTCCAAAGGCAGCAAGTTTTCTTCCTACAGATGCTTCAGTAAAGCTAGCACTGATTTCCCTTGGTTTCCTAGGCTGACCAATCTGCTAAGGGATCTCAGTGATTACAATTTTCTTACAACAAACCCAAGTCTGAGAGGCTCCTCCAACATCAGTCTCTGTGGCTGAGTCTGTAAAGCACACTGGGCGTGGCAGAGGTGACCACTGTGTAAACTGTGTGCATGGCCTGACTTTTGTCTAGGGAGGGCAGGCTACAGTGGTGCAGTTATTTTGTGTCTACTAGAGATGTCAATTGTTACTCTAGCATGTAGCACTGACATTCAGAGGCAAATGTGTCTACTTATAATCTTACAATACTGTGTCTTTTATAGGAAATGACCTTGGTTTCTACTATCATTTTCATAAGAAATCATCAGACTGTGAACATGATAGTCTTTACAATTGCATTTTTCAACCAGACCCCCACATTTATGATTTGAATTAAAAAAAAATGCTTTCCCACCACAGTGGCTAGGTTGTAATATAATTAACATAACTGATGAATAGGAGTAAAATTTAATCTAGAAAGGAGTGTTAGAAAATCATGTCTATAGTTGAAAGGGAATTTGGTCAAACTGACTAGTATAACTTGGGGAATTATAGTTACCTATCCTTGAGTGCTTCTGATACAATTCCTGATTTTTCCAACACTCCACTCAAATACAACAGATCTCCTAATACCAATCAACTTACTTATTTGAAAAGAACAGTATTCTGCTATGTGCAATGTTTCTAGAGCAAAGACAAACCTTATAATCGAGTCATCATGACAGGAGTCAGGCCACCTGAGAGGGACTGTTTCATTATAGTCCATTTAAAGCTGTAGGCCAGTCTATAAATTTAATACCAAAATGAAATTGTAACTGTCAACAATCACAGAGAACCCATTACCTTTACTGCCTCTGCTATGGAACCTGTCTTGCCAGCAAGAATCGGCAAAGCACTCCCTACAGTTCTAAAATTCCAAACAACAGGCAGAGGTAAGGCAGCTGACAGAAGAAAGAGCCAAACACACAGTCTAGAACCGGGACTTGACTCTGCCCTGCAAGTCTACTGACAATCATCGGATCTAATTAGAAGAGACTTGTTAACCTTGACCTTATATGCAGATACTCTTCTTTCCCCTACTAATAACCAACACAAAAGAATCAGAGAAGAGTACTTTAATTAAAACTTTAAATGTAGCAAATTTGATAAATGGTGTTGTTAGGTAAAGATAAACTTGTTTTCACAATTTAATTTTAGAACTACCTCATTATCTATGTTTTATGATTATGTATACTATACACACACATACGTGTTCATATGGGTATTTGCTCATGTGTGATAAGAATGTATGAATGTGTGTACAAGTGGAGAGAAGAGGACAGTGTCCACTGTCTTCCTTGATTTCTCCCCCACATTACCTTTGGGGACAGGATATCTATGAATGTGCAGCTTACTGGCTTGCAAGTCTAGCCTATCCCTGTATCTGGGGAATTCTTATGTCTCCAATACTCTTACTCTTGCCCTCCAGCCACCATGTCACATTTACGTGGACACTGAGTCATTTTCAGAATTTCTGTAAAAAGTCATGAATTTAAACCACTTGCTCTTGAATTCACTTGTTTTTTCAGGCATCTAGTTACAATAAGGTGTATGCAGATGTAAAAAGTCTCTCTATATAACTAGAGCCTTGAAAGACTGAAATGCAATGGGTAGTCAAATGAGTGTCTGGAGAAAACATGTCTGAAGCCCCGAGCCATGAGCTCTGCAAAGCACAGAAAGCAGAAGTTCCTATACATTCCTTGACAGGGAATCCCTTTTGTCCTTGTGCTCTGACACACAGTTCCCAACTTGTCCACTGTAATAACAGAGGGGGCTAGGAACTCCTGCCTGTAAGGAACTCATTACCTTCACGCCTGTGAAAGAAAATGTTATGCCATAATCTCTTAAGATTCACACTCTTGAGAGGTCCAATCGGCCTACTTCTCGAGTGAGTCAAGATGAAGAAGTTGGCTTCAGTGACCCCAAAAGGATACGTCCCTAGCTTCCCATGCTTATTCCTCATCAACTCATTAGACAGGATCTGGTCTGAAAGTTCCATATCAATTCACTGTTACACTTTCTTTGTCTTCCTTTTACAGATCCCAAGAATACAAGGGAACTCTAAGCTTCAGGCTCTCTAAAATTTAATACCTAGGGCATTATGGCCACCATCTTCCCGACCACCCTATTATGTTGCTAGGTTTGGAAAGATGGCCACCACTCTAACTCTTTCTCTTTTGTTTCTTTCTTACCATGACCAAATAAATGGCAACTAAATTTCTCAGAAACATTAAGCCTATAATTATTCCATACAGGGTTTCATGGTGTCCCAACCTCTGAAGAACAAAGTACAGATGTTTTGGCTTGCTATGTATGCCAGGGTATTCCATACCTGCTACAGATCCTGCCTGTTACATGCATGCATACTTTTGACTTTGCCCACTAAAGTCAGTCGAGTTTGATGGTCTTACTGTATGTCTTCTGGCTTCATGCTGCCAATAATCTTCTTAAATAAGAAAAAAGTTTATTGGGAATTATTCTTCCAGAACAAACTATTTGGGTCTCTTTCTTAATACTTGCCCCTAGTGTACCTGCAGGATCAGTCTCAGCAAAGGTTCCCTGCACCTTCAGGCCTGCTGCAGTATAATCATCAAAGATATAAAATCATGACAGTGAACATGCACCAAGGGTTTCACATGCTCAGTAACCATGAGGAAATGAATTAGATGTGGAAACTAGTTAGAATTAAAAAATGACGAGCTAAGTGCTTTAAAAGCATTGTAAAAAGTAATTTGGAGAAGTGATTGCTGACTTAGATATGAAATGGGTTAAAGCTTAATAGCACAATAAATCATAATCTTTATATTACCTTTTCTGCTAGCAGAAATTATATCTACCATACTAGATAAAAAGCCATGTGAATCTGCTGTTGTACCAAGTTATGTACGCCAACAAATAGAAAACCCAAGGGGTAAACACCTTACTGAATAGAGGAACAGGAGTATTTTCTTTGTTTCCATGTCTCAGAAAATGTTTCTGATATTCTCATCCCTGCTAATTATTAAAAAAAAAAGGCCAAAGATTTTCTTTAAGACAAAGGTTTGCTTCACTACACCTGCTTTAACCACAGAGACACTGTGCCACAAGGTGTTCTAACTCAAGTCCCTGATCTTACAGTGCAGGCGGCCATGAGGGGCCACAGATGATCTTCTATGTTGGGTTTTAATAGGAAATCCAGATTGGTTGTTTAAATCTCTGGTTAGAAGTGCACACCAAGGACACACTCTCCAGAACATTCCTACCCCCTGCCTCTGCATCTGGTCAATGCTTCTCTTCTTACAGCCTCCACATTTTGTGGGAATTGTACTGTGGTGCTTTTGGCTTCTTAGGATTTTATATAATGAATTCATGTATAGTCTTGAATGTAGGCTTCCAAGTAGGCACCTTTGCTTTTAAAGCAGGCTTTTAAGAATGATTAAGCAAGAATCATTCTTAGATGTGACATTGATTGTGCAATTGATTTTTCTAAACATATTCGGGTAAATATCTAGATTCTTGTTTGTTTAAACTGGTCTTTTAATCTTATTTTATTTTTATTATTATCCCTGTTTGTTTTCTTATGAGAAACAGAAAGGGCACCCCCCTCCAGATGTGAGAGGAAGGGGAAGGACTGGGAGAAGTAGTCAGAGGGGCAACCATAATCGGTACATACTGCATGAGAAAAAATATCTAGTTTTAATAAAATGGGAAAAAAGTCGAGATTATTATTATTATCCAAATTACTATATTACCTAGTGGAGTCACAATCTATGAAATATTTGTTTCTGAGCTGTAAGGATTCATGAAAATCAGATATTAAAAAACACTTCATTTCAGGTTACCTGAAACTACAGAGGCTTAAAGAATGGTGGCTGATGTGACTTATGAACCGTACAGCCAGGCAGCACTGACAGCATCCAGTCGGACCCCCAGCTCAGCTGCCTTCACCCCTCATGCAGGCTTCTGTGTGCTGCTCCAGAAAGACTCCGCTAGGAGACGTGGGTGAGAGCTAGGGGCGCCCCAGCCCTTGAGAGCCTGTGCATTGCCCAAGCAGGACCTGCTTTGCAAGTATGCGGCTTTTGGCTTTAGGAGGGAAAATTCACAGTGTGGCTAAAGGTTCTAAAACTACTTTTGTTTTCATGGTCATTTTTTTGTTGTTGTTGTTTTAAAATTCGTTGCTGGTGTTACATATGCATATAATGAAGTGTCTTCTCAGCTCTCCCTGCCTCTTTCCTTTGTGGTGGTGGCACATGCCTGCATGATCTACTGGTGGAGGCAGAGGCAGGAGGCCATCCTGGGCATTTTGTTATTCCAAATGAATTTGCAATTTGCCCTTTCTAACTCTATAAAGAACTGAGTTGGAATTTTGATGGAGATTGCATTGAATCTGTAGATGACTTTCGGCAAAATGGCCATTTTTACTATATTAATCCTGCCAATCCATGAGCATGGGAGATCTTTCCATTTTCTGAGGTCTTCTATTTCTTTCTTCAAAGACTTGAAGTTCTTGTCATGCAGATCTTTCACTTGTTTGGTTAGAATTACACCAAGTTATTCTATACAATTTGTGACTATTGTAAAGAGTGCCATTTCCCTAATTTCTTTCTCAGCCAATTTATCATTTATATAAATGTGTATGTCCTTTGTTATTTGCTCTGTTAACCATGCACAAGTTTGCCATTTGAAGAGAAGCCATTTTCTGTATTTGTATTGCTGGAGCATTTGGCAGGCAAGTTTTCACGAGCTCCTTGTATTTACTTGTCTTGGCATAACCCTATCCACATCAAGCAAACATTAGCAAAATTTAACACATTTTATTATTCCTTTTTATACTTAGATATTAAAGCAAAGCAAATAGCAGGCACTCCCTCGAGTGCTTGCAACTTGCTAGCCACATTATCTTATGCCATTTTCTTCAGTTATTGAAGCAAACTATCAGGTTAGGACAAATCGCACACCTTTCATTTTTATTTTTAACAAAGCACTTAAAAGTTGTGTTCCCCCTCCCCGCTGTTCCTAGTGATGCGTAAGTTATAACTTTTTAGCAAATATAATAGCACCTATTTTATAGAGAAAGCTGAGTGAGAGATAATTGAGAACGGTCTGTCATATATGACATTCTTTAAGACTGCCAAGACTCACGTCGCAGTAAAAGCTCACTTTCCTAAAGCTACATGAAATTCTTTCATGTTTTATCTTTTCTTCCTGTTTCTTTGAGATAGGGTCTCAGGTATCTAGTTTGACCTTCAACTCACTATGTACTGCTGAGAGTGCAAGAAACTTTCCTGTCTTAAACTTTCTTAAAGTAAAACAAACAAAATCTTCATTAATATAAAACTATTAAAATGAGAGAATAGTTATAAAACTATTAAACTGAAAGAATAAAATTCTTAAATATGCTTAGTACTTTGTATATTTGGTTGGACTCAAGCTTACCAGACATCTAAAATATTTTGTTAGCTTAGCCTAATATTAATTCAAAAATCTGAACTTGTCTTAAGATGTTGAAAATTTGCTAAAGCAAAAGATAAATATTATTACTGTTATAAAATCATGGTCAAAATTATGATTTAAAATATTTGGCAATATTTTCTAGTCTCTGACATTATTTAGGATTAATATAATTTTATTAGTGTGCCAAAATAAATAATTAAAAATGCAGATTAAGTGCTTATTTCAAGGAAATAGAACAAAACAGTAAATTTTATAGAATGTATAACTTTGAGTTAAACTGAAGTTTTAGTGTACATTACAAAACATATACTACTAGGAAACTGCTCAAATGTAAAGGTAGACCAAAATGAGTCTAGAGAAGTCTATATCAATTTTCAAATTACCATACAGCAATTGGTTTCATTTGATTATAATGTAGAGACAGTTTATGACTGTGGTGCAGACCTCTCTAGACAGTCCGACCTTTCCCGTAGGAAGGGCTAGGGATGGGAAGTATGTGCATTTCTCTGCTCCACCTTCCTATTAAACATGGACGTGTGACCTGAATTCTAGTTACATTTACATCTGACCACTCATATTAAATTATTAAATATAGCAGAGAATATATTTATCTTTTTCATTACTCCTTGCATTTTGGTCCAAGCAATTTAATCGGAAAGCATAAAAATTTTAAGATCCATATTCACAGATATTATAATCCATATATTATTCAGTGATCTTACATCCTATAATTAATAAAAAATCATATGTAAGTTATGTTTATTGTAAGTATTAAGACCGTAGATTATGTTCTAAGACTGTAGCAGACTTTTCACAGAAACAACCAGAAAAGAAACATTTTAAAACTCTAAGTCCACAAAATCAAGATGAATCTTTGAATTTGTCCCATTTTTCTAACCCATCGTCTTTGAGAAACCAGGCCTAGTCATAGAGGCCTATGATCCCAGTGGACTCGGGGAGCTGAGGTAGAAAGATCTGCTACAGTTGTCCTTCTCCACCACCACCACCACCACCACCACCACCACCACCACCACCACCACCACCACTGTGGGTAAGCTCAGCCTCAAAGAAAAATGGGATGCAACACACACACATACACACCTGCATACATGCACATACACACACACACACACACACACACACACACACATATACACACACAATTAAGAACTTTATCACATTCTGATCTTGCAAGGGTTTGGTATGCGTGACTAAGAGCAATAGTAATATTACTCTTTATGTTTTGTTTGGTTGGCTGGTTGAAACTGGAAAGACATTGATGTTGGCTACCTGTCTGCTGTTAATTGCTTTTACTATGTTTAGGTATGGGCCTTGAATTCCTGTAGCCAACATCAAAGTAAAGGGAGAGAAACTTGAAGCAATCCCACTAAAATCAGGGACTAGACAAGGCTGCCCCCTCTCACCATATCTCTTCAATATAGTACTTGAGGTACTAGCTAGAGCAATTAGACAACATAAGGAAGTCAAAGGGATACAAATTGGAAAGGAAGAAGTCAAACTATCACTATTCACAGATGATATAATAGTATACTTAAGTGACCCAAAAAACTCCACCAGAGAACTCCTACAGCTAATAAACAACTTCAGCAAAGTGGCTGGTTATAAAATCAACTCAAGCAAATTAGTAGCCTTCCTATACTCAAAGGATAATCAGGCTGAGAAAGAAATTAGGGAAATGACACCCTTCACAATAGCCACAAACAATATAAAGTATCTTGGTGTGACTCTAACCAAACAAGTGAAAGATTTATATGACAAAAACTTCAGGTCTCTGAAGAAGGAAGTTGAAGAAGACATCAGAAAATGGAAAAATCTTCCATGCTCAGTGTAGGGGAATACCAGAACAGGGAAGTGGGAAGGGGTGGATGGGGGAACAGGGGGAGGGAAAAGGGCATGTGGAACCTTTGGGGGGTGGGGAACCAGAAAAAGGGAAATGAAATGTAAATATAGAATATATCCAATAAAAAATTAAAAAATTCTGACATGCAGAAGAATGCGAATTGATCCAATCTTATCTCTTTGCACTAAGATCAACTCCAAGTGGATCAAGGACCTCCACATAAAACCAGACACACTGAAACTATTAGAAAAGAAACTTGGGAAGACCCTGGAGGACTTGGGCACAGGGGAAAAGTTCCTGAACAGAACACCAATAGCTTATGCTCTAAGATCAAGAATTGACAAATGGGACCTCATAAAATTACAAAGTTTCTGCAAAGCAAAGGACACTGTCAGAAGGACAAAACGGCAACCAACAAAGTGGGAAAAGATCTTCACCAACTCCACATCCGACAGAGGGCTAATATCCAATATATACAAAGAACTCAAGAAGTTAGACCGCAAAGAAACAAATAACCCTATCAAAAAATGGGGCACAGAGCTAAACAAAGAATTTTCACCAGAAGAAATTCGGATGGCCGAGAAACACCTTAAAAGATGTTCAACATCATTAGTCATCAGGGAAATGCAAATCAAAACAACCCTGAGATTCCACCTCACACCAGTCAGAATGGCTAAGATTAAAAACTCAAGAGACAACAAGTGCTGGCGAGGATGTGGAGAAAGAGGAACACTCCTCCACTGTTGGTGGGATTGCAAAATGGTAAAACCGCTCTGGAAATCAGTTTGGCGGTTCCTCAGAAAATTGGGCATGTCACTTCCAGAGGACCCTGGCATACCACTCCTGGGCATATACCCAGAGGATTCCCCTGCATGCAATAAGGACACATGCTCCACTATGTTTATAGCAGCCTTGTTTATAATCGCCAGAAATTGGAAGGAGCCCAAATATCCCTCAAAGGAGGAATGGATACAGAAAATGTGGTATATTTATACAATGGAATACTACTCAGCAATTAAAAATAATGAATTCATGCAATTTGTAGGTAAATGGTTAGACCTGGAAAATATCATCCTGCGTGAATTAACCCAATCACAAAAGAATGCACATGAAATGCAATCACTGATAAGTGGATATTAATGAGCCCAGAAGCCCTAAATACTCAAGACACAAATAGCAAATCAAATGATTCCCAAGAAGAAGAAAGGAGAGGACCCTGGGCCTGTAAAGATTGCATCCAGTTTAGTAAAGAAACCGAGGGGGGAGGGGGAATTATTGGGGAACAGATGGGGGGGAGAGGAACTATGGGAACTATGGTGGGTGGGAACTGGGAAAGGGGAAAGCCTTTGGAATGTAAACATAGAATATAGAAAATAAAATAAAAAAAAGACAAAAAAAATAAAAAAAAAAGAAACTGGAAAGACAACAATCACTCTGCTTTCTTCTGTTCACAATTAAAGCTCATTACAAGCCTAGTCTCTTGAAATATGTTCAAACACACATGCCCACACTCATATACACAAACAAACTATACCTGTGGGAAGAATAAGAAAAATGAGCACTCCAATTTATGCAAATAAAGTTAAAGAGTTTCCTGGGCATTAGAGCAAAGTGTCCATACAGAGTCTGAACAAAATTCTATCACAAAAACAGAAAAATAATATTTCTATATTGACTTTTTAAAATTGCAATTGCCACTAAGACACTACTAAAAGCAGATGTCCGACTCTATCTCTTCTCATAAAACTATATTCACAACACAGAATATAAGCTTCATTTTTTATAATTATGTTGGAATATTTTATATTGAGACCGTAACCTGGGCACTATTGACATTCTGGGCTAGGGAACTCTAGGTTTTGTGGCTGAGCTGTGCACCCTTGCTGATTTCTACCCACCAGACCAGCAGCAACCTTCCCTCATTGCATCAAGAACATCTGCAGATACTGCCACTGTCTTCCAGGAGAAAATCTAGCCCTAGTTTAAAAAGACTTGTCTGGTTTAGAAGTTTTAGTCCATCTTCCAGGTAAACCAAGGGAGGAGCTCTAGTAGGAAATTGGAGGCAGAAGCTGAAGCAGAGAGCACAGGACAGCACTGAGAGCACGGGGCAGCACTGAGAGCACAGGACAGCACTGAGAGCACGGGGCAGCACTGAGAGCACAGGGCAGCACTGAGAGCATGGGGCAGCACTGAGAGCACAGGGCAGCACTGAGAGCACGGGGCAGCACTGAGAGCACAGGGCAGCACTGAGAGCATGGGGCAGCACTGAGAGCACAGGGCAGCACTGAGAGCACGGGGCAGCACTGAGAGCACAGGACAGCACTGAGAGCACGGGGCAGCACTGAGAGCATGGGCAGCACTGAGTGCACGGGCAGCCTTGAGAGCATGGGCAGCACTGAGTGCACGGGCAGCCTTGGGAGCACGGGGCAGCCCTGAGAGCATGGGCAGCCCTGAGAGCACAGGCAGCCTTGGGAGCACGGGGTAGCACTCAGTGCACGGGCAGCCTTGGGAGCACGGGGCAGCATTGAGAGCATGGGCAGCACTGAGTGCACGGGGCAGCCCTGAGAGCACAGTGCAGCAATGAGAACACGGGGCAGCACTGAGACCACGGGGCAGCACTGAGAACACGGGGCAGCACTGAGAGCACAGGGCAGCACTGAGAGCACGGGGCAGCACTGAGAGCACGGGGCAGCCTTGAGAGCACGGGGCAGCACTGAGAGCACGGGCAACCCTGAGAGCACAGGGCAGCACTGAGAGCACAGGACAGCACTGAGAGCATGGGCAGCACTGAGAGCATGGGCAGCACTGAGAACACGGGGCAGCCCTGAGAACACGGGGTAGCACTGACAGCACGGGGCAGCACTGAGAACACAGGGCAGCACTGAGAGCATGGGCAGCACTGAGAACACGGGGCAGCCCTGAGAACACGGGGTAGCACTGACAGCACGGGGCAGCACTGAGAACACAGGGCAGCACTGAGAGCATGGGCAGCACTGAGAACACGGGGCAGCACTGAGAACATGGGGCAGCACTGAGAACACAGGGCAGCACTGAGAGCACGGGGCAGCACTGAGAGCACGGGGCAGCACTGCTCCCAGGCTCATACCCAGCTAGCTCTCTTATGCAACCCAGGCTCACCTACTTAGGAATGGTACTACTGCCCACAGTGGACAGGCCTTTGCACATCAATTATCGATCAAGAAATCTCCCCACGGATATGACCTAAGGTCAATATGATAGAGGTATTCAATATGTCAATTGAGGTTCACTCTTCAAAATTAAGTCAAGCTGACAACCAAGATTACCCATCACCTATTATTCAATGATTAGTAGATATACCAGAATCCTATTCAAATGACTAAGAAGCAGCTTATTGTTGAGATTATTTAAAAATGTCTAAAAGAAGATTTCAGAGCTTTATATTTTCATCACTAAGGTGAAAAACTATTTTAAACACAAGACAGTGAAACAAACACCTCAGAGATCCATAATCTATGACTTGGCATTGCTTCTAGAGTTGTTTCTTTTAAAAATTATATGCAATAATTTAAAAGCAAAACCAATATTCTTAGCATTCAATGTCTGAAGGTATTTTGTGACTAACAATTTGAAGAGAAGTATGAGATTCTTACTCTAGAGAATTCCAATTATAGAACTGAAAAGGATTTTTAAAATCAATTACACACACACACACACTGTTCCTATGATCAATACGTTCATAGACACACAATTCACAACAAAGTATTGGGGAGACAACACAATGTTGACCACCTCTGTATAGTGTTTCCTTTAAAGTATATTTTGGAAGAGCTGTGCCAAAATGAGTATTAATATTCATCAAAGATGAAACTTTTTTACTGTCTAGTAAGAACATGATTGTTTTTCCACACAAAATAACATTCTGACCTTTTAATAATTAAATCTTGGTAAGTTACTTTTGTCAATTTTATATTATGCCAATATGAACATAAATAGACAATTCATTCTATTGATCTTTTAGTGGGGTAAATTTGAAAGTTTTATTTTAAATTTATAGAAAATGTTCCACAAGTTAGAAATACAAACTATTCCAGGCGGTGGTGGCACACATCTTTAATCCCAGCACTTGGGAGGCAGAGGCAGGCAGATTTCTGAGTTCAAGGCTAGCCTGGTCTACAGAATGAGTTCCAGGACAGCCAAGGATATACAGAGAAACCCTGTATAGCCAAAACAAAAAACAAACTAAAACAAAAACAAACAAAACAAAAATAAAACAAAAAGGGAAATACAAACTATATTAATGGCCTTGGCGTATTGGTCTATACCACACTTGTGTGCACTTAAATAGCTGTCTTCACTTTCCCTGACTAGTAGCCTCTTGCTGAGTAGTTGTACCTCAACATTTTAAACAGGGACTTTGTCACCAAACCCATCCAGCAGCACAGACTAAAGGTGCAAATAAACACTGCACAAATGGCATATCTCCTCTACTTCCTAAGAATTTATAACAAGAAAAAATATAGTACTTAATACTAATTAGCAAATAAAGAAAAAATACTTTTCTCCTTAGCCCTTGTAACTGTTCACATTTAAACTTGAATAAGTTGCAGCAGTCCGAGGATTACTTTAATTTTATGGTTATAATTGTTAAAAAAAAAAAAAGGAATTACAAAGAGCCCCTTTGGAATTCAATCATAGAAAAGAAAGATTCAATTACTTAGAAGGTCTTTGGAGCTGAGAGATAGATAGCCAGAAAATGAGAAGCAGACTCAGGTCATCATTAACTGTAATCCCATACGGCATTTCCTCCTCCAAGCTTCTGCTATAATCCATTTGCATAGAATATGAGCTACAAACCAATAATTACAAACACACATCCACCCACAAATGAGAGATAACTAGGCTGAGTGAAATGTAAACTGACTTTTAATTATTCATTAATAGTAATTTGGGATATTAGTAGCATGACACAGTGTTCTCTTCAGGGTCCTTGTACACTAGAAATTTACCTTACAGATTAAATTTATTTATAGAAATGCATGTTAGGGCTGTACTATATAAATTTGTGTTGATTATGTTAGGGTCCAATATCAGCCTTTACTTTTCTAAATTCGAATCTGCATTCAAGAATTAAATGTAACAGAGTAGACTGTACACCAGACTAGTGCCCAGTACATAGCTAGCATTCACTAATGACTGCTATTTATAAACCGTTACCCTTCTGGCGACTTTCAGCTATGCGTGCATGAGTTAATTTGGGAGTATGAACTAATTCAGACTACACAGAAGCACAGAAGTACTGGGTACTTTCAAATTAAATAGGCACCCATGAAAAATTGCACAATGAGTTTCAAGGTCCTTCTTCATTTATAGCACTCGACAGTAACTACCAACTGACGGCTGTGGGCAGCAGGACAGAAGTTATCTGTCATTCTAGGAGACGGGACCTTGTCTTCCTTCAGAAACCAAGAGGTGGGTGTCACCCTTAGGACTTCCACAGAGATTCCATATTTAGTTTGATGACTAAATTGCCTTTCCAGATATCAAAGTGATCCACGAGCACTGTCTTCCTCATCAAGACATGAATCCCAATCGGCAACTGCCTCCCTTCGTCTTTTGTCACTTTACAATATATGTTCCTCACGGCAAGTGGGGCATCAGTACACTATCATCCAATTCATTCACAACATTTCCGCCCTAGCTTGCATTTCTGTTTGTATTATTAAACACTGACTGAAGGCAACTTGAGCCAACCAAAGGCTTATCTGGCTTCCACATCTTGGTCACAGCCTATATTGAAAACAGCCATAGCAGGAAATCAAGCAGGGCAGGAACTGAAGCAGAGATCATGGAGAAATCTCACTGGCTTTCTCCTGATGGCCTGCTCAGCCTGCATTCCTATACAAGCCAGGACCACCTGTCCAGTGATAGCACTTCCCACATAGCGTACAGAGCTCTCCCATATTTATCAGAAAACAGCAAAATGCCCCACAACGTGCCCACATGTCAGTCCGATGGCAGCAGTACCTCAGTTGAAATTTCCTCTTCTGAGTGACACTAATTTGAGTCAAGTTGACGAAGATTATCCACCACACCTCCAGTAACTTTCCCTTCCTCTTTATCTCTGACACAGTGTTGATTCTTGATAAAGGCTGGGGTCCGAGGCACACCTCCTGTCCTCCCACACTGGTAGGCCAAACAGACTCCTTTCCTCCAGGAACTGCCCCAGCACAAAGCTGTGAGCAGGCTCTGCCCTGCCATTTCTACTTTATTCACCCCATACTTTCTACCATACTTGTGATAATACCAGTACTTTAAAATTTCTATTTCTAATTTAATAGAGATAAGCTTGTTATCTATGTTACTCTGGTCATAGGATTCCATGTACTTTCCCTACTTAGAAATAAAGTACAAATTTTGATGTGTAAATAATTATATGTGTATGATTAAAATTTCTAAATCAATATTAAGAAAATTGCTCAAAGTGAAAGGAATCTATATCAGTTTCTGATCAATAACATTTCTGTATTCATTTACTAATTCAAGTAATAATTAACTTTAAAACATATAGGAAAAGCCAGGAAAGAAGCCAGTTTCCTAATGATTACTATACAGGGTGTGCAGGCCTCTACCCAGAGACCCAAGACAAACACACTCATAAACCACAAAAGCCTACACTCAGCAGAAACTTGGGGCTGCAGTGTCTCTTCTCTCTTACTTTCAGTGGCTGTTCTTTCTCCAGACCTGTACTTACACTTCACATTTATGGTATAAAAGTGAACCTGGGTACTGAAGCAAGCAATGGGACCAGAGAACTTGACAGGTCCATCTTATTGTCTTACTATATATGGATTCATGTGAACCCAAAAAGTAAAAAACAATAATATACATTAAAGAGAATTTTCTACACATTCTACAGTATTACAAAATATAAAGCTTTTAAAATTCTTTTTGGTCAGTGATTATTTGGTCAGTGGATTCAAAGAGAATTTTAATCATTTTCTCAAATTTAAAAGAGTTGTAAATATTTTCACACAAATACTACCCATGCAGGTCACTTCCATTCAGAAGGTAAGTGACTGGGTCACAGATGAACATAATGTACCCTTGATAAAATAATGGATCTGGTAATGGTTATCATCAAAGCACCACCAGGGCTCTGCTACCTGTAAAGTAAGGGCAACAGAGGCAAAAGCCCAAAGGAGAAGTGATACGATGCCACCACTGAGGGTTGCATTGCATTGGTGACACAGCCAAGACCAAGGCAGCCTGAGTGGATATGACTTTACTCACATGTGGACTAAGTGTAAACTATATGTAAAAGAAGAATCTTTGCAGTGTCTTGTAGAGGGCACCGGGTCCTTGTGCTCACAAATAAGCAGGAGGGAAACCAGGAATGCTAAACATACAGGGTTATTGCCTCAAAACAAGAGATGTTTGACCTGTTTTCTGCCCAGAATGCTGGGAGTGAATGCAGTTAATAGCCCAGTGACCTCTGAGATATCCGTATGATCAAGGCCATACCTTAATCACCCAGACTCATACAAACAGGACCAGAGATGGTTAATAGCCCAGTGAACTTTGTGATATTAGTATGATGAAGACTACACCTGATCCTTCCCCGAGCCCTTAAGATGACACATGTAGTATATTCATAGTACCCATCTTTATGGGAGAGGTAACATTACTTTAAAAAGACCTTCAGTGCAATTATGCCTTAAGCTTTATTGTGCACATGGGATTGTTACGCCAGGAAACGTTTTTCCTAATTGTCTTGTACTTAAACATGCCTAAAGTACATGCCCAGTGCTGGCTGTTGAGTCTTGTTGCATTGGACTTTCTTCTTGCCTCATGAAGATTGAAACTCTGCGGCCATGGTGTTTACAGAGACTCCCACACTATCTGGTATATACCAGGATTAGCCCCCTAAGAGCCTAGCTTTTGGTCAGAATGAGGAAATTCCTGAGAGAAACTGTGAAAGAGGAGGCAGGTTTACTCTGACCCATCGTTTCAGAGCTTCAGTGGATGGGCCACAGCCTCAGCGGTTGTGGACTGGGGTAAGGTGCACTGTTGTGGTTGGAAGACAGTGGCGGTGGGAAGCTGCTCCTTTAAATGTCAGCCAGGTAGCCGAGGAGCAGGTTAGGATGCACACTGGAAAGCTGCATCCTGCACTGACCCATGTTCTCCAGTTAGGCCATAGCTCCTCACAGCCGTTCAGCTCTGAGCTCGTTAATGGACTAGGCCACCCATCCTCAGGACTCAGGCACCTCTCAAAAGTACCATCAGCTGAGAAACATGCTAACTTATGATCCTTTTAGGGGTACATTTTATACCCAAACTATAACACAATGTTAAAATACTACTTTTATTTCACGTAAGCATTTCAACAACTTTTCATTTTTATTAACATCATCTCCTTAAAGAGCCTTATTTATCTATGAAGACCAAATAGTAAGTCCAGTAAAAACATTTACTCCCATGCGAGAGGGATGAATTCCAATTGGCAAATGGAGAGGCCCCTAGGCATGGCTCCTACAGGAACTCAACCGGACACAGGAGCCGAGCTTCACGGGGGTGAGCAGACAGACAGTATGCTGACAGACAGGGAGAATCCTGCTTGCTACAGAACATCAGAAACTGACATTTTTCCCTAGGCTAATTCTTGTGATAATTTTATATCAACATAATACTGGGGTCATTTTAATCAAAATTTTACACACCTCAATTTGTTTTGGGGAAGCTACAATAGTAACAAACAGAAACAAATATATTTGTGTTAATGCATATGGACGCTTAAACTTTTCTGAGTTGGAGAGGGAACAAAAAATACATGCCAGTAAATATTTAATTATATTTTCTTATGAAAATCTTAGAGCTTATTTTCCCTTCTAGATTATATATAAACATAAAAATATTTGACTTTGGTAAAAGAAATTTGTGTTCTATGTACATACTTTTGAGAAATTTTATTCTAAACAGGCTGAAGATATTTGTGATTTTTCTCATTGCTAAACTCTCTGGCCTGAAACTATCGTTAACCCCATTGTTAACTGCACATAATGAGGGGTTTACTTTGGTTTGCTGTGGATTCTTTGTCTTCAGGCTGGAGTATAAACCCAGTGAAGCACTCTATAAGCTACAAATAAAAAACAAGAATTGTTTTTCTATAGGCACTTCAAAAATGTTGCTAAGTCAACACCAATTATGTAACAATGTATTATTCGAGAATGGTGACTCCGAGGCCTATACAGAGCAAGGTGGCCAGGCCCTTGACAATGATAAACACTGTTGTGAGTAACTGAGCTTCTCTCTGGCTCAGTTAACACAACAAGCCTTAGCTTACAATTAGTGACACTATCCTGTTTAATAAATACCACCGTGTGGATGGTATAACTGTATCTATGAGATTACTCTTTTATACATTTGAAATATAAACTTTATTGAGGTTATTCAGATCGGTTATTGGTGTATTGATTTTCCTTAATCAAACAACTTACCAGTGAGTAAATGAAAATGGCCCAAAGAAATATAATAGATCTCCCTTACAGAAGCTCACTCCCAATTGGGCCGGGGACGACTCTGTGTCGGCAGCACACATGATCTGGCCCAGTGTGGCCTTTTATGCAGCTGTTGCGACATACTCTCAAGTCTGAATGTAACAGACACATTCAGGCTTCAGGCACAAAGCAAGTGCAAAATTATTAGAGAACACTCTTGTGTTGAAAGCTTTAGTTTCTGTAAGTCAAACCTAAAATAACTGTGTTTTCTGCCTAAACAGCATTATAGGCCAAAGAGGCTATAAGTATTTTTAAATTTGTAAGAAATATGACACCATAAATTATGAGCATACTTTTGAAATTTTTAGGTCAACTACAACAAGGAATTGAGTATACTGCTATCTCTCATGTCAACACTCCTAAGGTCGCCTGTAAGTTGACAAGAGACACTTAGGAAACACTGTGTGACTTTGGTTATGTGCTTACTCCACGTTTCTCTTAACATGCTACTGGTCTGGAATTTGTGGGTTGGCACCACATCTCAACTTCCCTTCTGGCTCTTTAGGCAATGATATGCTTTAAAATGCTTAAGAGCCATCTGACAGTAAGACAGTATTTACTTGAAAAAAGACAGAATGAAAATTCTCTGAGATCTACAACAAATGTATTTTATCACAACTTTGGAAGCAAAAGAAAACATATTCTATGAAAACACAAACATATACCATACACACACACACACAGAGAGAGAGAGAGAGAGAGAGAGAGAGAGAGAGAGAGAGAGAGAGGAGAGGTTGTATTGAAAATTCTTCAACTTTCATAGGGTACAGAGCCTTTATACTTATGTAAGACTTTTAAAATGTTAATCATTTATAGTCATCCACATCTTGATGTTACAGTAGGAAGATTAACTGTCAGGACCTTCCTTGCGTGACTTCCATGGGACACTATTCTCTAATTCTAAATAAGCTTCCGTGGCTTTTCTTAGCATCCATACTCCTCAGTCACTTGATACAAATATTTTGTTCAGTCAACTTGAGGCTTCATGCTTTTAAAGTTTATATTGGAACAAATTTCATTCTAGTTTGATTTGTGACATTGAGAACATTGTCTAGATTGCTTCTTAAAAACCATTTCCATTCCTACACAGCATACAGATTAAGAAAGTTACACATAATAAGTAATATGTCACCATAATTTGAAAATATTCATCTTGTTCACATTCTCTAGCTCCTACTAAAAGATTTATAACACCAGTGATACAGGAATTGATGAATTCATCACTGTCTTGAGCATTTTGATTATAATCAATAACATAATTTCACCATTAAATAGGATTTCAATTAAAGCATATTTTTCAAAGTAATTTCACTTTAACATAAAAATGGGCCTTTGTGTCACAAATCTTTAACCCATTAGTTGCCTAAAAGAAAACTATCATATCTCTCAAGTTCTGCATTAAAAAAAGAAATGAAATTAAACTTTTTTCTGATCTATTACATACTTTCCAAAAGTCCATTTCTTAAAACATTACATAATTATATTTTACCATAGAAAATTATAACATAATTATTTAAAAAATAAATTTTTATCAAAATTTATAACCAAATATATTACATCTGTTTGGACAGTATATATTTTATCTGTAATATGTCTGCCTATATAGAACTAATTTGTCTTAACCCTGAAACATCATAAAAATATTTTTTAAAATCTTGTGAAATATATTCATGACCCTCAAAGCACACTGTTCTTATGGCACTTCTTATATTCCAGCCCCATGCTCATTTAGCCTGTTTCCACTGCTAGAATATTCCAAGTGTTCAAAGAACACATACTTCTTCCATAGTAGAATACAAAATCACTTCGTTTATATGACACAATCCTTTTATCACTTAAAAACATACCCTTGGGGAATGGAGACAGGGCTTCATGGTTAAGAGTAAGTGCAGCTTCTGCAGAGGACTCTAGTTAGGTTAACAGCACACTGTGCTACTCAAAACACCTGTAACTCTAGCCCAAATGAGCCCATGTACCTGGCTTCTGTCAGGCACTTGCACCTCTGGGTACATACCTATAAACACACACACACCACACACACACACACACACACACACACACACACACACACACACAGACAGGAGGGAGAGAGAGAGAGAGAGAGAGAGAGAGAGAGAGAGAGAGAGAGAGGAGTGCTCCCTGATCACCCTTCTGCTAGTGCTCCATGTTTTCATCCACCAACCATCTAGTTGTTGGAGGGAATTATCTCTCTAATCTTTCACAATTAAACTCTCCCTCAGTTTCGCATCTTCCTATGGGGTCTACCACAGATAGTCTAGAAAGCTGTACTATATGCTTCCATGGCTGTCTAGAGATTCCTGTCACAGGCTCATTTGCTTCTATCAATCTCCTTGTCTGTCCTTCTCGTGTGAGTGGAGTTTTGGCAGGTGAACCTCTTATTCCCTCTTAAATCAATGGAAAGTTTGCTCCTACTTGACATCAGCAGGTTTGTTAAGTAGATGGTTGAGAAGATGGTTGAAACCCTCATACTTGCCCCAACCTGAGGACTTGCCAACTATTTTTGAATCTTCACTAACATTTCTGTGCTCAATTTGTGCATATGTGTTCTGTTGGGGAAAATTAATTTATAGCTCTAAGAATCCTAGACACCGAACAACATTCAACTGGGAAAGACCAAGGAGTAGAAGCGACTTCACTCCATTACCCCTACATTTCAGTCCTAAGATTAAGTCAGCACTCAAAGAACAAGCTTTAAACTTGTTTCTATAAAAATTTCAATACACTGAAGAAAGTGAAATGAACAAAATCAGATTGAAGGAGAGTAATAAAGATAAGTGATAACAGCAAATTAGGAAATCACAGACATTAAGACTTTAACCCAGCAATGAAGTGACCTGAGAGACCCCTAAACATAGTGGTATCTTCTAAGCTCTTGAAGTGCCTAGTGTCCCAACAATCTCTGTGCAGCAAAGCTTGTAAAACGTGGCAGACATGTCTGCACCTCTGTGTATTTGCTATATTCTTTAGTCCAACACAGTTTTCCTGTGAGGCAGGACAAAACACCAAGAACCAGTACAGGGAGGTAAGATTCCAAAGCACAACTGTAAAGAGAGATGTTCTGTGTCAGAGGCTGAGGCTAAAGGAAAGGGATTTAGAAGAGTGACCTTCAGTGACAGGGGAGTAGAGAGCCTGTTGGTAGAGAGAGAATAAAGGATTTACATCTGAACTGACCAGGAAGCAGAGTGGGACCCAGTATCCAGATGTTCCCAAATATGTATGTACCCTACAATATATTGCTTGTATATAACCTGCCAGGCAGATGACATATATGACTCATTATCTAATACCTAGTAAAAAAACCTCTGAGTCAAGAATTATTCAGACCTTCAGGTATTAATCCATAGAAAGAAGAGAGTGTGGCAGCAAAGCTAGCATGCAGGTGTTAGGGATCGACTATCTTTTCCAACAGTGTGGCTTCAGGGATGATTTGAAGGTACAATTGGCACTGCTTTTGAGGAAGCCCTAATTTAGCTCCCAGCACATACAATGGACTACAGTAACTCCAGGGTACCCTATGCCCTCATTCTTCCTTCACAGCACCTACACACATGCCTCTATACCAAACAAAAACAAATATGCACATACACAACACATGTAATTAAATAAAACAACAACAAAACAAGAGTTTGGGACCTAACCACCTGTGTGAAGATGAGACTATGAAGGAGAGATTTGCCCAGCTCAGGACAGAACCTCAGGCATGTTGCAGTGTTTCCCTGTTCTGTCACCTGCAAAACCCCAGCCAGGCCAGGGAGATAGATGGCTATGAAGAAAGGCACTTTCTGCAAAGTTGACCATCTGAGTTCAAGACCACATGGTAGAAAAAGAGTTCTGACTCCTGAAAGATGTCTTCTTGCCACACACATCACACATAGATGCATGCATGCGCATGTACACATAAAGTTTGATAAAATATTTTTCAATTTAAAATTACTACATGTCCAGATGAAATACTACAACAAGAACATTTGTATTGCTGCTTTAATCCACTCTTTGTACAGTTTTGACCAAGTACTACAACTACAGTAGAGCCTCTACTAATTCCTGTTGAGTATAAAACATAAATGTAAGGAAAGAGGATTGCATGGGCTTCAGATTGCTCACATAAAGACAGAATTAAACCAAAATAAAAAACTACCCTCCATCTAAAACGTCTACCTAGCTCCAAAGTTATGTAAGGATGAAGAGCAGCATATGTAGTTACTGGCAATAATTAAAGAGTTTGAAGGACTTAATTATTTTCACTTCATTCAAAATTTCAGTTAAAAAGATTCAGTTCAAGGATATCCATGAACACTGCTGGGGCCTTGTTCCTGGCACAAAGGGACTACTGTGTCTCATACTTTGAAAAAATGGGTTCAATACTGAAAGTCTGAGAATCATTACAAAGACTATGGAGAGAGACACTTGTGAATAAACAACAAGGATTTTCCACTGTTGTGGAGAAAGTAATGAATTATGCAGATGACCGAAGGGGTGACCCGTGACATCAATGTAAAAAATGACATTGGTACATGCAGAAAGGCTCAGCCATTACTTCAAAGAAATAAACAAATGCTTATTTCCATAGAACACTTGGGTAGAATGTTCCAGAAGCCAAGAAAAAAATAGAGAACATAAGGACACAAATTAAGAAGCTGAATAAATGTCATTGATATTTAGCAATAATCTAGAATATTTTTAACAAAATTTTTTTCTGGATTAATATCTTCCTACAGATACAATCAGGTCAAGAGTTTAAAAATAGAAAACTCATTTTAGGGTAAGTTAGTAATTATGTCAGAGTTCCACAGTATATCAGGAAAATAATATGATGACCTACTGTCACAAGCTGTCTGGTATTCTATAACCTGCACATCAAAGTTTAACAAGCAAGCAGCTATGTAAGAAAACAGAGCTTCTGGAGAACCAATTTCATGGATTCTTGTTTCCATTATAAACAAACATTGACTTCACCAGTGGAATGCAGATGACATGTTCAAATGAGTTTACAAATTAGTTAGGATTATGAAGAGAAACCTGCTAATAGGACAAGTGAACACATCAGGTTACTGCTAAACCCCATCTAATTACTTACAAATTAATCAGAGACAATAAAGTAAATTATCTTCTGAAAGACACTCTCGATAATACTAACAACCATCAAGCCTCAATTATCCATGCCGATTCAGAGAGCTTGGTAATTCTACATGGTGAAAGACTTATCAATTCCTTCTCTTGGTACAAATCATGTTTCCATCTGGGACAGATTTATCTTAACATGTTGTTTTTCTAACTTCAGCACTGCAAATGTGTTTTTCTTTCTTGATAGACCATAATGCAAAACCACCCAGAAACTTTTTAAATTTTAAAATGAGTAAATTACAAAGCAAACAATTTATATGTACAATGTATAAGAGATAGCATTTAAATTTTGTCAACCTTTCAAACTGCATTTTACAAATTCATGTTAAAGTAACTGAGTTAAAGTAAGAATAAAAAAAATTAGTTATAACTGTAGGAAGAAGCCTTATAGTGTGTGTGTGTGTGTGTGTGTGTGTGTGTGTGTATGTGTGCAAGCGTGCATGTCATAAAAGTATGGGAGGGTAGTTTTTGAAGAACTCAAAAGAATGATTTTGAAAATTTACAAAAATTAACTTTACTTCATTTAAAGTGATTTCATTTTATGAATAAAGATATAGAACATGTGAAAAGCCCCACAGTTGGTGACTTCCTCCGGGTAGTCATGTCTCTAAGCACACCTCTCACCAGTTCCCCCAGTCAGTGACATCCCCCTGGGTAGTCATGTCTCTAAGCACACCTCTCACCAGTTCCCCCAGTCAGTGACATCCCCCTGGGTAGCCATGTCTCTAAGCACACCTCTCACCAGTCCCAGAGCTCTTCCTGGCATGCTTGCCCTCGCTCTTCCACAGCTTCTCTTTCCTTCAATAATTATGGTTTAAACAACAGAGTTAACTGATTGCCAACAAAGCTACCTGACAACTAGGAAAATCTTATGTTTTGGTCTTATTGGAGATAATACCACGAATGTTTTCATTTTTTAAAAGAAGAGTCCGATGGCCCCATGTATGAGAGCTCTGACTGCTCTTCAGGAACAGACAGGCTCGATCCGTTTCTGAGGGTTCCCATCATGCCTTCCTCTGTCTCCACAGACACTAATCATGCATGTGACATACATGTGCAGTTAAAATTCTCATACATATAAAATAAAACTAAAAAAAAAAAATTAAAGGAGAAAAAAAATTCCCAGTTGGCTCCTAACAAGGATGCTATGAATTCTTGTCAACTCAGCACTTACACCTGGGTAAAAATAGGCAATTTGTTAAAAGCACATGTCTCATTTGTATAATGCACATGCCTTCATTTATATAATGGGGACAACATTCACACATACACATCAGGGATGCTGCAAAGACCAGAAAATACACATAAAGCATTTAGGACTCGGTTGTGCACATAGTAACTGCTCAGTACTGTGAGCAATCACTACAAAGCTACTTCTTTTTCAAAGGCATAAACTGTAAGAAAGAGAAAGGGGCACTTTTTTCTGAAAGAAGCATCATACATGCCCACCCTCACCCTTCCGTTTATGCTCTAATGGGGAACCCTTGATAATTATGAGAAACAATTTCCAAATGGTGCTATAGAAGAAAGAGGAGATACCAGTAATAAACTTATCAGCATTTTTCAGTATCTTATAGAAGATTATACCTAGACAGTGGAGGGATCGTAATAGGAAGATCAGATCCTAATATCACTATGAAAAGGGGAAAAGGCATGAATTTAAAGAAAAGAGTCTTATGGGCTTCTCTGTAGATGAAGTGCCCGTTGTCCAAGCTCAGGAGGTGAATTCGGGTCTCAGGCACTCATATAGAGTCCAGGCAGAACAGATTTCAATGAGGACCCCAGAGCTGAGAGGATAGGACAAAATGGAGAGCAGTGGATCCCTGGGCTCATTGGACAGCCACTCAACCCAGGTCCCCTGCAAGACCTTTGAGTGCCCAGACTCAGCTTCTGTATTGTTAAAAAGGCAATTCCCACTTCTGGGAATTCCCTTTATCTGCAGACTGTTTCCAGGCTGTGCATGCCGACTTACCACCTCGGTTCTCACCTACTATTCCAAGTGACTGTCTGAACACTGTCTCACTTCCTGAATAAGTGCTTGCAAACATGAGTCTCCCTACACTATCAAATCCAGAGCACTACTCTATTGATCTAAGGAACGGACAGGTAATTTCATGAGCGAATGTCCAGCTATCCCTTGGGTTCTGCCCCCTGGAGGCATATAAACAATACTCTTTTGAGAGTGGGAATAGGTGCTGCATATGTATATACATAAAATGGTGCCGATATTTTCATGAATTGAAAAAGTGCTCACCTATACATTACATCCAGACAGCAAATTAAGAGACCACCAAGGACAGGAAATGCATCATTTTAAGCACTTTCTTGAAAGTTAAAACAAAACAAACAAAAAATCAAATTTCTTTTATTGGTGTGGCCAACGATTTAAAACTCTGGAAGTGCCCTTGGTAAAGCAGTTAATAATGAGGTTAGTTAAACATCACTTTCAGGACCAGGTGAGAACATGTATGCAAGTGCACATGGAGAACTCCGTTTATCATTTTCAAACTGCTGGGAGAAGTACTGAGTTCCATTCTTTTGGGGAGACAGAAGACATTTATAATGGCAGAAGCCTCATAGCCACATCTCCTTGCAAGTGAAAAAAAAAAACTTTATGACAATAACAAGAAAATGAATTTTCATTTTAAAGGCAGTGTCTGTGCCACCGCTGGCTCTCCTGCCACCCAGCTCTTCTGAAGGCACTCAGACCCTTCACAGGAATGTCTCAAAAATCAATAGCAATTTATTCTCTCTTTGGACCCCAAGCAACAAAAGTAAATAATACTGTCACCTCCAGTCTGCCTGCAGAACCTGGTCACAAAACAGCCTTGCCACTAAAATACAAGCTTATGCAGTTCTTTATCTATGCTGGCGCTGCTGACCATATTGGCTTTCATAAGGGACAAATACTCCAGCAAAGCCACACACAGAGGTCACACCCCTGTAGCTCAGCTAGACAGGATGCAGGAGCCTGAATTAAAAAGAAGCCTTGACATCCATCTGAGCTTCCTGCCTCGACAGTGGGTTTGGCCATGTATTGAGGGAGAAGGGTATTTATTTTTCAAGATTATTAAAGGTAGAATATTACCAGATTGCTGAAAGAGGTGAGACCTAAGATTTTATGGGTAAGACCTATAAGAAGATAATTTTGTTGTATCTGACTAATAGAAATATTATTAAATCAACTAAGACATATTTGTATGGTCTAAATATAGTAGCCTGGATCATTACATAATTATAAATAGCAACACTCACATTTGGAGTACATACAGTTCCATCTGGAAATAATAGAAGGGTCTCAAGAACAGTCCTGTGTAGCCTACTTACTGAAGATTAAAGGGAATCATATCAAGAACTAACAGCATAGAGCCACTCACACAAGAGCAGCTCATACAAGAGCCAGGAGGAAAACCTACCGCCATATGACTTACACCATATTGAGTACTGACTTTAAAAAGTCATAGACATATCAAAGAACAATCCAACTCATTTAGCTGAGAATATTTAATAAACTAAGATTTCCCAAGCCCATGGATTATTCCCTAATTAAAAAAAAATTCACAGGTGGATGTGATGATAGACACCTATAATCCAAGCACCTACAAATGCACAAAGTTTACGTGACAACACAGAAAAGGAAATGATCCATTAAGCTAAGCACTTAAAGGACGAACAGGAATCCATCATTTGTGAAAGGAGGGACACTGTGGAGAAGAACCATGGGCTCCATACACAAGAAAGTACAGACACTAAAGCAGATGTAGAAGGGTAGGCTATCTGGAAATGCATGCTGGACAGCAGAGTGCAGGCGTGAGGCAGGCAAGATGGTACAAGCCCCAGAAAGACAGGCAGATGGACAGGAAGGAACCTGTTGTACAGAGATCCCAATGTGCATTACATGTACTTCAGGAACACCGCAGTTTACTACCATCTCAAAGAGACAAACTACAAACAAAGTGCTTAGAATGGACTTCATTTTTTTAAATAAAATATTCTATCCTTATACATCATTTAAATAAACAAAATACATCAATGTGAAAAGAATTCATTAACAATTTATGACATACTTTTCAAGTAAAATTTATATTACCAAGTTACAGGAGGAGAAATTCTATAAAAATCACTCATTTTTATTGTGTGACATTAATAAATTAGATAATACAAAATAAAAGCAAAAAGCAATCCCATTAAAATCAGGGACAAGACAAGGGTTCCCAGGCTCTCCCTGACTATAGTACTCTAAATTGTAGCCAGAGCAATTAGAGAACAAAAAGAGATCAAAGGGATACAAATTGGAAGGGAGCAAGTAAAGATATCACTATTTGCAGATGATATGAGAACATATATTAAGTAACCCCAAAAATTCTACCAGAGAGTGCCTACAGCTGATAAACAACTTCAGCAAAGTGGATGGGTATAAAATTAATTCAAACAAATCAGTAGCCTTCCTCTACTCAAAGAATAAAAGAGATGAGAAAGAAATTAGAGAAACAACACTCTTCACAATAGTCACAAATAATGTAAAATAACTTCATGTGACTCTAACCAAGCAAGTGAAAGCTCTTTATGGCAAGAACTTCAAATCCCTAAAGAAAGAAATAGAAGACCTCAAAAGATGGAAAAATCTCCCATGCTGGTAGATTGGCAGGATTAATATAGCAAAAATGGCCATCTTACCAAAAGCAATCAACAGATTCAATGCTATCCCCATCAAAATTCCAAATCAATTATTCATAGTTAAAAAGAGCAATTCTCAAATTCATCTGGAATAACAAAAACCCTAGTATATTGAAAACTATTCTCAACAATAAAAAAACTTCTGAGGAAATCACCATCCCTGACCTCAAGCTATACTATAGAGCAATAGTGATAAAAACTGCATGATATTGGTACAGAAACAGGCAAGAAACCTGAAGAGGTGGCTCAGCAGGGACTAGCACCAGTCTCTCTTCCAGAGGATCCAGGTTCAATCCCCAACACCCACATGTTGGGAGCCATCTGTGTCTCCAATTCTAGGGATCCTGAAACATGCAAGTAGATCAATGGAATAGAAGTGAAGACTCAGAAATGAACACATACACCTATGGTTACTTGATCTTTGACAAAGAAGCCAAAACTATCCAGTGGGAAAAAGAACATTTTCAACAAATGGTGCTGGCTCAACTGGTGGTTAGCATGCAGAAGAATGCAAATCAATCCATACCTATCTCCTTGAAAAAAGCTCAAGTCCAAGTGGATTAAGGACCTCCACATAAAACCAGATACATGTATCTAATAGAAGAAAGTGGGGAAGAGCCTCAAATACTTGGCCACAGGGCGAAACTTCCTGAACAGAACACCAATGGCTTATGCTTTAAGAGCAACAATTGACAAAAATTGTCATAAAATCAAAAAGCTTCTGTAAAGCAAGGGACACATCTATAGGACAAAACAGCAACCCACAGATTGGGAAAAGATATTTACCAACCCTACATCCAATAGAGGGCTAATACCCAACATATACAAATAACTCAAGAAGGTAAACTCTAGGAAACCAAATACCCCTATTAGAAAGTGGAGTACAGGGCGGGAGAGATGGCTCAGCGGTTAAGAGCACTGACTGCTCTTCCGAAGGTTCTGAGTTCAATTCCCAGCAACCACATGGTGGCTCACAACCATCTGTAATTGGAGTGTCTGAAGACAGCTACAGTGTACTCACATATAATAAATAAATAAATAAATAAAAAAGAAAGTGGAGTACAGTGCTAAATAGGGAATTCTCAACCGAGGAATCTTGAATGGCTAAGAAACCCTTAAAGAAATGTTTACTATCCTTAGTAATCAGGGAAATACAAATCAAAACAACCCTGAGATTCCACTTTACACCAGTCAGAATGGCTAAGATAAAAAACGCAGGTGACAGCAGATGTTGGCAAAAATGTGGAGAAAGAGGAACAGTCCTCCATTGCTGGTGGGACTGCAAGCTGGTACAACTACTCTAGAAATCAGTCTGGTGGTTCCTGAGAAAATTGAAAGTAGTTCTACCTGAAGACCCAGCTATACAGCTCCTAGGCATATACCCAAAAGATGCTCTATCATATAACGAGGACACATGCTCAACTATGTTCATAGCAGCTTTATTTATAATAGCAAGAAGCTGGAAAGAACCCTTATATACCTCAACAGAAGAATGGATACAGAAAATGTGGTACATTTACACAATGGAGTACTACTCAGCTATTGAAAACAATGGCTTCACGAAATGGATGGAAATAGAAAATATCATCCTGAGTGAGGCAACCCAATCACAAAAGAACACACATGGTATGCACTCACTGATAAGTGGATACTAGCCCAAAAGTTCATAATGCCTATGATACAACCCACAGACCATATGGAACACAGAAGGAAGGAAGACTGGCGGGGGTGGATGCTTCAGTCGTGCATTGAGGGGGGAACAGGAAAATTGTGGGAGGTGGAAGGAGAGGGGGACAAGTGAGGGAGAAAGGAGGAAATAAGGGTAGCAGTATCAGAAACTGGAGGAGATGTGAGGGTCAGGAAATTGAATAAAATAGGTAGCAGGAGGTATGAAGAACTGGGGATAGCCACTGGAAGGTCCCAGACACCAGAGAAAAGTGAGGCTCCCAAGACCCAACAGGATTGACTTTAGCCGTAATGCACAGAGAAAGGGGACACCAATCCCCTTGGCTGTTAGACAAAGGCATTTCCTCCTATCATTATATTCATTATATTCATTAATGATACTCTGTTATGCTTACAGAAAAGAACCTAGCATGGCTGTCCTCTGAGAGGCTCCACCCAGTAGCTGACTTAAACAGATGCAGACACCCAGAGCCAAACAGTGCAGGGAGCTTGCTGACTCTTGTGGAAGAAGAGGAAGAAGGATTATGGGCCCTGAAGGGGATAGGAACTCCACAGGAAGACCAACAGAGTCAACTAACCTGGACCCTTGGGACAACCAGAGTCTGAACCACCAACCAAGGAATATATACAGGCTGGATCCAGGCCTCCCTGCACACATGTAGCAGATGTGCAGCTTGGTCATCATGTGGGTCCTGAAGAACTGGAACAGAGGCTATTCCTAATGCTGTTGCCTGTACATGGGATATGTTCTTCTAGCTAGCCTGCCCTGTCTGGCCTCAGTGGGAGAGAAAGTAGCCAGCCTTGCAGAGACTTGAAGTGCCAGGTTAGGGAGCATACCTGAGGACACTGAGGAGAAGGGGAGGAGTAATGGGGGAAGGATTGTGGGAGGTGGGGACCAGGACTGGAGCAGTGAGCGAGATGTAAAATGAATAACTAAAAAAATAAATATGTGAATTTTTAAAAGAGAAGAAGAAAACCGGTACAAAGAAGGCTTTGGTGTGCAATCGATGCTGCTGTTCTTTGTGTCAGGAAAGCTAAGGAGAGCCAGGCAGACCGGCAGTCATACCAGTGACTTTTCACTTTTGAAGTGAGATAGAAGGCAGTTTAGCATCAAGATGGTAGCCCAAAATTCTAGAGACTCAAGCACTTGTAAGCGAGATAGCATATACCACAGACCAGAAACAATCAATCCAAAGGACTGTGGGGTTGGGAAGCAGGAAACAGACCTGGCAAATACTGTGATAAACAATCAAAGGAGTTAATAGAGAAGAGAGTCAAAGTTGATGGTATGGGTTTTGACCACATATGACTTAGACAGTGATAAATAAAGAAGGTAATTTGAAGTAGAACAGATTTTTCTTAATTTACTGAATTTGAAGCTTTTCTAGAACACATAGGGTTGACAATGTTAAACAGAAAGATAAAGCTAATAACTGATAGGACTTGGGGAAGTCAGAAGTTTCTCAATCCACAGAGAAGCCAAATAAATACCACTGGGCCAGATCTATGTAAAGAGAGCTCCAAGCTACATAAAGGACAGAAAGAAATGTCAGAAAGTTATACAGATAGAGACAGGAAATAATGTTTAAAGTCATCAATTCTCTAATTAGTCTATACACGTAATAGAAATCTAATAAAAACAACAGTGCAATATGGTTCTGTGAAGCTTAGTGAAATTATTCTAGAGTCATTTGAAATATGATCTTAGAATATCTGTTCTAAAAAGTAAAGGAGACCCTAACTTAGCAGCTATTGAAATATGTCATAAAAACATAGTAATGTATTACTAACTCATATGTAGAAACTTTATTGGATTGGAATGTCCAAAAATGGATTAAGCATGTATAATTGTTTCAAGTAAGAAAATCTACCTCAAATCAAGATGGAAAGGGATAACTGAAGGAGAACCACAATGGAAGGATTTTCTTTGGAGGTGTGTTGAAGATAGTGGAAGACACCGAGCTTTTCATATACAGACCGAACAATCCTAATGACAGAGGTAACAAAATTTCATTGGGATACAAAAGAGCCACAGACATATGGGATCCATGCATTTTTAATATGAGGTGGGTCAAAGTTGAAACCAGTGACCAGGATGAGTTGTAGCCTTCAAGAGGAAGTATCCAAAGCACTTAGTGATGATAGGGACTGCTCTTAAGAGTAGATGATTTGGGTCTGGCAAAGTGGCTGTTAGACAAAGGCGTTTCCTCTCAAGCATGACAACCTGAGCTCAAGCCCAGGACCCTTATGATGGGAGAAGTGTCTCCTGGAAGTTCTCCTCTGAATCCACACACAGCATGTAAGCACAAATATACACATAAGCACATGCACACACATGTGTACATGCACACACATACACACAAATATACATATAGATAAATGTAAAACAAAAAGGACTTTAAAAAAAAGAGCAGCCAAATTGGTATCTGACTTACTAGAAACAAAGAAATAGCAAAGGCATAAGAAATAATAATAATAATTAAGTTTACTGTCAGAGTGAGCTTGCCAAGTTATAGATTTCTGCACTGCCCATTCAGAGAAATAGCATAAGTTGGACCGTAACAGAAACAGCTAACTAAAAATTTGCAGATCAGTAATGCTGGCTCTGAAGCTCTGAGGAAGGTGCCAATGACCTGAGGAGAGAGTCCGCCATCATTACAGAGGGGCAGACACATGGAAGGAAAAGAGTGACAGCTAAATGTTATGAGCTTTGAATTGGGTTTAAACAGTTAGGGAAAGCAGACCGTGTATCAGAGAGCAATCACCTAGTATACATACTGGGAAAGGTTACCTGTGAACCAATGGATACCTTGGAAAACTTTAGAAAAACTCCTGGATGAGTCTCACGTCGCAGTTTCTTACACCACAAGACTCTGGGCAGGATAACTGACTTCCTGGGACTGTCAGTCTTCACCTTTAGACTGGGCATTGTATGACAGCATCTCTCTGGGGTCTGGGATTAAAATCTGCCAATCCATGCATGGCACTAATTCATGGTGTCAGAACACCTTGTGAACTCAGCACATATCACATGCTGTTCTGGCATTTTTACATGATAACAGGTCTTCTATGTGTGGTTGTTTCACTTCAGTTATTAAAATCTACCGCAATTCTTCTTGAAACGGATTAATGTCTTCCAAGGCCTCACAGTCCCACAATCCAGCAGGAGGAACAGTCCACAGTAAGCCATGTCTAGGTAAATAGCATAATGGAAGGAATGACTGCTACCTTCAAAGAGGAGAGATGCTTAAAGCTTCATGTGATAGGGCAACACAAGGACAATGACAGACTTGCCATAGGTAACAGGCTTCTCTTTGCCCTTTAGAATGACTCAATGTCACTATCCCTAAATGGCTCATTTCTAGGTACTCTAAGACTCTATATCCATGAGTGAATCCCCCTTCTCTGTCAAGCAGTGTGGAGTTAAAAACAGCTAGCAAAGAAAAACACACCTGGCTTCTGAAACAGTCTTCAAGATCAATGTTTTTGAGATAATGGACTTTGACTCTCTTAATTTTGCAATAATGTAGAAAAGAAAAGAGAAAATATTTACCAACTACTATTCATTGTTGAATTTGATTTTGTTCTCCCAGTCACTCTACTCTGGAATCCTGTCTAAGATGAACACACTCAGCTCATGACTGACTTTCGGTGGAGGACTAGCTGTCAGTTGTGAGAATGAAGAGTGATTGTCAAGCATACTAACATTTGCTGCTGTGTCACCTCAGGTGTTGGTGAGCCTGCAAATTTTACATGAAAACAAAAAACAAAACTTTCCTACATAGATTTAAGGGACTGTACTCTATAGAAGCCTTATTGAAGCATATTCGTCGTATCATAAGGTAAACAAACTATTAATCATGTACAGTTTTGCATATATGAGCATGTATCCATCAAATGACTACCACAATGGAGTACTCAGTATCTGTTTGGTCCAATTACCCTTTCTCTAAAGGATGACTGTTTTGCTTGAGTGTCAACAGCAATCGAGTGAAAACCATGGTCTGAGAGTTGCACTTCATGCTTTTAATTCCGCTTTTAACTCTTCTTTCATGGAGTCTCAGGCATGAAGCTTTAAGGAGACAGGAGCTGTGGGTAAGGGCTGAAGTCTGGTCTGGGAAGCCATGTTTTAAACCTTCCTTTATTGTAATTTCTTTTCTCCAAAACTGAGCACATGTTTTCAGTGTTACCATTAAATATTCCTGTCTATTGGTGGCAATACTCTTCAAGAATACTGTGTCCTGCTGCCACTCTCTCCCATTAATTAGCAGTTGCCAGCAGCAACTTAGCTAAGAGTAGGACTTCATGCCCATCTCTGCTCTCTATAATATGCTCACCCTGGATGGGCTTGCACAGGACTCATGCATGCTGTTATAACCTCTATGAGTTCATGTGTGCAGCTCCTCTACCATGTCCAGAGGACACTGTTTCCCATGTGCATTCAACCACCTCTGACTCTAGTGCTTACTTCTGCATCCTCTTCTACACTGACCCCTGTGCCCTGAGAGGAGTGATAAAGTCCAGATGTTCCCTTTAGGGCTGAGCATTCTGCAGACCCTTAAATCTCTGCATCTTGCCCGTTGTGGCCCCTGCATTAGTAGCTATCCCAATTCTTCTCTAATGAGGATTGTGATATGATCTATGGGAATAATGCTAAGTCATCAGGAGTCCATTTAATACGGCCTTTAGCAGAATAGTAGTAGTAGACAGCCAGATTCATGAATATAAGGGCAGCACAAATTGAATTTGGTGGGTGAAAAAACAAACAAACAAACAGGGAGGCCCAAAGTTGGTTGAGAGGGAAGGGGGAATGGATCTGAGAAGAGTAGGAAGGGTGAATGCGATCAAATCTCAACTAACTGTATAAAATTCTCACTAATACAAGACTGAGAAAAAAACGCTGCTGTTTGTTTGTTCTTTTTGTTTCTGTTTAAATTTTCATTCATATTGAAAAGACATTTTGCCTTCCTCGAAGAACCAACTGGCTTACTCATCAAATGGTGTTAGGTGTACAGCCACACATATATGAGTACCCAGCAGGGTCATGGCTACTGACCTATATCAAGGTTTGTGAGTGAATGTGAAGTTACCATGTAGCTGAACTCCATAAGCAGCCTTGGCAAATGGAAGGACAGTGATCAAGCTAGCTCTCAAGCCAGGGGAATCAGCCTCCAGTCCTAAAGCCTTCCAGTAAGGTGCTCGCTTAAATTAACTTGCTTTTCTAAAGATCGCGTGGCCTTGTAAGCCAATTTTTTAAAACCAAGACATAAACTCAGTACTAAAGATTAACTAGGTAAGTAACAACATAAATCCAAATATTTTTATGGGAAACATAATGCTCATTCTTCTCATAAATTACTTTTATATCTGTCTAGGCTTTGAGAAGAACAACCTACAGTGAGTATTCTGGACATAGCATCCAACATACATTTTTAAGATTGCCCAGCTAGAGATTTTACCATAAGCTATTTTTCTGAATTGTCATTATTCTTTTCATAGTATTCACAAGGAGATAAATATTGAAAAAGAGACTACGAAATCCATGTTCTTTCAAGTTGATGGTAACACAGGCAAGACAAACAGAAGAAAAAGTAGTCACAGTGCAGGGGCTTCTCCTTCCTCTCTCAGTTGACATGGAGTTTTTAATGTCTAAAACTTGCCATGAAGATTTCTCTCTGCTTAACAGCAAAAACCAACATAATTTTTTTCATTTTGTTTTCCTCTGTATGAGAAAAGGTGGAAGCAAAATAATTTATCAGCAACAGCACAGAAGCTGGCCAAGAAGAGATTCCCTTGTAAAGTTGTTGGCAGATATGAAGTTACATAGACAATCAGAACAAACTAATCTCATGATATTATATTGCCTCAGAATTCTACAAAGATAATTATATATTAAAAGGATTCCTAGAACCAAAATTACTAACAAATTCAATGTCTTTTAAAAGTTTTATATTTATTTATGTACTTATTCATTTATTAATGCATAGAGATGTGTTATAATGTGTGTCCTGTGAGTATGTTGAGG
This sequence comes from Apodemus agrarius, assembly GCA_964023405.1. Classification (NCBI taxonomy): domain Eukaryota; kingdom Metazoa; phylum Chordata; class Mammalia; order Rodentia; family Muridae; genus Apodemus; species Apodemus agrarius. The sequence continues at coordinate 40,498,833 of OZ030027.1, forward strand.
TCAGAGGATGACATCAAGGAGACTTTCTCTATTTCTGTCATATAGGTTCTGGGAATGGAGCTCAGGTCACCAGGCTCCATGGTCCCTACACATCACAAGCCATCACACTGGCCCAGTGTATTTTACTAGAAACTTTAATGGCAGATTTTTTTTTTATTTTCTATATTCTTTGTTTACATTCCAAATGCTTTCCCTTTCCCACTGCCCCCTCACCATGTGTCCCATAAATCCTCTTCCCTCCACCCATTCCCCAATCACACACACTCCCCATTTCTCTGTTCTGGTACTCTCCTACAATACTGGATCAAGTCTTTTCAGGACCAGGGCCCTCTCCTTCCTTCTTCTTGGGAATCTTTTGATTTGCTAATTGTGCCTTCAGTATTCAGAGCTTCTGGGCTAATTAATATCTACTTATCAGTGATTGCATTTCATATGTATTCTTTTGTGATTAGGTTAGCTCACTTAGGATGATATTTTCCAGTTCCAACCATTTGCCTACAAATTTCATGAATTCATTGTTTTTAATTGCTGAATAGTATTCCATTGTATAAATATACCGCATTTTCTATATCCATTCCTCCATTGAGGGACATCTGGGTTCTTTCCAGCTTCTGGCTATTATAAATAAGGCTGCTATGAACATAGTGGAGCATGTGTCTTTGTTACAAGCAGGGGAATCCTCTGGGTATATGCCCAGGAGTGGTATGAAAGGGTCCTCTGGAAGTGTCATGACCAATTTTCTGAGGAACTGCCATACTGATTTCCAGAGCGGTTGTATCATCTTGCAATCCCACCAACAGTGGAGGAGTGTTCCTCTTTCTCCACATCCTCGCAAATACCTGCTGTCTCTTGAGTTTTTAATCTTAACCATCCTGACTGGTGTGAGATGGAATCTCAGGGTTGTTTTGATTTGCATTTCCCTGATGACTAATGATGTTGAACATCTCTTAAGGTGCTTCTCAGCCATCTGAATTTCTTCAGGTGAAAATTCTTTGTTTAGCTCTGTACCCCATTTTTAATAGGGTTATTTGGTTCTCTGGGGTCTAACTTCTTGAGTTTAGCCCTCTATTGGATGTGGGGTTGGTGAAGATCTTTTCCCAATTTTTCCAGGGTGTAGTTTCCCTCCTTGTATTACTATTTTCCCCCTATTATCCTTTGTAGGGCAGGGTTTGTGGAAAGATATTGTGCAAATTTGTTTTTGTCATGGAATATCTTGGTTTCTCCCTCTATAGTGATTCAAAGTTTTTCTTGGTATAGTGGTTTTGGCTGGCATTTGTGTTCTCTTAGATTCTGCATGAGATCTGCCCAGGATCTTCTAGCTTTCATGGTCTCTGGTGAGAAGTCTAGTGTAATTCTGATAAGTCTTCCTTTATATGTTACTTGGCCTTTTTCTCTTACTGCCTTTAATATTCTTTGTTTAGTACATTTTGGGTTTTGATTATTATGTGACAGGAGGTATTTCTGTTCTGGTCCAGTCTCTTTGAAGTTCTGTAGGCTTCTTGTATATTCATGGGCATCTCTCTTTAGGTTGGGAAAGTTTTCTTCCATAATTTTGTTGAAGATATTTGCTGGCCCTCTAAGTTGTAAATCTTCACTCTCTTCTATACCTATAATCCTTAGGTTTGGTGTTATTGTGTCCTGGATTTCCTGGATGTTTTGGGCTATAAGCTTTTTGCATTTTGCATTTTCTTTGACTGTTGAGTCCATGGTTCCTATGGTATCTTCAGCATCAGAGATTCTTTGTTCTATCTCTTGTATTCAGCTGTTGATATTTGCATCTATAGCCCCTGATTTCTTCCCAAGGTTTTCTATCTCCAAAGTTGTCTCCCTTTGTGATTTCTTAGTTTTTCTACTTCTGTTTTTAGATACTGTATGGTTTTGCTCATATCCTTCACTTGCTTGTGTTTTCATGTAATTCTTTAAGACATTTTTGTGTTTCCTCTTTCATGACTTCTGCCTGTTGACCCAAGTTCATCCTGTATTTTTTTAATTGATTTTTGCATTTCCTCCATATTGGCTTCTATCTTTTGACCCATATTCTCCTGAATTTCTTTAAATGATTTTTGTGTTTCCCTTGTAAGGGCTCCTAACTTTTGATCCATTTTCTCCTGTATTTAAGAGATTTATTTATGTCCTTCTTGTGTTCCTCTAACAGCATCATGACCAGTGATTTTTAAATCCAAATCTTGTTTTTCTGGTGTGTTTGTGTATCCAGGACTTCCTGTTGTTGGAGAATTGGGTTTGGATGCTGCTATATTGCCTTGATTTCTGTTAGTAACGTTCTTATGTTTGCCTTTTGCCATCTGGTTATCTCTGGCGTTAGTTGGTCTTGTTGTCACTGGCTGGTGTTTGAACTTCCCGTGAGCCTATAAGGGTAATTCTGCACCTCTGGAAGTCTGGGTTTCCCATGGCTCAGATTGCTGATGTGCTACCTTCCTCTTGGGTGCCCTTGGAGCCCTAATGTGCCCTGCCCCAAGCAATGCTATACTCAGGTTGTCTCTGTGAACCTGGTGCTGCCTGTCTGCTCCTTCAAGTGCTGATCACTCTGCAGGGAAGATGACCCGCCCTCCCCCACACTGAGTTGGAGCACAACCAGGTTGGGGGTACGTACAGCCTGCCAAACTGCCCACACCCTGGGTACAAGCAAAAGCTTCTCAGGCTTAGACTCAAGTGATGTTAGCCTTGGACTATGTCTGTGCACCTGGCGTTGTCTGTCAGTTCTCTATGGTGTCCCGGAGGCCTAATGGCAGATTTTGAGGGACAGATTTCTACCTTTCTTTCTTCATTGGATCTATAAATGTTATTTAATGAGCATATAGCATTAAAAATGCAAAATAGCTGACATTTTTCTGGATCATCTATACACACTTCTCCAATAGTAAAGGGAAGGAGTCCATCTTAGTCTAGACCAGTGTTATCTAAAATAGTAGCTACTAAAATGTAGCAATTTAAGTAAAAATAGTCTAGTGTTTCAGTAACACTGGCTTCTTAGTCACCATCAATGACAACCTGAGACACAAAACAGAATGCCTTTAACATCAAAGAAGATCTAGTCTATGCTGTATCAGCAACCTCAGACCATTGAGGGGCACTATGCTAAAGAAAGGAATGTGGTCATGGCTGATGAGAAAGTGAGTCATAAATCATTATGCATTTGGGCTACTGTCTGTAGATGGCATTTCTAGCATCTAATACATTCACACAAAAAAAATCACATTTTAAAGGTTTATGTACTTGAAAAAACAAGAATTTACTCTGAAATGAAATGAGTTCTATCAGCATCTATCCTTCTTAAAGAGTAAATATATTTATCTTTATCTTGGGGAAACAGAAAAGGAAAACACAAAATAAGAATTTTAGAAAAATACAATAATTATTTTTTCTGGAAAATAAGTCAAAGGAGTAATTCTTTTGAGAAATTAGCACCTGAAACATTAACAAAATCCCCTAAGATGATAAGAATTTAGGAGCAAAATCCCACCCTGCTTTATTTGATAAGGAACTGGGTGAAGCAGCAATGATACAATTTACAAGCTAATAGTCATGGAAGCTCGAGCAACAGCACTTGTGCAGCTGATATTTTATTACAGATTACACATTCCTATTAGTATGTTTATTTAATATTCTTGATCTGTCCTCATCATTGTAAAAAGATGTTCCAGTCAATTTAAAATTAATGGACTGCCTTCCTTTTGAATATGCAGGCCAGATTTTACTGACATGATGTGAACGTCACAAAAGACCAATTATCTTTGTTGAAGTATGCTGAGATCCTCGGGCTCTCTTCAATGTTTTCTACTCTTGAGATTTAAAACTGAACTTTTCTGCCAAGAAAATTGAGACAGAATAAATTATAGGCATTAAAAATTAAGTTGCACTAAAAGTATTCTAATTTTTCATGGTTTTCTATACAATTCAAAAATTATATCTACTTTTCAAGGTCACTTAATATTTCATAAAGTTAAGGATCCCACCACCATAGCAATTAATATTACTGGTTAACTGCTATTAAATAAATGCTACACCATATTTCTTAATGTTGACTTAGAGATGCAGGGCAGCTAGAAAAACAAGCCTACCTGCTGGGGTCAGGAACTTATTATTACTCCTGTTGGTTCTGTAAATCTGTTTCCACATATATAAAATGAAGCATGCATAACAATATGTATTTCAGGAGGTCACCTTTGCTGCAGAATACAAGAAGGTTACTTATCGTAAACTGTGGTCAATGCTAGCAAGGAAAATTACTTGAAACAAAGCCAGAGAAAAACATCTTACGACTTAAAAATGAGATCATAACAAGATGGTCTCCCTATTGGTATATCTAGCAATGTAAAGACGCAAATGTAATATATATATTAACTCATTTTAGCAAAGGTGCTTATAAAAAGAATATCTTAAAATTTAAAATATAACCAATTTAAAAACATTTATAATATGAAATATACATTTTGAATTTATGACACTTGTGCCTATCATATTAAGTACCATGTCCATTTTCCAAATCAGATGGCAACACTGTCTAGTTGTGTGTCTACTCAAGTTACTTCCTCCTCTATTGATGCTCTCCTAAGAAGTGAGTGATGAGCCTCACTGCACAGTGCTGCTGTGGAGGTGAGACAAGCTTGCCATGACGTATGCAGTACCCATGTGTACTGTGAAAACTGGTTGCAAATTTAGCTTTTGTTGTCATTTTATGTCACCCTGGGTAATGTAGACTGTTGCAAGTATACTTTTGGCCAGACATACATAGCATGTAATATCTCTTCAATATTCTAGAAATGTATATGAATATAAAAACCTATGCTATATATAATTTTAAGAGGCAGTTTAAATAGAACTATCCTGTATGGGTTAACAATGCTGCTCCCAGAACACAAAATTTATTAAATGAAAATCTCATTACTGGCACAGGATACCTCCCCAAGAGTTACTGGTGAGGGAGGCCTCAGAGACATCCAAAATAACATAGGCCATTGTTTGTCTACCATAACTAGATGGTAAGACCCTATTATGAAAGACATCATTCACTTTGGAAACAGACCATAGAGAAATATATCTTGAGATGCCCAGAAAACTCTTTCTAGTTACATTACATAGCTCCAGAAGGAGCCACGAAGGCCGCTGAAGGAGAGAAGATACCAGTAATCACATCCGGTTCTGACCAAGCATACTACCACATGGAGCATGGAGTTAGTGGCAAGATGTGCCCACTGGTATACCAGTGGCATGAAAGTTTATGGAGACTTTTAAGGCCTGTTTCACAGGAGGAACCTCACACCTGGTATTGTAAACTGGGGAGACCAAGGCCTTTGACAAGACCCTCTGTTATTCTTCTGCTAACTGATGATGCTGTCACACTGCATTCCAAACATTTATGTTTATACCCATATACTTTTGCTGCTCTCAACTTAGGTCAGAGGAACTTCTCTCTGTAGTGGTACAGCTAATGGAGAAGCTCATAACTCTTCAAAGTGTCAAGTATAAGTAAATGATTTCCATCTGTGGGTAGTCATCTGTATCAACTTCTAGCAAGGCTCAGAGAACGTTGTGAAAAGGGGAAGAGAGAGTGTAAGTGCATGTGGACAGGGAGAGTCGGGAAAGCCAGCTTCTGAGACATGCTGTGGATTGCATCAACTCCAGAAGCTGTGATTATGTATATAAGATGAAGCCAATCAAAGTCCACCATGCATCAGAAAGGCTCTCCAGAGGCCTCACCCTCTCCAGAGGAGCTACTATAACAATTCACAACTGAGAGTTATTCTCCTTTGGGGATGTGGCTACCGGTATGTTACAAAGGCCCTGATGGATGGCTACACACCCATGTGCATACGGGCAGCACTAATTAGACTCAGGGAATTATTAATAACAAAAAGATAAAAGAGGACATGAAGCTGTGAGAGAAATGGGCTGGGAATACTAGGAGAGGTTAAAGGAAGGCAGGAGTAGACACATATGATCATTATGCCTTGGGTGATCACATGGAACTCACTCCCAAATAAGAAAAAAATAAAATAAAATATGAGGTTGTTAGAAAAAAGAAACATTTAAGACAAATGAAAGCTCCAGGAATCCCACTTTCATTACGTAACTATAATGGTTAGGGTTTTTACGTCAACTTGACCCAGCTAGGAATATCTGTGAAGAATGAACCTCAGTTGACAAAATGTATCCCTAAGACTGGCCGGCAGGCAAGTCTGTAGGAACAATTTCATGAGTAATAGGGATGTGGAAGGAAGGGCCCAGCACACTGTAGGTGATGCAGCTCTGGGCAAGTAGCCCTGAGTGTTGTAATAGGGAAGCAGAGCAGGCCACAGGGAGCAAGCCAGTTTTAGCAGTGCCCTTCCTTGGTTCCGCTTCAGTTTCTAGCTCCAAGTTCCTTCCTTGGGTTCCTGCCCTGATTTCCCTAGGTTATGAACTATAACCCAAAAGTGTAACAAACCCTTCTCGCTCTAATTGCCTTTGTCAGTGTTTTATCAAAGCAACAGAAAGGAGACAATAGTAAATGAAAAGCCAACTCCTTCATCCTCTGATGTAAACAGATTACGCATTATGTAGTTTACATAGAAAGAAAGGAAAACAGAAGGGATCTACTATTTGAAAGAAAAATGACTAAAATAATAGTGTCTATGCCCACCATTACCAACATCCACATTGCTAACTATGTTCTTTCTTGTGACTAAGGATTCTAGACAACATTCATCAACAAAACCATTTCCCCAAATTGAAGAAGACATTTTTCCCAATAAACTCTTCTCTACCATAATGTTTTTTCTTCTTTATTCCACAGCTCAGCGAATGTTAATTGTGGGCATTAATTTTGCTATCTTTCTCTCTTTTCTATCACTATTAATTATGTACCAAATATTAGAGAGACACAAGTGCTACCTCAGGGATGGAGTGGCAGGTGGACGAGGAAGAGCAGGAACACCAGTTCCCATCCCAAAAGAGCAATGTACAAATTATTGGACATATGACCACATCTCAGGTCTCTCATGCACCACTCAGGTTAGGAATATAGGGGCTAAAGCAATATAAATTATTTTTAAAGTCTCAAACACAGTATAAAACAAATTATTTTTTTTATCTAAAATAGACATAATCACTAAAGTGAAAGATTATGTTTTAAGTATTAATTAGCTATAAATATTAACATGGTTTACTAATACCTAAAAATAAGTAAAATCCTTTTGGGTAACTAACAGTGCACAGCTGCTTTGAAATTCTGAGTACAGCTCAATGGAATCAAATATTATTTAATAAAGGAAGGAATAAACAATTCACACTGAGTGTATAGACAGGGGGGAATAATAAGATGGTTTGACAGAAGTTTTGTCTTTTTTTTTTTTTTTTTTTTGTCTTGTAAGAATGAAATGGAGGTACTTAACCAAGGTGTAAAGAACCATTTGTATATGAGGGAGGCTTGATCTTCTGAACTAAAAATAAATTATTTGGGACATTCAATGAAGGGCCACAAATCATCAAAATAAACCAACATACATAAAGATTGACATTAAAGGTGTATCCTAAGCTACTTCATTCTTTTTTTTTTTTTTTTTTTTTTGGTTTTTCAAGACAGGGTTTCTCTGTGTATTCCTGGCTGTCCTGGAACTCACTCTGTAGACCAGGCTGGCCTCGAACTCAGAAATCCGCCTGCCTCTGCCTCCCGAGTGCTGGGATTACAGGCGTGTGCCACCACGCCCGGCTTAGCTACTTCATTCTTAACAGCAGTCATCTATGATTACAATATGATTAGAACAGCAATCATATTAGTCAGCTTTGGCTACTGTAATAAGATTCAAGTTAAAGTAACCCTAATTCGAAAATTCAAATTCCAAATGCTGTAAAATCCTAAATATATGTTATATATGTTATCCAAAAAGTTTGGGCCTTCCAAATCTCAGATGTTCTATTCAGATACTTAACCAATACAGTTCATACAAACATTCCCCCCCCCCAAAAAAAAAAAAGTTAAAGTGTTTACTACGGCCCTAAGCTTTCCAGAAGGGATTACTTTCTAGTGGCTGTAACAAAACACAAGCACAAAGCAATGAGGAGGAAAGGGTTGAAGAACTGGCAGCAGGAGACTGCAGAAGCTGGTGAGGGGCATCCCAGCCAGGAGGCATAGGTTCATGAATGCCAGTTTCTGGTTCCCTTTGTCCTTCTTTGTTCAGCCCAGGAACCACTCTGTGGGAGGGTGCCACTCACAGCTAAGGTGACTCTTCCATTTCCCTTAACCTAATCTAGACAATCCTCACAGGCATGTACAGAGGCTAGCTAATCTAGATGATTGCTCACATGCGTGTCAGACGACCAGTGGCTTATCCTAGGTCTTGTCATGCTGACAACCACGATGACCATGACAGGAAATGTTCAACTTGCTAGACTGGTTGCTTGAATAACAACCAAACCATGTATTTTCTCACACTCCTGGTAGTGAGTGTTCAAACCCTGTGTGACAACAAGGTGCAGCGCTTATGCAGGGCCTCTGGTTTCCAGACAGCTGTTATCATCTGTGCTCACATGGCAAGGAGAGGACAAGTGCAGGCTTTGTGGTATCTCTTCTTATAAAGTCCCTAATCTCACTATAAGAGCTCCAGCTTCATGGCTTCCTCTCACTATAACTGCCTCCAACAACACCATCTCTAAATGGCATCAAGTTGAGGGCTCATTCCAAAACAATAATTTAGGGAAGAGTAGACAAGATTGAGTGCATAACATCCAACGGCATTGGACTGGTATGGAAACTGGTCCTTACCACTTGGTAATGCATGGAAATTGATTATCAGCATTAATTTTTGTTCATGAAGTATGATATTATAAAAGAAAGAGTCACAAATCCTATTGTATTAGCAGGACCTAAGTCTCCTCCTGAGGGCAGCTGAAGAGGAAGTCTCCTTCCAGTTCCTCTCTCTAGGAAAGCTTTTAGATAAGTAATGCTCATAAGTCAACAAGCTCTTTTTTAACTTGGTCATCTTACTGCATGGGTTATAGCCTTTAAAGTGACAGAAAAGTAACACACTGTTGATTATAAACAAATCACATAAAAGACAAAATTTACCCTTCTGTGAAACAATAACAATTTGTTATTGAAGACATAAAGGTAAATTTTCCCACCTGTTCTACATTTTTTTAACAGGCCAAACCTAGCAGGAATCTCTAATTATCATACCAGTGGGATGGCTTAACAAGGGTGTCACTGGCTCAAAAATGCAATTTGATTCTCAGCATGACTGTAAGAATGGCAATTTACAACCTCCAGCCAGTATGTATGAATATTAAGATTTTGATAATTTACACAATGGAGAGCTTATTGCTCTTGGACTGGCTGGAACAACAGAAAAGGATCTTTTGAGGACCCTTACATTAACACTAGATTTATTACCTAGTGCTACATTTCAGGTACAAAAATCATACCAGTCCACTGATACTGGAGCATCTAGGTTACTATAACTTCTGTGTTCAAAGTAGGGTCATATTTTGCTTAAATACATAGCCTGAACTGAAAAAACAATCAAGTCATTAGGCAACTGCCCAAATTACATATAGTATTGGGCTATATATGTTTAAATTCCATAAATATAACAATGACTTTTAAAAACCCACAAAACATAATCCCTTCTACTTGATGTTTAAGAACAGGCAAAGTTAATCTACAGTGAGATATCAAAAATAATTAAACAAGGAATTTTGAAATTTTTTGACTATTGGTTCAAAGAATTTTGAATTTTGGAGAATTTGGATTTCAGATTTTCAAACTGAGAAGACTTAACTAGCAATCTATGCAGATATTCTAAAAGACAGACTACTTTTACATTTTAACTCTTAGAGTATCGAACATAAGGCACTGTCAGTCAGCATTACATGAATGGGAAACTTCATGAGTTAGAAATATTCTACATCTCAATTAGATGATCAGAACATGAGTGTGTACACACAGAAACATTAACTCTACATGCAAGAGTCACAGATTTCATGATCTGTATTTTGTATCTTAATAAAATGGAGAAAAACACACTCAAAATGTTAGGTAACTTTCTAATAAAAATAAAGAATAGGTCAAAGATGTTAGATAACTAATAAATACACAACTGTTATCTTTCATAAAACAAAATTTTCAGTGGCAACTACACTTGAAAAGGTACCAAGCATTTACACATTTAATGGGCTTTAAAAGCCATCTTGTTTAGTGTTACATATTTCACATCTCAATGTGGCTACAACTCCTAATCCGCCTGCAGAGATTCCAAGGTAAGCCAGCTATTGATAAACAATTGCTGCTCCTGTAAGGAGTTTTATTTATTCTCTTTGCTTATCAGCTTAATACATAGGAGATATGCACTTGAAAAGGATCAGGTTCTGCTGCAAATGGGACTAAATGATTATGGAGTGGGCATCTTTATAATTGTGTTTTGTTTTCCCCTGGTTTTTTCTCAAGGACTATGAAAGAAATTGAACCATAAAGCTTAACCTGACATAAAGGTATTAGCCCACAACATTAAACCACAAAGATAAGCGAGACAGTTGCTTATGAAAAAACACAGTTCCCCATTATCCTTTTGAGATTTTATAAAAGGACTAAATATTGATAAATTTCTAAGTCATGCATTCACAAACAGGAGTCTGTTTTTGCTGCTCCTAATTTGTCAAGATCAGATGAACAGAATGGTTTTACAGAGCACAGGCTTCATTCCTACAAGGGCTCTGCAGCCCTTCTGTGATTAATAATTTACGGTTCTTTCTTAGTTCACCTCAGGGGAATCACTCAGAGGGCACCATTCTTATGGAGAGAAGTTAAATATCAACACACACACACACACACACACACACACACACACACACACACAAATCAAATGCAAAGCCTCTGAATCTGGTCATCCATTGCCCATCACAAAGCACCAACAAAGGTTAGCTAAGAAAAGATGCTCACCATCCTGTTCAGTTCAAACGCTGCAGCTGAGCTCAGTCCACCCAGGTTTAAAATTGTGTCCATCACATTAATACAGGAATGTTCTTTAACATTATTTGGATCTGCTGTGTATTGACGTGGTAGGTGTCAACGAGTGCTGCTGATTGAGTTAGTTCCTCAAACTAACATTCTGACAAGAATGTTACACCTAATGTTAAGATCCAACATTGCATGTTCTCCTCAAGGAGATACAAAATGGATCCAAATATCTTTATACTGAGAAGAAACAATTCTTCAGGAAATGGAATATCATGTTTAATGGGCCTCCCCAATAAGTAAAGAAGCACTGAGTGAGATTCAATAGAGAATAAACAATTTCATCTCAAGTAAGAGGATCAGAAGCCTGAAAAGTCCAGTAAAAAATGCAATAGGACAGACTTTATGGCCAGTGACTACTGTTAGTATTCTGTCTAAGCTCCACTCTACAATTACCTGGCAACAGCCAGGTATGCCCCGCCCCATAGACCTGGCCCACTATAAAAGGGGCTACTTGCTCCTCCTCCTCTCTCTCTCATCACTCTTGCCTCTTGGCACTCTCTCCTCTGCCACTCTTGGGCTCTCCTCCTCTCCCCCCTCTCTCCACCTGGTCATGTCTGGCCTCCACTTCTCTACTTTCATTCTCTCTCTCTCTCTCTCTCTCTCTCTCTCTCTCTCTCTCTCTCTCTCTTTCTGCCTTTCTCTGCCTCCACTACACCATTAACTTCCATCCTCTGCCCTGAATAAATTTTATTCTATACCATGTCTGTGTGTGTGTGGTCCCTCAGGGGGGAATAGGTGCCTGGGCATGGACCCACCTAGGCACCCCCTGCCCCCCCACCCATACCGCCATATACCATTTTCTAAACCCTTTTCACTCTTTTTATGAACCCATCAACTACCTATCCCATTTAAAGGAAAATCTAAAAACAAGACAAAAAACAAACCAAGGCAAAATACTCATAAGTCAAATACATACATGTTGGATGACCAACTGCAGAACCATAACATGTGTTATAAGTCTTTATTCTGACATCCCCTAAATCAAGGATATTTCATTTATATTACAAAAGAAATATTTTAAATACATTTACATGTTTTATAATATATCCCAAATAAAGTTTCAAGTGAATTTTGAACTTTCCAAAAATCAATAAAACTATTTTGTCCTAGCTAAAATATCATCTACTTGAAGGGTGATGAATTTTTAAAAAAAAATTTTTTTTTTACATTTTCTAGGGATTTCATGCATGTATACAAATACCTCAAATTTATTGTGTGCCCACTTGGGGTATGTCTATGATACTCTTAAACACTTAGTATACATCAGCACTTTACTTTCTGATGCTTCCTCACAGAAATAGGTCCCTATTTCAGACAGGAACTCAAGCAAGCACAGAATGACTAAGCAGTTTGCTCACTGGCAACAGCCTGAATAAACAGCTGCTACTCAAACTCAGCAGCCTGATATGGAGCCGGTGCTCTGAGTTCTAACTCCAATTGTCCACTACATATGGGCACTACTCATGTAAGTCCACAGAGCATCAGTACCACGTAAAGGGAGTCATTTTTATTTATGAGTGGAAGAGAAAACGTTTTGAAGAGAATACATTTTTCCATTAAAAAAAATAAAAACAAAACAATTCACCCCTTCTCTCACCCCTCAATCATGCTTCCTGTGCCAGCCACCTAACATACCATGCGGGGCAAGGAGAGAATAACCCTGGACACCACCAAAGCCATGTGAAATCTCTGATACCAGGAGAGACAGTGCCTTCCTCTCTTCTCATTACTCAAAATGGATATCTCCAGTATCTCTTGTTCCTTTAAAATCCTGTCAAATAAGGAATTTATTTTATTTCCTCTTTTATTAATAGAATGATCTTAAAATAAGGATAAAAAATAAAAGCTCTTTGAAAAATATTAGGATTCTTCTCTTTAACAATTTCAAATAATAAATGCTGCTGATAGCATGTATGTCTTACCATTCATAGCTTTGTTCAAGAGGGTAATGAGACACAAAGGAATATTTCATTAGCACTATCATAATCATCCATTATTTCTTATGTGTTCTCACAAAAAGCAAAACTTTATCTAAATGAAAGTGAATAGTTTAGGACTCTCTATATGATAAATATCCCATTCTGAATAATATTTTCACAAAGACAGAAAAAGCTTCTTGGAACGAATATCCTTATTATGTCCAAATTTATGGCTAGAAATGAAAAGATAGGGTATTCTAGACAGATAATTAGAAAAGTATTTTCCCAATTTATATTTACTTTTTAAAAAAATAGCAAAGAGACCACAATAGTCTAGACTTGTCATCTTTCTCTTGAATACCTGGACCAAGGAGCTAGCTGCACTTCTGGGCCTCTTCCCATAGTGGGCCTCCCTGTAACTCTGCTCTGATTGGCCCATATGCCAAGCTTACTAACAATCACACCCATTAATACCAGTGCCCCATGAATACCAGTGCCCTGTGAGATGATGCAAACATATCCAATGTGACCTACCATCTACGTCCCTGGAGTAGCTGAGAAACAGAGAGAGAGAGAAAGAGAGAGAGAGAGAGAGAGAGAGAGAAGCTATGAATGGAAGAGGCTCCCTTCCCAAGGGTTCCACAGTAAAAATGCAAAAAACAAATAAGAATTAAATGTTTTAGCAGAAAATATTTTTCAATCAATTAAAAATATGATACTTATAACAGAAACATGCGGGTACATATCACACTACATAACAGACTATTAGAAAAACGGCCAACTTTTATATAGCTCCAAGGTCATGTTCCAAAGAAAGAAAACATTGCCTTGAAGACAGCAAAATAAATAATCAATGTGTGTAAATGCATCCATTATTTTGTGTATAACAGTTCTCTTTACTGCATATCCCAAAACAAAAGAAGTGTGGATAACAGTGGAAGGATCCAGGGGTGCTCTATCCTCTGAGTCAGAAGTCTTACTATTAGAAAATGACCTTGTTATCCACTATTCCTCCAGCACTTCTCAAGCTCCGAGGAGCACACCTAACTTTATTTTGGGGGAAAGACAGGAGAATTGGTTTCAGATAGAGTCACACACAGTTCAGGTTGGCCTTGAACTCTGTTAGTGCCTCCACCTTTTGAGTGTTGTGATTACAGGTGTGATCCACCATGCACAGGCCTATAACAAATGTATTATACATTAACATTTTTAGAACTAATATTTCATAAATATTTGTTGAAATGTATTTGGTACCTTCCAATTAGTGAATGTTTCTATGTATATACTTATTTACTTTCTTCCAAAACAAGTGTTTAGGGTATAACAAATTTTCTGCCAAATAACCAATTAATAAAAATACAATCTATCTTTCTCCACATCCTCGCCAAGGTGAACGGGTGGAGGGAAGAGGGCTTATGGGACTTATGGGGAGGGGGGAACCAGGAAAGGGAAAATCATTTGAAATGTAAACAAAGAATACAGAAAATAAAAAAATAAAATACGAAAAAATAAAAGTAGTGAGAGAAAAAGGTCAAGTAACATATAAAGGCAGACCTATCAGAATTACACCAAACTTCTCAATAAACAACAACAAAAAAAACAAAAACAAAAACAAAAAAACAATCTATCACCATTTAAGAGAATGGAAAAGTACTCAGTCTCACTGAAGCAGCAGAAGCTTCAGGTACTGTGGCTGGAAAACATGAGATCTCTTTTTGTTTTTTTAGAGATACAGGTTCACTTTATAGCCATGGCTGTCCTGAAGCTGGATTGACAATCTGGCCTCAAACTCACAGACATTCTCCTGTCTCAGCCTCATAAGTGCTCAGATTAAAGGAATGTGCCACCATGACTGGCTGAAATCTTTTTTGCAAATACCTGGGTCTATTAAATTTATGTTTGCTTGTGTCTCCCTTCTGTGGGCTCATAAGTAAATAGGTAGCAGCATTTTCATGGGCTGCTGTGATTCTATACAGTCAGATTGAAAACCTGGTTACTACTGCTTTATTTCCAAGACCCCTATCCAGAAAGCCCATGAGATCAGACATTGTTTCCCTGTGCATCAAAATAAAACGTGGTTTCTGCCAAAGAATCTTAGAGATCAACTCAAAACGGTCCAATTCATTCTGTATTTTCAGTTTGTTGATGATGACTATTCCTAGCTAAGAAATTAGGAAGTCTGACCAACTTAACCTTGTGCCATGTAAAGCCCACAAATCCTTTAACGAAGTGGCAATCCTGCCCTTTTTTCGAATCCTATCTACCGCCTTACAACACCCTCCACTAGTGTAGTAGCATCTTCTGTGGAGGAGGGTGGCCATCTACCCAAACACCCATTGTAAATGTGGGAGAATCACAGCAGCATGTTGCTATTTGTATGTTTGACACCAAGGAAATGGTTTCCTCAAGTTTTCCTTTGAGTATTCTACATGTGGATCTATCTCTTACAGACACATGAGGCACCTGACATCATCAAAGCTTATTCTTCTAGTACCAAACTGTGAAATGCTAATCAAGTTTTCTTTCAATAAACTTTGGTTATTGACATGCAGATATTGCAAAACATTCAGATTCACTCTTTTGAATCTGAGACGTTACTCTCACATGTCTTTGATTGTGGTCTCCAGTGAAGAGCTACCTGTAGAGGTGTGTAGTGGGCAAGTCACTCAAACAAGAGGCAAAGTACCAAGGAGTCAGTTAACACAACTTGTAGGAACCTTGACATGTACATATGCTATGACCATATGCTAAATTTGTGCCTACTTAACCTGTGTAGGTCATAGATGAATACTGGAACAATTCCGTATCTTACACACAGAGGAAATAGAGAAAGGTCCATAGTCTTAAGGTCCATAGCTACACTCAGGAGCTTCATCATACCACTTCCCTCTTCAAGTCAGGGTAGTAATCATAGGAATCCAGCAAAACATAAGAGCCTTCAGAAACGAACCTACATATAAGGACCAAGTGCACACACTGAAGGTATTTTATGATGTCCTTAAGGCAGGCTTCTTACACATTCCTAATGAACTATGGCAAATGAGCAGACAAGTTTCCTAGAGCAATGAGACTCTTCAGGTTTATTCAAAATTAAATTAAGTCACTCCCAAATAGACATAACAAGAATGCAATTACCTATGACTAACCAAAGGATAATTAACATACTTGAAAATTTTACAAAAATTTAAGCTTTTTATGTCAAATTCAGTAACATATGGAATTACATAGGTCAACA
The DNA here is from genome assembly GCA_964023405.1 of Apodemus agrarius. Classification (NCBI taxonomy): domain Eukaryota; kingdom Metazoa; phylum Chordata; class Mammalia; order Rodentia; family Muridae; genus Apodemus; species Apodemus agrarius. The sequence goes on from OZ030027.1 coordinate 40,514,995, forward strand.
TGAATATATTTCCATTTAATGACAACTTTAAAATTATACATGTGGATTTTGTTCGATACTTTAAATTTTCCAAGAGTTCCAAAGTAGTTTTCATGTTGACTTATTGAAGGTGAACTTCTAGTCTTTCAGGAATTGTCCTTGATTGAATTTCCTATGTCAGATCTGTATTCGTGTTTATAACTAGCAAAATTTAGCACCACAATAATTGCATGAATAAAGCTCGGCTGAATTTCTCAGTAGGCTTTTCATCTTTGAAGCTTTGAAGTCAAACCCTCATAAACGTCAATATGTTCCTATCATGTCCTCACCTGTCATCTGCACCTCAAGTCAGTGTAATCTAGAGATAAAAATGAGAAGAAATTGAACATATTTTATGGCTGTTCTGCTTGAGGGAATAAGAATAAAGTAAATCAATATTTCTTGTCATTTCCTGAAAGTACTGTATTCACCAACACATTTAGCTAACATTTGCCCATTTCAGCAAGGACAAAAATATAAAAAGAAAATTTTTAATGCATAAAATTGGTGCATCAATATTTCTGGGTCACAGAAATCGAAGTTGTATCAAGCATTATTTCAAAAACTAATTTAAATATATTCTCAATGTTGATTACTCTTAGCATTAGTAACTACCACTAATAAAACTAAAAGTATGAAAGAATGAAGTCACATTTAGCATCCTATCATTGCCTTGAAATAGTACTGAATTAATAACCATTCAAATGTCAAGATCTGACTTTCTCTGTAAAATCATAACTGCAATGATATCTAATATTTTTACTGAAAAAGCATGTTTTTTCTCAGTCATTGTTTCCCCAACTCAATAAAAATATCTTAAAACATTTTATCTCTCCTTAAATTTGTTCTTTGACAATTTCATGCATGTATGCAAATTGATACATATATGTATTATGTATACAGACAACATATATGTGTGATGCAAGCTGATTAAAATCACCATCACCTACTTCATCCCATTCCTAATGTCCCTCCTTCCTGCAGGTTGCTTTCCACATCCGCATATTTGTTTGATTCTGAGCTTCACTGAATTTAACCAGAGGCATCTATGTAGCCATGAGTTTGCCACTAGTCACTGGAGCACCTGTAGATACCAGGAAACTAGATATGGATCTTTGGAGTTGGGTAGCAGGACATAAGTGATATAAAGAGTAAGAGGGTGAGTACTGGGGAAGAAGGGTCTAAGAGGGAATGGGGGGATGCACATGGAGGAGCTGAGGATTAAAGGAGGGTTATCCAAAATTAATAACACTGGAAAAACCTATTACTGTGTAAGCCAACTAAAAACAATGATCATCAGAGAGATAACAGCTCTCTTGACTTGAATAATGATAAACCTAACAGCCAAATGTCAATAAACAAAAATCTTAGTGCATGAGTGATGTCTCTTTTTGTGTTGTTGGTCAGAAAGTTTTCCAAAAGCTCCCAAAATAATACAGGATCTTGCTATTTTTCTTGGATGTCCATTAGAACTATATGAATGATACCTTATTTCTGTTCAGAGTGCCTACAAATATCTAGCTTCCCTGCCTGAGAATTGCAGTCAGCTTACCCAGACCCTTGAGGATGTAGACACTTATGAGATCAGTTCAAGTCCTTGAGCAGATTAAGTCAAAGATGGGCAAGAAGAGTCTGAGCAACGTGGAGACCTGTGAAAACTACCTACCTAACCTTTCACCAAGAGAATGCTGACCTCTTGGGTCAGAGCAGGAGACTAGGAGCCCTTATGGCAATCTCTTAGGCACAGTGAGAGATACTAAGTAGCAGAGACAGTGACCAATCACTTGCTCTATCTCTTCCTTCCACCTGGCATCCACTTCCTACTTCTGGGACTATATATCCAAATGTCTACTCATCTGGCCCTATTATTGATCAGGGTGATTAGCTAGATGGTTGATGCTTAACTAGAGTTCACTGGATATGCACTGGGCCAAAGGCTTTAGATCCCAAATAACAAATTTTTTTCTAAAGAAAAAGAAAAAGGCCCTACTGCTGATGCAATGTATAGAGATACAAGATACAGAAATCAAACTGGAACAGAACTAGATTTCTCCCTATTAGCTAGAGTTCATAATGGCAAAAGGTACAATGGAGGCTGCTGGAGGGTAAAGGTATATCAATGGACTTATCAGATGAAAACCCTAAAACCTATAATACTAACTTTCCAGGCAAGTTGTGTTACCCACTGTTACAATACATGTTTGATTTTTATAGAAGAAAGCAAACATTTTATGGATGGTTTGAGGCCCACTCTAAAGAAGGAACTCCTGTCTGGTACCGTGTCCCAATTAAAAAAAAAAAAAAAACGAAAAACAAAAAACAAAAAACAAAAAAACAACTCAGTGGCTTAATAGGTCTTGGGCTATAGTAGAGAATTTAGTTCAGTTAAATTGGCACAGTGCCATCTTTCTCTCAATACTTAGTTATTGCAAATAGAGTAACTTATATGTCATTCCTAAATAAGTCATTTGAAACTTCTAGAACCCATACAATTACCAAAAATGATTTTTAACCAGAGTGATAACTACAAAATATCAGACCTGGTGATATGGTTCATAAGTACAATAGTATTTCAACAGTCTTTAAATTCTTTGTCCATTAATAAATTTGTAATAGTCATCGTTAAAATAATATTCAATTGCTGTCAGAAATAGCTCGTGTAAGTAAAGGTATGGGCTGGCTAGATAGAGCTACTGTAAAAGAAACAAGGCTACCATAACTTTCCCCATTTTGTACCACGTCAGGTAATATAAATCAGCACACACACTGAGTGTTAGGTGCCTCACTTTATGATAGTAAGAAAAGTAAGGGGAAGAAAAAAAAAAAAAGCCGGCAGTGGTGGCGCACGCCTGTAATCCCAGCACTCTGGGAGGCAGAGGTAGGCAGATTTCTGAGTTCGAGGCCAGCCTGGTCTACAGAGCGAGCTCCAGGGCAGCCAGGGCTATACAGAGAAACCCCGTCTCAAAAAAAAACAAAAAAAGAAAAAAAGAAAAAGAAAAAGTAAGAAAATATTGAAGAAGAAACTATCTTCCTAGAACCAATTCTTGCTTTTTAATAATTTTATTTGAAAGAAAAAGAAAAAAATCAATCTATAATCAAATACTAAAATATAGCAAAAGAAATGGGCCCCAAGCCCTACTATTATTTTATCATATAAAACTTTTATTTTTATTTTTCATTATTATTTATTATTCATTGTTCATTATTCTTGGCATCTTATATCCAAACATGTTATATGAAATCAAAGCTAATTTCAAGAGCAAAATAACACCAGCCATTTAAATATGAGTGACTGAAAGAACAATGAAGCAATGGAGAAGAGTGAGTTTCAAGAAAATCGCCTTTGGAAAATGGGAGATAAACGTTTTGAGACATGTTCAGTTTGTATGGACAGCAGGGTCTACCTTGGGGCCATCATTTATTGTACAGCAGATGTGAAAGGGCAGAGACCTCTGTGAAGTCAAAGCTGGCACACTTTCACTGCAGCTACACAGTTCCTAGTTTGTTGGTAGTCATCAAGACTCTAAGATCTAGCTTAAGTTTACAAAATCAAGACAACAACTACAGCAATGTATTTTGAGAATTAAAATAGAACTCTCACAATTCATTCAAAGATAACAAATAAATAGTGAGTGTTAATTATTAACATCTTTCCCACTTGTCTTTTGTCCACTGGGTCTTTCTGAATTGCAAGTTGAATACCTTTGGATGCTCTCCTTCAAAAACGACACTCTCTAGTCTTTAATATCTGAGGCTTATACTAATTAGTCATGCTTCATTCCTATTCTTTCCATTAGTCTCAACTTTAAAACCTGCTGCCCAGCCTTGACAGTCTCAGTCAGGGCTCCTTCTCTAACAAGTTAGCCATTATTCAATTCACTACTGACATTTCCTTTGTTAGGTGCCCCAGAAAACGTTTTGTTAAGATTTTGTGTTTTGTTTCATCTCCCCAAACAGTAGGTTCCAAGGGATCATTATCTGTATCTAAAAGTTCCTTTTGTTTGTAAAGGCCTCTCAGAGATCACCAAAACCTGCTGAATAAAGGAATCGGGATGTTAACCATTTATATCTAAGAACTAATATTAATTTGGATATGTCAAAGCTAAACTTAGGAGATTATAGGAAACAAGAAAAATAATTTGTCATGTAGTACAAAGAAACATATAAATGAAATACCATAGTAATAAAAGATCTTATTTCATAATACTCACTCACTGAACAGAACAATAAAAATTAAAAATAGAAGTAGACATTCGTCAGAATGGTAGTAACATCAAAAGTAAGTTATGTGTATTAAAATATTTGCTATACATTCTTCAAAAATTTAGTTCAATGGGTCAGTACCAGAATTAGCTATATTACATCAGTAACTTCCATAAACTATTGACCATTTTGAACATAAAAAAGTCTAGCACATATGTTATACCACTAAAAATACCTGTGCTTGAGACAGTATTAAGCTAGGGAAGAAGAATCAAGTCATTTTAGGTTGTGTATGATAAGGCACACCTAGTACATAAGTTTTGTCACCATAATGTTTAGAATTAGCAAAGGTATGACATGTAAAACTTTCCATTTCTAAACAAAGTACATACTTCAAAACAAAATAATGGAAGCCAATGATCACATGTGGGGAATAGTTTCCTTTTAACTCACTTCCATGTATCTTCTATTCGAGAAATCTCTTTTAAAAATCAATCAAGGCTAGGGAGATGGCTACACTGGTGAAATGCATACAAGTCTGAGGACATAAGTTTTATCCCCAGCACCCATACAATTATTCAGATATACCTTGCTAGAGGTAGAGGTAAGAGGCTATGTGAGACCTGCTGATCAGCTAGTCTTGCCTTATTGGTAAGTTTCAGGTTCAATAAAAGATCCTGAGTCAACAAATGACATAAGGAGCAACTGAGAACATGAGTCTCAAACCTCCACATACACATGTGAATACATGCATGTGCATGCATGTGCACGTGCACATGCACACACAAAATCAAATCAAATCACTTAAAATATATCATATAAAGTATCCATGCAACTGAATGTCACTTATAAACTGAGGTATCTTTAAAATCTGAGCTAAAATTTATCTTAACAATTATTCTTCAAAGTAATTATGAAAAACAGCAAAATGAAACCAAATCATAGAAAGTAGCACTTATGTAAAACTTGCATTATTGATCAATTTCAACTACTATAATCTTGGTCAGATACACAAATCAATATTTTCAAATATCTGCTGTAATCTATTTGAGTCTAGTTTACAAAAATTGTTCCTTTGAAACCATGTCCTCTATTTAGAAAAAAAAATCTTACTCTAGTTCTTCACAGAGGGCCATTACATAAAAGTTAAATGCCTCTAATTCTCTGCTAATAATTTGCAGAGCAGATGCATAGAAAAGCTTCATTTAGATAAAAGCAGATGAAAGAAACTACTGGTTCCAGTTTTTCTCCCTCAGCTCTCCCCTACCTACTGCCTTGATTCTACAAATGGCTGGAGTAAAGCTCCTTTCTTCTCCATCAACTCCTTTGTCTTCTCAAGGCTGCCTAGTCATATTCATCTTGTAAAGCGATGTAAGAAACCTTTCAAAAGCTGTATTCACATTAAGTCAACTTTCTGCTTCTAGTGCTGCAGGACTAAAACAATGTAATCACATCTTAAATTGGTTTACAGCAGGCTGCCTACCTTATCCCAGTTCTAGGAGCTGATGAAATGAATAGTTTTAAATAGCACTTTCTGAAATGACATGAGAATTAATAGCATGTAATTACCTCAGTGTTGACAAGTAAGAGATGTTTAACTCCTTACGTGAGTTTTCCTAATGCATCAGTATCAGAGCAAGGCCTCACTGTACGAATGTGGTTGGAGGATATCTAAGAGCATTATATGGATTCAATCACAAAGGCATGCCAAAATCATTCAGGTAAAGATGAAAAGAACCAGCTTCTACTTCTATTTGAATGTTTACTTAAGATATCACTGTGGGATTTTGGCATAATGGAAAGTCTTACTTTATATTCAACCTTTCCACACAGTTAGGAGAAAAAAATAATATGCTTTAATATGGTAACGTATAAGCTATTTGAGGTGGTTTGAATAAAACAGTCCCATACAGACGCATATATTTGAATGGCTGATACCCAGAATTGTTTGGAAGGAATAAAAGGTGTGGCCTTAATCAATATCTGATTTAACTTGAGGCCCACTACATAAGAGGGAGCCAGGCCTGACACTGTTTGGATATCCCGGAGAATGGGGAGAATGGATAGACTAGAGATCTAGAGAAGAACCAAACATGACTAGACAAAGTAAATAGATGAGAGAGAGAGAGAGAGAGAGAGAGAGAGAGAGAGAGAGAATGAAATAATTCCTAATGATATTCTGCTATGCTCATAGATTGGTACCTTGTTCAGTGCTTATCAGAAAGGCTTCTCCCAGCAGCAGATTGGAAGAGATAAAGAGATCCACAAGCAGACATTATGCAGAGAGTGTCTACTTAGGGGTCTCTATTGGAACTCTCATATCAAAGCTCAGAGAATTCCATGGAAGAGGGGCAGAAAGATTGTAGGAGTTAGAGGGAATGAAGAACAGCAGAACATGGCCCACTGAATCAACTCAGCAGGACATACATGAGCTCAGAGACACAGAAGCTGCATGCACAGGGCCTCCATGGGTCTGCCACTAGGTCCTTTGCTATATGCTGTGGCTATTAGTTTGGTGTTTTTGTGGTTCTCCTAACTGTGGAAATGAGTGTGTTCTGACTCTTTTCCTTGCTCTTGGGACTTTTTCCCTCTTGTCCAGTTGCCTCGTCCAGCCTTGGTGTGTGGGCTTTTTCCTTATCTTACTGTATTTTGTTTTGTTGTGTTTGGTTGTTGTCTGTTAGAAGCCTGCACTTTTCTGAAGAAAGATGGAGGGAGAGTAGATCCAGGAGAGAGAGGAGGTAGGGGGCTTCTGGGAAGAATGGTGGAAGGGGAATTCTTGGTTGGGATATAATGTATGAGAAAAGAATCTATTTTCAATAAATAAAGGGGGCAAGGGATGTGGTCTTGTTGGAATGGGTATTGCTTTGTTTGAGGGAATGGGCTTTGAGGATTCAAAAGTCCACAGGAGGCTCAGTCTTCTCCTCCCCCCTCCCTCCTCCCTTCTTCCCTCCCTCCTTCCCTCCCCCTTCTCTCTCTCTCTCTCTCTCTCTCTCTCTCTCTCTCTCTCTCTCTCTCTCTCTCTCTCTGCTTTCTGCTTGTGAATTAGGAATTAGGATGAGGCTCTCAGCTTTTCCAACACCACACCTGCCTTCAGGCTGCCATGGTTCTCCCATGATCATGGTGATGAACTAACCCTCTGAAGCTTTAAGCTATCCCCAAGTTAAATCCTTTCTATGAACTGCCTTAGTCAGGGTGTTTCCAAACAACAGTACTGTAACTAAGACAATATTAGATTTACAAAAATGAACATGCAGTTATTACATTTCCTACCTTAATATTTTAGGACTATAATGAAGGCTACTTACCATAATAAAATAAATCTCCACATGTAAGAGAAAAATGTAAAAATTATAACAATGCTATCTTTATAGTAATTTACATTCACACTTTATATTCATTTCTTATCTCTAATTTATGCTAATTAACTTATATTCTATTGCTTGATTCTGTTTTTAACCCCTATGACTAAGCCTAAAACAGATTTCTAAATATCTGGAATGGAAAATACAGAATGCCTTCTCAGTAGAAAATCTAGATATATGATATAGACTAAAGAGTTGCTATAATTCATTCTGTTTTTCCATGTGTTTCACATACACTTAGGACCTAGCCTAAGCAGCTTAAATGTGTGTCAGGGAATGGGTTAAGGAATTTGTTTTCCATGATGATAACCTATTAAGAGGTAGGCCATGTGATCCTATTCTATACAAAGAACGGCAGTGATTATGAGGGTCCTGGCCCACTGTTAAATAGAGGGCAGATGGTGAAGCCTGCTCATCCACTAACAGATGAAGCCAGCAGCACATACACAGTGAACAAGTTCTTTTTTGTTTAGATTTTTCCCTACAAGACTGCCATTGTTTACACTCTCAGTAAATGTGGAGCCTATTGATTGTGTTTATTCTTTCATCAATTTACTATGTTCAGGCTTGAACTAAATGTCAGCCCTAAATGTAGGACTTGTAGGCTAGTATTAACAAGAAGAGTTGCCTCTTGCTAAGGCCATTTAGTCATATTTAAACTTGGTTACAAAGCACTGGAATATCTTGCTAAACTGAAACCTTAAAATGTTTTTAATAGGAATACATTTTGAGTTCAAGAGATTTCCTAGAGAATAGCCCTCAAATGGGCTTATTTAGGGGGTGAGAAAGGATAACAGATACACTAAATTTTGGACTTAAGACTTGGAACCTAGAAATTTAATTGGATATCCTCAGAGCTTCTGGGAGTCAAATAGTGAGATCAACTACTGCTCTCACAGGACAGCCAGTGTCAGCCATGTCCTCGATATTGGCAAGAGGGGTCTACTACGATGAATCACAGGCACGAGATTAAGAGTCTGCAGAAGATTATGAGTTCCCAGGGACTAAACCACCAACCAAAGAATACACATGGAGGGACCCATGGCTCCAGCTGCATATGTAGCAGAAGATGGCCTTGTTGAACATCAGTGAGAGGAGAGGCCCTTGGTCCTGTGAAGGCTCAATGCCCTAGTGTAGGGGAATGCCAGGACAAGGAAGCTGGAGTGGGTGGGTTGGTAAGCAGGGGGGATGGGATTTTCAGAGGGGAAATGAAGAAAAGGGATAACATTTAAAATATAAATAAAGAAAATAATCTAATAAAAAAGATTATGATTAAAATGTCCACCCTAGGGTAGTCTGGAATGTAAACTGCCTTGCCCTTCCTATTGGAAGACAAGCTCTCACACCTTCATTCTCTCCCTATGAACACCCTCTACCACTTGGATCCCAAACTTCTTACAAGAATGGGCTTCAGAAACTAAGCCAATTTCAGAACTTCAGACTCATATTTTAGGTTTCCTATGAGCTAAACAGATGAATGCCTCAGCCTATTTAGAGCTATTAGTCATATTTAAACTAAGTTCACTGGACTATTTTGCTAAATTGAAACCATATAATGTTTTCAATAAGAATACATTTTGACTGGTGAGCACCAAGGCTGCTTCTGCAACCAGCTCGCCGGCCCCTGGACCAGCGGTGTAGTGGCGGGCCTCCATATTGCAACCAGGACACAGCTGGAAAGGCCCAGGTAAACACCCCTTCCAGGGCTACACTCACGGGGGTATCTGCTAGGGTCTCCGAGCCAAGCAGGCGGAGTCCCGCCTAGGCTCTGTGGGACATCCCCGAGCCCTCTGGTGAGCTCCAAGGCTGCTTCTGCAACCAGCTCGCCGGCCCCTGGACCAGCGGTGTAGCGGCGGGCCTCCATATTGCAACCAGGACACAGCTGGAAAGGCCCAGGATCTGTGGGACATCCCCGCCCTCGGGTGAGCACCTAAGCTGCGTTCTGCAACCAGCTCGCCGGCCCCTGGACCAGCGGTGTAGTGGCGGGCCTCCATATTGCAACCAGGACACAGCTGGAAAGGCCCAGGTAAACACCCCTTCCAGGGCTACACTCACGGGGGTATCTGCTAGGGTCTCCGAGCCAAGCAGGCGGAGTCCCGCCTAGGCTCTGTGGGACATCCCCGAGCCCTCTGGTGAGCACCAAGGCTGCTTCTGCAACCAGCTCGCCTGCCCCTGGACCAGCGGTGTAGCGGTGGGCCTCCATATTGCAACCAGGACACAGCTGGAAAGGCCCAGGATCTGTGGGACATCCCCGCCCTCAGGTGAGCACCTAAGCTGCGTTCTGCAACCAGCTCGCCGGCCCCTAGACCAGCGGTGTAGCGGCGGGCCTCCATATCACAACCAGGACACAGCTGGAAAGGCCCAGGCTCTGTGGGACATCCCCGCCCTCGGGTGAGCACCTAAGCTGCGTTCTGCAACCAGCTCGCTGGCCCCTAGACCAGCGGTGTAGAGGCGGGCCTCCATATTGCAACCAGGACACAGCTGGAAAGGCCCAGAGAAACAACAGGTGAGCCCAGCCTCACAGGAGATTCAAACACCAGCCACTGACAACAAGGCCAACTAAAACCAGAAATAACCAGATGGCAAAAGGAAAACGAAGGAACGTTACTAACAAAAATCAAGGCAACATGACAGCATCTGAACCCAGTTCTCCAACAACAGGAATCCCTGGATACCCTAAAACACCAGAAAAACAAGACTTGGATATAAAATCACTGGTCAGGATGCTGGTAGCTGAACACATAGAAAAATCTCGTAAAGAAATAGAGGAGAAAATGGATCAAAAGTTAGAAGCCTTTACGAGGCAAATACAAATATCACTTCAAGAAATGCAGGAGAAGATGGATCAAAGAGAAGAAGACAATAAGGAAGAAAGACAAAAGTCACTTAAAGAACTACAGAAGAACGTGGGCCAACAAGTAGAAGCTATGAAAGAGGAAGCACAAAAATCTATTAAAGAAATACATGAAAACACAATCAAGCAAGCGAAAGATCTGAGCACATCCATCCAGATACTAAAAACAGAAGTAGAAACAACTAAGAAATCACAGAGGGAGACAACATTGGAGATAGAAAACCTGGGGAAGAAATCAGGGGCCATAGACGCAAGTATCAACAATAGAATACAAGAGATAGAAGACAGAATCTCAGAAGCCGAAGATAACATAGGAACCATTGATTCAACAGTCAAAGAAAATACTAAATGCAAAAAGGTGGTAACCCAAAACATCCAGGAAATCCAAGACACTATGAGAAGACCAAACCTAAGGATTATAGGTATAGACGAGAGTGAAGATTTACAAGTTAAAGGGCCAGCTAATATCTTCTATAAAATTATGGAAGAAAACTTCCCCAACCTAAGGAGAGAGATGCCCATGAATATACAAGAAGCCTATAGAACCCCAAACAGACTGGACCAGAACAGAAATACATCCCGTCACATAATAATCAAAACTCCAAATGTAATAAACAAAGAAAGAATACTAAAGGCAGCAAGAGAAAAAGGCCAAGTAACATATAAAGGAAAACCTATCAGAATAACACCAGACTTCTCACCTGAGACCATGAAAGCTAGAAGATCCTGGGCAGATATCATGCAAACTCTAAGAGAACACAAACTTCAGCCAAAACTACTTTACCCAGCAAAACTCTCAATTGCCATTGATGGAGACATCAAGGTATTCCATGACAAAACCAAATTTGCAAGATATCTCTCCACAAATCCAGCCCTACAAAGGATAATAGGGGGAAAACACCAAGACAAGGACGGAAACTACACCCGGGAAGAAGCAAGATAGAAACCTCCTCTCATCAAACCCAAAAGAAGATAACCTCTCGAATATAAAAAATAAATAAGATAAATAAATATAATTTCAAAAATGTCTGGAGGTAATAATTACTATTCCTTAATATCTCTTAACGTCAATGGACTCAATTCCCCAATAAAAAGACATAGATTAACAGACTGGATACGGAAACAGGACCCTACATTTTGCTGCTTACAGGAAACACATCTCAGTGTTAAAGACAAACACTACCTTAGAGTAAAAGGCTGGAGGACAATTTTACAAGCAAATGGTCTCAGGAAACAAGCTGGAGTAGCCATTCTAATATCAGATAAAATTGACTTTCAACCTAAAATCATCCAAAGAGACTCAGAAGGCCACTTCTTGCTGGCCAAAAGGAAAATCCACCAGGAAGAGCTCTCAATACTGAACATTTATGCTCCAAATGCAAGGGCACCCTCCTTCGTAAAAGAAACCTTACTAAAGCTTAAAGCACACATTACACCTAACACAATAATTGTGGGTGACTTCAACACCCCACTCTCCTCAATGGACCGATCAGGAAAGCAGAAACTAAACAGGGACACAGTGAAACTAATTGAAACTCTGGACCAATTGGATTTAACAGATATATATAGAACATTTCATCCTAAAGCTAAAGAATATACCTTTTTCTCAGCACCGCATGGTACCTTCTCCAAAATAGACCATATAATCGGTCACAAGACAGATGTCAACAAATACAAGAAGATCGAGCTAATCCCATGCCTCTTATCAGATCACCATGGAGTAAGAGTGGTCTTCAATAGCAACAAAAACAACAGAAAGCCCACATACACATGGAAACTGAACAATACTCTACTCAATGACACCTTGGTCAAGGAAGAAATAAAAAAAGAAATCAAAGACTTTTTAGAATTCAATGAAAATGAAGGTACAACCTACCCAAATCTATGGGACACAATGAAAGCAGTGCTAAGAGGAAAACTCATAGCTCTAAGTGCATCCAAAAAGAAACTGGAGAGAGCATACACTAGCAGCTTAACGGCACACCTTAAAGCCCTGGAAGAAAAACAAGTTAATTCACCCAGGAGGAGTAGAAGACAAGAAATCATCAAACTCAGGGCTGAAATCAATCAAATAGAAACAAAGAAAACCATACAAAGAATCAACAAGACCAGGAGCTGGTTCTTTGAGAAAATCAACAAGATAGATAAACCCTTAGCCAGACTAACCAAAGGACACAGAGACAGTATACAAATTAACAAAATTAGAAATGAAAAGGGAGACATAACAACAGAAACTGAGGAAATTCAAAAGATCATCAGATCCTACTACAAAGGTCTATACTCAAAACAACTGGAGAATCTGGAGGAAATGGACGATTTCCTAGACAGATATCAAATACCAAAATTAAATCAGCATCAAGTAGACCAGCTAAATAGTCCCATAACCCCTAAAGAAATAGAAGGGGTTATAGAAAGCCTCCCAACCAAAAAAAGTACGGGACCAGATGGTTTTAGTGCAGAATTCTACCAGACCTTCAAAGAAGACTTAACACCAATACTCTCCAAACTATTCCACAAAATAGAGACAGAAGGGACACTGCCCAACTCATTCTTCGAAGCCACAATTACGCTAATACCTAAACCACAAAAAGATCCAACAAAGAAAGAGAACTTCAGGCCAATTTCTCTGATGAATATAGATGCAAAAATACTAAATAAAATTCTTGCTAACCGAATCCAAGAGCACATCAAAACGATCATCCACCATGATCAAGTAGGCTTCATCCCAGGGATGCAGGGATGGTTCAATATACGGAAATCCATCAATGTAATCCACTACATAAACAAACTGAAAGAAAAAAACCACATGGTCATCTCATTAGATGCTGAAAAAGCATTCGACAAAATTCAGCATCCTTTCATGCTAAAAGTCTTGGAAAGAGCAGGAATTCAAGGCCCATACCTAAACATAGTAAAAGCAATCTACAGCAAACCAGTAGCCAACATCAAAATAAATGGAGAGAAACTTGAAGCATTCCCACTAAAATCAGGGACTAGACAAGGCTGCCCTCTCTCTCCATATCTTTTCAATATAGTACTTGAAGTTCTAGCAAGAGCAATTAGACAACATAAGGAAGTCAAAGGGATACAAATTGGAAAGGAAGAAGTGAAACTATCATTATTTGCAGACGATATGATAGTTTACCTAAGCGACCCAAAAAACTCCACCAGAGAACTTCTACAGCTGATAAACAACTTCAGCAAAGTGGCAGGTTATAAAATTAACTCAAGCAAGTCAGTGGCCTTCTTGTACTCAAAGGACAAGCAGGCAGAGAAAGAAATTAGGGAAATAACACCCTTCACAATAGCCACAAACAACATAAAGTATCTTGGCGTAACTCTAACCAAACAAGCGAAAGATCTGTACAACAGGAACTTCAAGTCCCTGAAGAAAGAAATCGAAGAAGACCTCAGAAGATGGAAAAATATTTCTTGCTCCTGGATTGGCAGGATCAATATAGTAAAAATGGCCATCTTGCCAAAAGCAATATACAGATTCAATGCAATCCCCATCAAAATCCCAACTCAATTCTTCATAGATCTAGAAAGAGCAATTCTCAAATTCATCTGGAGCAACAAAAAACCCAGGATAGCTAAAACTATTCTCAACAATAAAAGGACTTCTGGGGGAATCAATATCCCTGACTTCAAGCAGTACTACAGAGCAATTGTGTTAAAAACTGCATGGTATTGGTATAGCAACAGGCAAGCAGATCAATGGAACAGGATTGAAGACCCTGAAATTAACCCACAGACTTATGGTCACTTGATCTTTGATAAAGGAGCCACAACCATCCGATGGAATAAAGATAGCCTTTTCAACAAATGGTGCTGGTTCAACTGGAGGTCAACATGCAGAAGAATGCGAATTGACCCACTCTTATCTCTTTGCTCTAAGATCAACTCCAAGTGGATCAAGGACCTCCACATAAAACCAGACACACTGAAACTATTAGAAAAGAAACTTGGGAAGACCCTGGAGGACTTGGGCACAGGGGAAAAGTTCCTGAACAGAACACCAAGAGCGTACGCACTAAGATCAAGAATCGACAAATGGGACCTCATAAAATTACAAAGTTTCTGCAAAGCAAAGGACACTGTCCGAAGGACAAAACGGCAACCAACAAAGTGGGAAAAGATCTTTACCAACCCCACATCTGACAGAGGGCTAATATCCAATATATACAAAGAACTCAAGAAGTTAGACCGCAAAGAAACAAATAACCCTATCAAAAAATGGGGCACAGAGCTAAACAAAGAATTTTCACCAGAAGAAATTCGGATGGCCGAGAAACACCTTAAGAGATGTTCAACATCATTAGTCATCAGGGAAATGCAAATCAAAACAACCCTGAGATTCCACCTCACACCAGTCAGAATGGCTAAGATTAAAAACTCAAGAGACAACAAGTGCTGGCGAGGATGTGGAGAAAGAGGAACACTCCTCCACTGTTGGTGGGATTGCAAAATGGTAAAACCACTCTGGAAATCAGTTTGGCGGTTCCTCAGAAAATTGGGCATGTCACTTCCAGAGGACCCTGCCATACCACTCCTGGGCATATACCCAGAGGATTCCCCTACATGCAATAAAGACACATGCTCCACTATGTTTATAGCAGCCTTGTTTATAATAGCCAGAAATTGGAAGGAGCCCAAATATCCCTCAAAGGAGGAATGGATACAGAAAATGTGGTATATTTATACAATGGAATACTACTCAGCAATTAAAAATAATGAATTCATGCAATTTGTAGGTAAATGGTTAGACCTGGAAAATATCATCCTGAGTGAGCTAACCCAATCACAAAAGAATGCACATGAAATGCAATCACTGATAAGTGGATATTAATGAGCCCAGAAGCACTAAATACTCA